>CAUYUJ010003113.1:362500-517500 GCA_963575745.1 Prorocentrum cordatum | reverse complement strand
CCGAGACTCATCAACGATTGTGGAATGCACCCTCCCTCCAAGCTTTGTCTTCGCATGTCCCTACAAAGGTTCATTTCCACTGAGGGAACTGCCAAGTTGGGAGAACAATTTGAAAACCCTGAAGCGTGCCGAAGCACCAGTCTCGGGACTCCAACGCCACGAATCCACATGACTGTAGCGTCTTGACGCCATTCTTCTGACTTCGACACAGCGAGTCAACGGGACCAGTTCTTTCTGGCACGTTGGCCATTAAGACGAGTGTGCGCGTCGCTACAGCAAGAGCCACATGTTTAAGAGAAGCCGTCCTGAATCCGCGAAGCCCTTGCAAATTTGTATGACGAATGTGCGCGGCGCTACGGCGAGCGCCACATTTTGACAACTACCCGCCCTCAATCCGTGAAGCTCTTCCTTTGTTCTATTTCAATACGTGAAGCTCTTCCTTGTTTCTATTTCTAAACAAAGAACGAGTGTGCGTGGCGCGAAGGCGTCATCCACTTGTTTGAAAAAACCTCCCGCCGTCAATCCGCGAAGTTCTTGCAATTGTTAGAATGAATGCGCGCGGCGCTGAGGCGAGAGCCACATTCTGAGAACCACCTGCCTTCAAGGCGTGATTAAACCAGGGCCGCATGTTTGGGAAAAAGCGCTTCCATTTGTGAAAATGTTGTCAGTTGTTTAGCTTCAGGGTCAGACGTGGCAAGGACGTCTCAGGCGAAACGCCCAGCCCGCCCTTTTGACCAGCCTCGGGGTGCGACAGGGAGCAGCTATTCATAAGAACATTTCCTTTGCAGGCCGAGGAGGCGGAACCAGTCAGCAACGTTTAGCTTGAGACACCTTGAGTATTCCCGCGGTCGTGGGCCGCGACCCTGCCATGCCGTCGCCAGCCCCAGCAGGAGACACACTGACCGCTGGACACGTTCGCCCACGGGAGAAAAGCGCCACACGAGCATGTGGGCGCAAACGGCCGCCACGCCGTGCGTCAACGCCCAGCCGCTTCGCGTCCCCTGCCGGCTGCCATCAGCAACCTACGCCCACGGTTGGGCCACGCGCACTTCCAGCCAACGGTTAGGCACCAGGACATTGCCGCGAGAGCCGTTGGGGAAGCAAGCAGGATTCACTCCTCATTTAGGAGTCGAAAGCATATGCATGGAGGCAAAAACGAGCTCACCGTTGAGCTATGAGCGATATGCCTCGCAATGCCATAGCAGGCAACGCGAGAAAACATAAGAGCCAGCAGTGGCTGCAGCCTCACGTGCCTGCGCGCGGAGAGCGCACGCCAGGGGCAAAACATTCGACTCTACCTGGCCCGAACAGCAACGTTTAGCTTGAGACAGAAGAGCCAGCAGAGGCGGCAACAGGTTAGCCACAGATGAGGCACAACAAATGCCTTAGCCCGCGTTGGCATCCTTCGATGCCGCTTCACGGGCCTGCACTCTCACAAGCAAAGCCGCCATCCTCTCGTTCTGAGGGAGGGCGGAGAGGCCTGAGTGTTGCTGCGACGACGCGGGCCTGGACACATCAACAGGCGGAGGCGTCTGCGCAGCATAGCATAAACAATTCACACCCCGCCTAGACGAGTGGGACGTCCTCTCATCCTCGTTCCTATAATGAGGATGGAGGCTGACAGTGCAATGACAGAATGCCCACGGCGCCTACCTACGGCACGGGCGCCTCCAGGCATCCGACAAAGACGGCGGTCAACTCCAGCCACACGAAGATCACGACGGTCACCTCCAGGCACTCGGAGCTGACGAACTCCAGGCTCGCGAAAAGGACGACGGCCACCTCCAGGAGCACGAATAACACGATGGCCACTCAAGCGCCCTTGAACACCTCCAGGCCCTTGATCGCCACCAGGCCCTCGCCCACGCCGAGGCCCCCTACCACGTCCAGGCCCAGGATCACGAGGGCACCTCCACGCACCCGAAGCCGACGGCTGTCACCTCCAACTTCATCAGGGAGCTGGGGAGGTCCAGGCTGCGGTCCACCATGTGCACGATCATTCCCAGGCGCACGACATTGACGACGGTCATCTCTGAGCACGCGAGAACATTGATGGCCATTTCCAGGCACACGAAGATCACGATGGTCACCTCCAGGCCCTGGAACACCGACGGACGCATCGAGGCCCTTGACCACCGCCAGGCCCAGGATCCCCTCCAGACACACTATGGCCTCCAGGCCTAGGATCACGTCCATCACTTTCTCGCACTCGACCATGTCGATGGGTACCTCCATGCACTCGTAGATGCCGACGGACACCTCCGTGCACACGAAGGTCGGGACGGTCACCTCCATGCACTCGCAAAACATGTCGGTCACCTTCAGGCACTCGCAGTTCACGCCGTTCACCTCCAGGTAGTCGATGATGACGGCGCTCACCTCCAGGTCCTGGAGCATTTCGAGGCCCTTGATCACCACCGGGGCCTCAATCGCATCCAGGTCCACGATCGCGTGCGAGTCCTGCTCGGCAAACACCTCAGAGCGCCAGCTGACGACATCGGCATCGACCTGCACCACGAACAGGGCGCCGTCGGACTTCAGCTTCGCACCCCTGGTGAATTCGCCATTCATCAGCACCACCGAACTCCCATGGCTCGCAGGGACTGCTGGCGCTTCGAAAACGATCCCTGCAAGGCCCGAGAAATGCTCGAGCCCGAAACGTCTCCTTCATAAAAAGAAAGAATGGAGGAGTAGGACGAGAACGAGACGATGAGGAGAAGGAGGAGGAGGAGGAGGAGGAGGAGGACGAGGAGGAATGGGAGAAGGAACGGGAGGAGGAATAGGAGGAGGAAGAGGAGGAGGCGGAGGAGGAGGAGGAGGAGGAAAGGAGAAGGAGGAGGAGGAGGAGGAGGAGGAGGAGGAGGAGGAGGAGGAGCGAGAGTAAGCGCGGGCCTCCGCGCGAGAGGGGTGCGTCGAGCGCCCGCGGCCGCAGCGTGGGCCCCGGCGCCCCCACAGTGGCTTCTTCGCCCTCTCGGCGGTCCCCGGCCTCCCTCTCCCGTGCCCCCGGCCTCCCTCGCCAACTCCCTCCCTCCACATCCTCCTCCCTCTCCTCATCCTCCTCCTCCTCCTCGTTACTGATCGCCCTCCTTCTCCTGCTCCTCCCTTTTCTCCTCCTTCTCCTCCTCCTCCTCCTCCTCCTCCTCCTCCTCCTCCTCCTCTCCTCCTCCTCCTCCCTCCACATCCTACTCCCTCTCCTCCTTCTCTTGGGCATGCTGTGGGAGCTTCCTCTTCTCCTCCTCCTCCTCCTCCTCCTCCTCCTCCTCCTCCTCCTCACCCTCCTCCTCCTCCTCCTCCTCCTCCCATTCTCCTCCGCTAAGGCGAGAGCCACATGTTGAAAAGGTACCACCCTCAATCCGTGAAGCTCCTGTATGTTTTTCTAGACGGGTGTGCGCATCGCTAGGGCGAGAGCCACATTTTGAACAGGTACCGCCCTCCATCCGTGAAGCTCTTGTAGGTTGGACGGGTGTGCGCAGCGCTAAGGCGAGAGCCACACTCAGAAAACCACCCGCCTTCCATCCGTGAAGCTGTAAGCTACCTTCAAATTTAAGGCTTATGGTTAAGGATCACACCTTGTGGGGAAGTCTCAGGTGAAACGCCCGGCCCGCCTTACCGACACGTCTCGGGGTGTGACAGAGAGGAGAAATTTATCATGAAGAGGAATGGTGGAGGAGGGGGAAGAGAGGAGGGAGGGAGGGAGGAAGGGAGAATGAGGAGGAGAAGGGAGGGAGGAAGGGAGAATGAGGAGGAGGAGGAGGGAGGGAGGAAGGAAGACGGAGGAGGAGGAGGAGGAGGAGGTCCTCATCCTCCTCGCGCCCTCCCACTGCTTCCTTCCAGAGGAGGAGGAGGAGGAGGAGGAGGAGGAGGAGGAGCAGGAGGAGGAGGAGGAGGAGGAGAAGCCAGGAGGAGCGAGGAGGCCGCGGAGGGAAGTTGCAGGAGGAGGAGGAGGAGGTCTTCGGAGGTTTTCGGTGCCTGGGGTGGCTACCATCAGTCGCGCCTCGTCGCGGGCGTTCCTGGGGTGCCAGAATCGTCCCGACGTGCCACGCGATGCCCGAGTTATAACTCGAAACCTATTAGAGGAAGAGAAGGAGGAGGAGGAGGAGGAGCAGGAGGAGGAGGAGAAGGGAAGAGGAGGGAGGGAGGAAATGAGGAGGAAAAGGAGGAGGAGCAGAAGAAGTGGCCACTGCACACGGGGAGCAAGTCCCGAGCAGAGCAGCACGCAC
Source organism: Prorocentrum cordatum (assembly GCA_963575745.1). Taxonomy (NCBI): domain Eukaryota; class Dinophyceae; order Prorocentrales; family Prorocentraceae; genus Prorocentrum; species Prorocentrum cordatum. Next base: position 513,280 of record CAUYUJ010003113.1, on the reverse strand, counting down.
CACGAATACGATGCCGACGCCGATTCCGCCGCCACCGCCGACGGCGACGACGACGCTACGTAGACGGCGTACCACAGTCCGAGCCACATAGAATGCGCACCTCAGTTTACACCTTGAGAACATCATATCCAATCCCCATGTTCAGGGCATACGTCACGCCCTTCTCCGCGCATGTGCTGTTCATGTTGACGTTATGCGAGGTCGTCCATCATTCAGTTTCAGATGATACCAGTCTGGCCAGACCGCTGTTCACCCTTCCCTACACCACGGTCAAGCACGATTCGGAGCGTTTTTTTTTTTCTGCCAACGTCATGTGCACTGCCTCCGTATCACTGAACACAGGATATCACAGCTACAGTTGTTGTAATACAGGCGCGCACTCGCTGAACCCCCTAAGGGATCTTCGTAGCTTGATATTCTGTGTCAAACGGGCCCATGCGGACCACAGACGAGCGCATGTCGAAATCATTCAGCAATCATCGCGCACGCTCCAATATTGTCAAATAGTTGAGTACGGGCTCTACCATGTCCCGACCATGTGTTGTCTAAGCAATTCAAGTTGCATGTGTTCAAAACGTGTGAACATCAGTTGTTGCTCATCCAGTATCTGTCGGATTGTTTGCGCACGCCACGCGCAGCTCTTCATCCGCCTCAGCAGCACCATCGCCATCATCATCGCCAGCGTGACCATGTAAGTAGTGGCATCATCCTTCCCATCATCACCGTCGTCATCGTCAACATCACTACCGTCGTCATCATCATTGTCATCGTTGTTGCCATACCTCGTCATCGTCGTCACCGCAATCATAACCACCGCAGGTGTCGCCTTTGACGTCGTCACCATCATCACCCGACCGCCCAAGTGATTCTGCATGATAGGGGTCCTCGCCTGACTGGGCCAGCTGATTGTTGCCAAGAAGTTGCGTGTGGGTGGGTAGGACGTCTGTTCGTGCAGTGGAGTTGGCGACCCCAAGTTCTTCAAGCAATATTTGCACCACATCGATTGCACTGAGCCCCACGGCTTGCAACGAAAACATCGCAGCCGCACCACGGATCGCACCACATGGATTGCACCACGATCGATTGAACCACATAGATTGCGCTACATCGAGGGTGCCATGACATATTGTTTGGTGTCCACGCTGGCAAACATGCGCTCGGCTTACCTTCGTTGTAGTCATCTTCACCGCCCGCTACCCTCCTGTTGTCACTCCGGCTCAAGGCGTCGGGCTCCATCGACCAGTGGACCGTGTCCCAGCAGGCATTTCGCCGCGATGATGCGTGCTTTGGCTGGCAGCGGGGATACTTGGTACGTGTATGACCACGAGTTTGCCTTCGTCGAGGTATGTGTGCTGTTGGCAATGATCCCGATCGTAAACGTGTTCGACATGGTGTGGCACACCATCTCCCACCGGGTCGAGAGGACATCATTTGTGTACGGCGCGAAGAAGCGTGTAGAAGACGACGAGGACAGCCACGGACACGATCCCCATGAGGAGCATAAGCAGTTGGGCGTGATATTATTGAGTCGAATGGGCACTGAATTCATGACCCTGGGTTTTCTGGCCCTCCTCGTCTTCACGTCTGAGTACAACGGCCTCTTTGACGAGCTCGTGGACATCTTGCCGACTGGCTGCTCAGACGGTGGGTCGTATTACAGGTGTGCCCCGCGTGTGCGCCCGGAGGAGGAGGATCAGTGGATGAGCAGGGCCCGGGCAGTCTTCGTCGCCGTGATTTCGCGACGTGGACCCCTGGCCTTCCGGGCGCCCAGTTAAAGAGGATGTTCTGGGCCATGAGCATGACCAACATATTACGTTCTGTCTGTCCACTATTTGGTGGCAAATAGCGGCCCAAGCACAGCGTATGTGTTTGGGGTCCACACTTATCGCCCAGAGAACTTGCTGGAATTTTATACACTACATATTGTCCTGAGGTTTTTTTGCGAAGCCCCCTGGGACAGGATCCAAATACCTTACTTCGGGTTTGGCTAGAAGTGCCCTGGGCCCCAAGGTGCCCCCAGGATGTCCAGGAAGGCCCCCGCGGTCCCCAGAGCACCCCACACGAGGCTCAGAGGGCTCCAGGGGCTCCAAGACTGAGCGAAAAGCTGGGGCCACGTTGGGCCAGTGGCGCCTGTAGGAACCCACGATTAGTGTGTAGACGGGCGATTCCCAGGGGAGGAGGATCAGGACGACGAGGGGGAGGATGAGGAGAGACAGGCGCCTGGCCGAGGAGTCGGACTGCCTCCACCTACCGAAGAGCGGGCTCGACTGGTTCCACATGTTCGAGATCGTGCACTTCTCCTTGTTCGGAGGAGTGCCATCGAAGAGGGCTCCAGCTCGGCCACGCGCAGGGGTGGTGACGAAGAGGGGGGAAAGCTTCTTAGAACCCCCCCTCGTTCATAGAAGGCGCGGCCTTGTCTGCAGATGTAAGGCTGCTGCCTTCTGAGAAGCGGCCTCTTGCTGAGAAGCCCTCCCCCCCCCCCTAATACCACACCTTTGTGCGCGCCGCAGCCGTTCGCTGCGAAGACCAGCAGGGGTCCTGATCCCGGAGGCTTCGCTTCCCGCGTGCGCGGCCTTGCCCGCGGCCCCAGGGGGGCGTCGGATCACAATGCAGCACGAAGCACGGGTCTCGCAGGAATCTGCTGGCGTCCAGAAGCCGACTCCTTCGGGGCCCAGGACAGGCAGCCTCAGGAAGGCTTGGAGAATCTTCAGAAGCTCCGGAAGAGCCCTGGTAACTCCTCGGAGCCGCTCGACTCTAGAAGCCTTCGGAAGTCGCTGAAGACTTAACACAACACAGCAGCACCTGAGAACTTGGGAAGACCTCCTCCTCGTCCAGGTCCTCATCTTCCCCCTTCATTCTGCCGATCTTTACATGATGTGCTGTCTTGCACACTTGGCCTGTCTTCAATGAGGAATGTGCTTGTACTTTGTCCTCATGTTCGGCTTCGTCCATGGCTGCGTCAGGCAGATGTCCTCCTCCTCCTCGTCCCCTCCTCCCCAGGGCTGTTAAAAACGGCACGCGATGTGAAACCAGTGCCAGGGATGGGGTCCAGTCGATAGGACCGAGGCCCCACGCAGGACAACACACGACGTCTCAGTGTCATTGACTCTTCAGGCAGATCCGCACGTGGGAGAGCATCCGTTACATTGACATGGAGACCACCATGGAACGTCGGCGCATGGGAGACGACCTCTCCTTGCTGAAGCAGGCGCCGTCCATGTGGGGGTTGCTGCCTGTGGATCACGAGTACCGTTGCATGCAGTCAAAGTTCGTGGACAACCTCATTCTCATGCACGAGAAGGACGAGCATTTCAACAAGCAGCTGTTAGAGAGATGTGGCATATGCGTCGGCGACCCTGGGTATTACGACAAACTTGAGGAGGAGCTCCAGGAGGCCTCCTTCGACTTCAGCGCGTACCTGTCGCTGCAGCTGGAGGAGGCCGTCAGCGACTCAATCGAGATTCATAGCGTTTCCTGGCTATTTGTGTGGATCTATCCAGCTGCGTTGCCGCGCATCTCCGTCCCCGCGCTGCTGGGGTGGGAGGGGGGCTCTGGGTGTGGGGGCAACGCATGGGGCTGAATGCGACCAGGTTGAGATCGGCCCATCAAAATAGCGACAGCCGCCTACAGCATCACTGGAACAGCACAGGGAAAGGGGATTGACTGCGTGGATACTCGCGCATTAGCTCCCCGCCTTTCTTTCCCGTAGTGTGCAGCGTTCTCGGCATGCACAGGCCGTTGAGTAAAGTCGGCACGTCGTTGTGCGCAGGGCCACTTCTTTGCCGCCCACATGGTGGCGGTCTCACAAGCGCGGCGCGCTGCATGCGCGGATGCGCGGTGGCGGATCTGCTCATCTCTTTCTGCTTCCATCTGTTCGCCCACGTGAGCCTTCCAACGGTTGCTCTGTTCGTGATACTGCCGCCATCCCTGGTGTGGTTCGCCTGGTGTTTCTGGGTCTTCCGGAGCCAGCAGGTCAATGTTGTGTGAAAGGGAGCCCCTGGAGAAGGAGGAGACGGACGGGGGAGGAGGAGGTGACGAGGAGCGGAGGAGGAGATGGGGTGGATGGGGGGAAGAGAAACAGGAGTAGGAGGAAGAAAGGGGAGTAAGAGGTTCAAGGGGATGGCAGGAGTTGGAGGCCCTCTTCCTTGCCCTCCTCATCCACCTGGTCCTCTCCAGGAGCGCGCTCTGGCGAGGCGGATCCGACCGTGGTGACGAGGGCCCTTCAATCATCGGCAAGCGAGGGGGGTACGTGAGAAAGAAAAGGCCTCCTCAGAAGGCGGCGGGACTTCCCAGAAGCCCTCGCGCCTTCTGAGAAGTTTTCTGTCTCTCTGGGGAGGGCTTCTAGCACTTTTCAGAAGGCTCGGGGACTTCCGAGCCTTCTGAGAAGGCCCGCTCTTTCTCACTACCCCCCGGGCTCGGCGCCGATTCAAGAGACCCCCAGACAAGGGGCTGAGAGACGGCATGATTCCCGCTGCCCCCTTGCTTTTCGGGAGGAGGAGGGGGCCGGGAGGAGGCGGGGGAGGGGAATGACGGAGGGAGTCAGCCACGCGCAGAGGGGGTTAGGGGGAGGGGGAGGGGGCACATCCTGGCGTGGTTCGCTTGGTGTTCGCTGGCTTTCAGACGCCCACAGGTCGCCATCGCGAAGAGGCGCTTCCACAGGGCCCACAACACACCGAAGTCGCCCTGGGTCCTTGAAAGGGGTCGACAACGACGACGAGGAGGAGACCAGAGCCAACCCAGGCTGCCTCAACGATGCGGTAGTACACCCTCCTGCCCCAGGTCTCCTCATACGCCCATCCATGAATTCATTCTTCACCTCGGGCCCACCCCCTTGAAAGACGAGTTTCCTTGGGGCCTTCCGTTCAGGCGAGGGCCCCGTTTTTGAATTGGATTGAGGAGAAAGTTAAGGAGGTCTCCAGCGAGGGCACCGTTTTTTTGAAAAGGAGCAATGCTCCATCCGTCTCGCTGTTGCACGACGTTGCACGTCGGGACACATGTCAAGGAAGCCGCACGCCAGAGCCAAATGTTGAAAAGGAGCTGCCTTCTTGCCTTGTGGCTTGTTGCACATTTTAACTCGTCGGGCCGTGAGGCTCGAAGTCTCAAGCGGACGGCTCTTGTGGAGAAGAATGGAATTCCATTCTCGTTATTGTTTCAAGAGTTTACACGCAGGGCTTGAGCACTGATGGACACCAAACAGAGAAAACCCCATTCTGAAAACGGGCCACCATCCATCCGTGTGTGTGTGGGTGTTGGTGCCAAGGTGATAAGGCCATGTTGAAAATTGTCTCCTTCAATTTCTGTGACACGCTGATGCTTTCAATGCGACATTCCGCGGCTCCAAAGCGAAAGGCCCTTCATTGCAACTGACCTGCCCGCCATCTGTTAAATTGCTGGGGGATTGAACACATGCGCGCGGTGCTAAGTCGAGAGCCACTTTTCCCAAACAGTGCTTGCACTCAGGGTTTCCATTTTTTCTTACTTGCGAAGCTGGATCGGTTTCTCGGTGTTCGGCTGGTGCCTGGTTGGTGGGCGCCTCGTGGGCGCCCCGCGTTTGGCTGGGTTTCCCGAGGTGTCGTTTGGTTCCCGCCCAGGGGCGCCTCGTGTGCGCCCCGCGCTTGGGGTGGGTTTCCCGAGGTCTCTTTTTGTGCCCGCCCGGTGGGCGCTTCGTCGGCGCCCCGTGCGTTTACACCACACAGTTTGCACGGCATGGCTTGCACCGCACACCCTGCACCACACAGCGTTCAGCGCATAGGTCACACCACATAGCTGACATAACAGTGCTCACACAACGTGTTTTCCAGCACACAGCTTACACAGCATAGACGTCACCACATAGCTCACGCCACCTGAATCGATTTGTAAACGTTCAGAAATCACAGCAAAGCTCACGCCACATAGCTCAGACCATAGCATAGCTCACGCCACATAGCTCAGACCATAGCATAGCTCACACGGCATGTTAGCCAGCGTGGACCCCAAGCAGTAAGTAATCCCATTGTGCAGACGAAGTCCATGCGATATGAGCTATGTGGTACAAGTCAGGTCGTGCATGCTATGGTGCAGAATACATGGTGCTTGAGCTATGCGGTGTAAGCTACGTGGTGTACACTGTACTGTGTAAGCTGGGCAGCTTGGGCTATGTAGTGTGAACCAATCGGCGCGAGCTTCGTGGCATACGCAATGCTGTGTAAGCTACGTGGTGTGAATTGTGTGACCTGAGCTCGGTGGTGTAAGCTATGCAGTGCGTGCCGTGCGGTGGAACATATGCCGTGTGAGCTATGTGGTGACGCCGTGTGGAGTGAGCTACGCGGTGCCAACTTCGTGGCGCCCATGGGGCGCCCAAGGGCGGGCACCAACCAACACCTCGGCGTACCCACCCCCCCCCAGCGCGGGGCGCCCACAGGCGCCCACGTCGTGCGCCCACGGGCGGGCACCCGGCGCCACCTTGGCGTACACCCCCCGCCCGAGGCGCCCGCGAGGCGCCCACGGGCGGGCACCAGGCGACGCCTCGGCGTACCGCCCCCCCCTCCGCCAGCGCGGGGCGCCCACGAGAGGCCCACGAGCGGGCGCCGGGCGACGCCTCGGCGCACCCTCCCAGCGCGAGGCTCCCACGAGGCGTCCAGGGTCGTGCGCTAGCCGAAAGTCTGGCGTACCTGTGCGGTCCCCTGGGTAGAGCCAGTAAGACCACCAACGTGCAAAGACAGCTTGGGAAACAAGTAAGATACCCTATGAACCAGTGAGACCCGTCATAATCAGTAAGCACCTTTGCCCGTTGGGTGGCCGTGCTCTGAGTTTACACGGCACATCATCCACCACATAGTGTGCACCACATAGCTTGCATTGCATAGCGAACTCGGCACAGCTTACACGTATAGAGTATACCCCATATCTTCCACCCCTTGTTCATACTTCGTAGCGTGCACGGCATAGCTTGCGCACCATAGTTTACATCAATCACATCGTGTTCAAGCCCACAGTTCCATCACAAGTTCACAGCATCGCGTGCTCCGCATAGCTTGCACCTCCACAGTGCATGAACTTTCCGCGTGGGGTCCACGCTGGCGATATTGGGTTTATGAATGCGAGTTGCCCACATTGAAACTAGTTTGCCCGCCATCTCTGTGACGGTTCGAAACGCTGAAGGTGAAGGTGCATGTTCCCAAGTCGAGTTTTGAAAACTAATTGCATTCACTATGTGTGACAGATGGAAGCTATTAGGCCTAATGCGCGCGGCGTTAGGCGATATACCCATTTTGAAGTTGGCATGCTTTGCATCCGTGTGGTAGGTTGGGGACTTCGAGACCCACGTGCGTGGCGCACATGCGAGAGCCGCTGTTGTGAAACCAGCGGCATCCATCCATGCAGGCCGTGGTTGTTTGTTCAAGCTGAGGGACCGTGAACGATGAGGAAGTCTCGGGCGAACTGCCAGGACCGCCCTGCCGACACGCCCGCTGGGACGACGAGCAACATTGGTTTGCAGGCATAGGGGTTGGAGAAGAGAGATGTTTTCGGATGATCCTCGCCAGTTTCTTGCAGCTGTCCCAGGTGACCTCAGGCATCGGAGGTCACAGTCAATCTGATTTCGGGGAGAGGGTCTGGGAAAGGGAGGGGGGCGATCAAGGACGCCCAGGATGACAAGCACTGGGGGGGTTGGACAGGGTGTCAGGTGTCCTCCTCCTCCGCCCTCTTCCCCACTTGTCGAGGTCAGTGCGGGACCTGGAAGCGATGGCAAGCGACCGCACCAAAGACTCGGCAAACGTTTGCTTCCAAGGGCGCCGCCTTCTCCGCGTGGCGCAGATCGTTTCCATCATCTGCTCGTATGTATTAGCGCGCTTAATATTCGCTCCGCCCGATTGGCAGATTAATTTTCTGGCCACCCTCAATGCGACCGCAGCCATGGGCGTCGTGTGGGTGCTCATGATGCTGTGGCTGACGTTCCACTCGCCCGTGTTCCTTGCACTGCTATCCCTACCGCCGTACTTCAGTTTGTCTAACGCAAAGGCAATGAAGAATTTCTGGAAGGCTTTTAAGCCAGAGCACGCCCTTAAGTTGAAACCACTCGAACGGAGATTGGAGACTGCGAGGAAAGCAACCAAATCTATGTGGGTTCCATTGCCTGACGACTCGTCCAACACAATTTCATGCTGATGGGCTATCGCTAAGGCCTACTGTGTATATTGCTAAGGCCGTATGGCCAGTGCCGCCGACCCTGGATACCTCGGCCCTCGAAGGTGACGGGATGCGTGATAAGACGTCGGAGGTAAATGAAGACGTGGCGGAGGAGGAGGCGGAGGAGGAGGAGGAGGAGGAGGAGGAGGAGGAGGAGGAGGAGGAGGAGGAAGGGGAGGAGGAGGAGTAGGAGGAGGAGGAGGAGGAGGAGGAGGAGGGGGAGGGTGAGGGGGAGGGGGAGAGGGAGGGAGAGGGTCGCCAGGAGGGATGCGTATCTGCCCTCCCCCCCTCCCGCGGTGGGGAGGGTAGGGAGGGGCTTCGCCACGACTACGATTTCCTTATGTTTCGTGTTCGATGTCCTTTTATTGCGGGCGACGACGATGACGACGACGACGACGACGACGGTGATCCACGCAAGACGACGACACCGGGATGCGTCTTCCACACGCCGACAGGGTCGGCGGATTCTATGCGAGTCTTGCATGCAAGCGCAGCCATTGTGTATTGCGGGTCGGTCGCTGCAGGCAAACGATCTCTCGTTTTGGATGTGATCTCGCGTCCGACGGTGAAGCTGGCGGGCGTGCGAGCGGCACGTGTTCTGTCACGGCCTGGCGGCACATGCCCCTTCTCTACTCCGCCACGAACGATCTATAATTGTGCGACAGGTTCGCGGGGTGTTCAAGGTTGAACGCCGCCCTTGGACCAGAGCCATTCCATATGAAACGGTCCGGCGATCGAGAAACCGAGGATCGTTCAATGCTGAACGATCCGCGTGTTGTCAGACACCCACGCCGCGGGCGTGACGCGAACTTGCCGTACTTGGCATGCCCACTGCACGTGCAGGGCCTGCCATCGCAGCGCCGCCCGTCTCACTCGCGGGGAGCCCGCACACCTCGGGGGCTGGCACCCGCCGAGCGTCGGGCGCCGAAGGCCTCGGCGCGACGAACTCTCCGCCCCGTGCGGTTGGGCACAGATTGGCGCATCCGGGGGTGTCCGAGGCGGGGGTTGAAGACTTGGGGGGGTGGATGTCATGGCCAAGGGCCATGGCATCTCCCAGGTTTCGTGGCATCGCCTTCTTCTACTTCTTCTTCTTCTTCTTCTTCTTCTTTTTCTTCCAACGCATTCCTCTAGCGCCCCCCCCTTTGTCCGCGCACATGCCTCGGGCCAAGACGCGCACCCCCCTCTTTCTGGGCCGCCTCCCTGTGCACACCCGAACAATTGTTTAACGTGAGTGGCGGTAGAGTGATCTCATGTCCATGGCCAAGCCAGCGGTTGTGGTGATCGTCTATCCCTATCTTGCTCCCGCCTGTGCGCTTCTTCGTTTCCCTGTTTTCATTTTTCAAGTGTGGAGCAGGACGGCCTATTCCACGTCGCGCTCTAAGTAATTCGGATTTCAGGTTCTCCTAGTGCCTCAGTCAGTCCAACTTGTTCTGATGGTTCCCCGAAGTGGTCCACCAACTGCCTGGATCGGCCTAAGCCGAGTTCTCATCGTTCCGCTTGCTGGGACGGTCCTGATTTGAGCAATTCGTATGTTCCTTCTCCAATCGCCAACCAAATCATTGCGTATGCCTCGCTGTCGCCGGCGGTGGTGCATCACGCAACCCAGATCCTCCGAAGTTGGTGCTCGGCGGCAGCGGGGTCGTGTCAGGCAGAGACGAGTGTTGCGACGTGTTTTTTCCGACACGGGGTCCCCGAACATCTCGACCACTTCACAAGATCGTTCTTGCTCGTCCCATGCTGTTTCTGATTCTGAATGGTCTTGGAGCTCAGAGCTAGCCCCTGGGGTATATAATTCCGAAAACTTCCGCATCCTTTTTTCGAGGTCGCGTTGGCGCAAAGGTGGACGGCGTCCTCAGAAGGTGAGAGGTCTTTAGGGCCCTTTAGGGCCCTTTTCTTCACCCCCCACGTAGGTCACCCGACCGACCTTCTGCGGCACTTCTCGACCCAGAACCATTCGCCAGGACCCCGGAACCCAAATCCGGGCGCACGACACGTGGTGCGAAAAAAAATCGGCCGGCTGATCGCACGTAAGCGTGGCCCTTCGCCGCGGAGGCCTTTGGCTTTTGAGGGGAGCGCGGGGGGGATGGGGCAAGCCAGCGTTCGAGCTAGACGGCGTTGTGGCTCTCTCGTGGACCGGTATTCGTTTCATTTCGTTTTGCAGCAAGGGCGGAACGAAGACAGAGCGAGGCAAGCCGAAAACATACGAAAACGAACAACACTGTTTAGCTCGAGCCCTGGGCCAAACCCAGGCGCGTGGGCCACGCAGCCATCAGCGGCGCGCACCAAAGGTCACTCTTGCCCAGGGTCGCTTTTGCGTGGAGCCGCATTGCTGGGTCACCGCCAGGGGCGCGAAGATGGTTGCGCTTCGCGCACCTCGGCCTGGGCTGGCGAGCTGCCCTTCTCCGAGGCGGTGGTGCAAAGGGCGCCCGGAGAACCGCCCCTTCGCCTATCACGGGGCTCGACGCGTGAAGTCGGATGAGCCAGGAATTGCGGCGCCAAGGTATCAGTTCGAACCCCTGCACTGGTGGCTCGACAGCAACCACGACGACCACGACGACCACAGCAACCACGACGACCACGATCGCGATTCACCACGACGACCAGCACGACAAGCACGAGCCCTAAGCAAGAGCGCTCCACGACCACGACAACCACGACGATGACGACCAATCCGGCTGCACGCAGGAGGGGCCCCAGTTTTCTCGCGTGCAGCCGAAATGCGACTCGTGTGCGACGAACGCATCCGCATCCGTGGCCTCGCGAGCCGGGCCCCTAGGCCGCGACTCCGCGGATACGGAAAGCTCGTTTCGAGGATTCTCCGCGCAGAACGTGTCCGTGCGACCGCGTATCCGCGGGACCGCGCCCTGGAATCCAGCTTACGAGGGCGCGAATACGGATGATTTCGCCGTTAATGATGATGATGATGATGATGATGATGATGATGATGATGATGATGATGATGATGATGATGATGATGATTATGATGATGATGATGATGATGATGATGATGATGGTGATGGTGATGGTGATGGTGATGGTGATGGTCATTGTCATGGTCATGGTCATGGTCATGGTTATGGTCATGGTCATGGTGATGATGATGGTGATGATGATGATGATGATGATGTTCATCATCATTATCATCATCATCATCATCATTATCATCATTATGATGAGGTCGACCACGACGACGACCACGACGCCACGACGATGATAATGATGAGAATACTGATAAGGATGATGACGATGATGACGACGATGACGATGACGATGTCGATGATGATGATACTGGTGATAATAATACTGATTGATGCTGTGATGACGTGATGATGACCACGGCGACGGCGACGCCGACGGCGACGTTGACGACGCCGGTGAGGATGATGATGCTGATGATGCTCATGATGTTGATGATGGTAACAATAGTGATGGTGATGAAGATGATGATGCTGCTTTGGTGGTGAGGCTGGCGATGATGCTGATGATGCTGATGATGCTGATGATGGTGATGATGATGATGATGATGATGATTGTGATGGTGATTGTGATGGTGATGAAGATGCTCATTATTCCCTACCTAGGCTCTGCCTAGAAGGGTTCTTACTCTGTTAGCTTAAAGGGGCCGGGCAGTGGGGCTCGCCCCGGGCGGTTCCCCCGGTCCCCACCCCGCGATTCCCCCAGTTGTCCCCCCTTATTTTAGCGTTGCTTATCTCATCTTAGCTTAGCTTATGTCATCGTAGCTTAGCTTAGCTTCATCTTAGCTAAGGTTTATCTTAGCTTAGCTTACCTTCATCTTAGCTTCGCTGAGCTTTAGCATAGCAGAGGACAGCATAGCATAACATAGCGTAGCATAGCATAACGCAGCATAGCATATCATAGCATAGCCCTGCATAGCATAGCATAGCGCAGCATAGCATAGCATAGCATAGCATAGCGCAGCACAGTACAGCATAGCACAGCGCAGCATAGCATAGCATAGCATAGCATAGCATAGCGCAGCTTAGCATAGCATAGCATAGCTTAGCATAGCACAGCGCAGCATGACATATCATAGCTTAGCATAGCATAGCATAGCTTAGCATAGCATTGCGCAGCATAGCATAGCATAGCATAGCATAGCATAGCGCAACATATCATGGTATAACATAGCATAGCATAGCAACTAATGCTGCTTTCCTAGGGGCTCTTCTAGGTAGGGTCGCACTGGGGTAATGGTGATGATGACGATGCTGATAATGATGATGATGATGATGATGATGATGGTGGTGATGGTGGTGGTGATGATGATGCTGGTGATAGTGATGATGATGACACTAATGCTGACAATGATGATGCTGCTGCTGCTGATGATGATGATGATGAGGATGAGGTTGATGCCGATGATGCTGGTGATGATGGCAATTAGTATGGTGATGACGATGATGCTGGTGATGATGATGGTGATGATGGTCTTGATGATGATGTTGATGATGCTGATGACGATGCTGATGCTGCTGATGATCATCAACATCACCACCAGCATCGTCACCATCATCAGCATCAGCAGCAGCATCATTATACTCATCATTACCATCAGCGTCATCATCATCATCATCATCATCATCATCATTATCATCATCAGTATCATCATCAGTATCATCATCATCATCATCATTCTCGTCATCATGTATGTTCGTCTTGAACGCTAGGCCGCTTGGCCTGGGCCTATGGTGTTCCTTTTGGTGGCTTCCTGGGGCTCTGCCAAACCCAGATGTACCCTTTGTGGCACAGCGGGTCGGGCCTGCATGCAGCGTTGTTGGACGACTTGGGGAGAAGAATCAGGCCCCCCCCCCAAGCGCACGAGAAAACATCAAGGAGAGACCCACCTACCTCACGCTGGTCACTCCCGCATGCAGCCGAACCACGACGCCAGGACACCGAGGTGAGCTCGGCGGCGAAGTCCAAACCCTACCCTCGCCGATCAATGAGGAGAATCATTGATGGGATGGGCGCAGCGGGGAACGCATCGGCCCCCATGCGCCCACTGATTGCCGACGAGGTCCCTGCATCCCCTCCGCTCCCAGGAGCGTGGAGTTCGCTAGCGGGGGCTTCTCGGCGATGTATCGCCGATTCAGGCTCCATTCTTCCTCCCCCTGAGCGGTCCTCCCCCTAACGTTCCACCTCGGACCTTGCAGGACGCGGGCCCTCAGGCTTGCCCTCCGCTTTCGGGCTCTCGCAGGGCCGTTATCATGGGCCTTTGGGCCATCACCAGAGCGGCTCGTGGTGGAGAGTTGGTCCGTCGCAGTCTGGGAGGGGGGGCCTCGCAGTCTGGGAGCCGTCGCACATTCGTGGCGGCGGTGCTCTACCCTCACCAAGCTCAGGGAAGGCGAACTTCACTCGACATTCGCATCGCGAAGGGGCCCATTCCCATTCCCACCCATGCCACCCCTCCACTGGAGATGGTCCCTCGAGCGGTGTCCAACGCAGGGAAGGAAAGGGGAGGCGGCAGGGGAAGAGGATGAGAAGGGGATCGGCGCGGGGAGGAGGGGTGGGGGCAGGAGGAGTGCGGGGGAGGACGGGGCAGGGGAGGGGAGGCGGAACCGGGAATGAGAAGAGGAGGAGGACCAGTGCAATTCGGGCGGGTGGTAATGAGGGTAACCTAAGTGGGGGGGGGGTTAAAGAACAGGGCCCAACACGGACACGTTAGGGCCCCTTTTGGAGCCAACAGGGGCCCACAATGGGCCCTAAGGTGCCCCTTCAGGGATCTTTTCTTCACCCCCCACTTAAGTCACCCCCCATTGCCACACTTTCAGGACTGAGGAGCCTAACTGTGTCGACAGTTATTAGATTCCGATGATCCGTACTTCCTCGCGAATCCCTCATGGACGAGGCTCCCGCTCGAGATCCACGCCGCATTCAGGACTGAGGACCTCAAAGTGACGACAGCCACGGGTGTCCGATGACCCGCTCGGATTGAGAACATGAGTTGCGCGCCCCATAGGGAGGGGGCTCCCGCTCGAGGCTTCCGCAGTATGCCCACCAGTGGTTCAGGAATGATGAGCACCAAAGTGACAACTGATACAGGGTTCCGATGGCCCGGTCGGATTAGTAACATGATCTGCGGGACCCATAGGGAGGGGGCTGTCGCCTGAGACTTCCTCGTAGAATGAACTCCCGCCTGAGATCTTACAATTCACTCACGATGATGATGTGGGTGTTTTTTCCTGCGCGGGGGCGTTCATTTTTCAAACAAAAGCCTGTTGTGGTGATGATTGTGATGCCCAACGGCCATCATACGATGATGGTAGTGATGATGTATGATGACGGTGCGATGGTGATTGCGACGATGGTGATGGTAATGGTGAGTGTGAGACATGGTGAGGAGGAGAGGGGGTGTGGTGTGAGGTGTGAGGAGTGAGGATTGCGCGGGGTGTCCAAAGAAAACAAGAGCCCCGCTTAGGGTGTGGGGAAAACAGTGGGAGAACCTGGAATTGGTCGATCTATGTTTTTGTGTGTGTCTCCCTGGGCCCCTGCACCGACCCCCTGTACCTCCTCCGCCGAGGTCGCCAACCTCGGGGTGATGAAGGCGGGCGCCAGCTTTCTGCCAATCGGCACCGACGCGCGGCTCCAGAGGCCATGCGCGGTGCCGATGCGCCACGGCCACGACGATGGCGACGGCGACGAGGACGACCAACTGGCGAACATGTGATTTGGCATGCTGCTTTGTTTGACCTTCATTTGTCGCCGCGCCATTTGTTCCGACGCGCGGCCGTTCGTCTTGTGGGGGAGGGCGCCGCGACCACCAGGGCAAACGCCGCCTCGGACGCGGTGGGTTCGCCGTGTGTTTGGCCGCAGTGCTGGGCGGGACGCAGGGTTTGCTGTGGGTTTGCCGTGTTGTCGGCGTCGTCCGCTTGGGCGCGTCGAGAACAAACGGCGCGGCGAGATTTGTTTCTCGGCCCCCCTACGTTGTATGCCTTCTGAGCGCATGAACCCGCACCCGTTGGCCAGGGTCGTTGCCATGGTAGGTGGGCCTCCGCCAGCTTGACTGAGTCGCGCGAGTTCGGGGGCCTGTCTGCCCAGAGCGTCTCGTAGTAAGTCGTGAGGAAGTTTCGAGCGGGAGCCGTTGTTGTCGAAGTTGGGCCTTCAAGGGCTGGGACTGGGGCCCAAGCCCGCGCTCGAGCGAGCGCTTCGTGGTCAAAGATGATCTGGCCAGCGTCGAGGCGAAAGCGCCCGGAACCATATCCATAGATCAATCATCACGGTTTTGCTTGGCGTGTCGCGCCGCCGGTTTTCGTCCACCACGTTTCGCGCTTCGGTGCGACACGTGAACGTCCTGAGCTCTTCCAAGCCTCCCACCCCGCAGAGCAGAGCGACATGCTATCAGCTTGCAGGGCACAGCGTGTCGCCGGGGCCGCCGCCGCGACGCGATGAGCAAAAACTCTGGACCGCACCAGGCTCTGGAAGTGAGCATTCAAGGAGGGCGACGACGATACGGTTGGGGCGTTCGTTAAGGAATGTGCCCAGGAGGCTCCAGACCCTGAAGGATTCCTTATCTTATGAGTGCGGCGGTGACATCTATGGCAAAGCCTCAATTTGTGTTTCACCGGCCTCGAAACCCGGGGTTTCTTTCTAAGAATTCCCTATCGAATGTCCCCAAAGGAGCGACGGCCTTTGACGATGACGGCGTGGACGTCGACGACGACGTCGACGACGATTATGACGACAAAGACGACG
The DNA here is from genome assembly GCA_963575745.1 of Prorocentrum cordatum. Classification (NCBI taxonomy): domain Eukaryota; class Dinophyceae; order Prorocentrales; family Prorocentraceae; genus Prorocentrum; species Prorocentrum cordatum. The sequence continues at coordinate 497,398 of CAUYUJ010003113.1, read as the reverse complement.
ACGGCCACGGCGACGGCGACGGCGACGGCGGCGGCGGCGGCGACCACGACGGTGATGACGAGGGCGCGCGTCCGCACGCGCGCACGGGCTGCGCGCGCCTGCGGCGGCGCCCTCGGGACAGCGCTGTACCGCCCGCGGGCCGCGCCGCCCACGTCCACACCCGGTCGCCGCTGGGCGGCGGAGCCGCTCCAGGCAGTGCGCCCCCGCCGCCCAGCAGCACAGCCGGCCTCCGCCGGACTGGGGCGCCGCAGCCGACCGAATCTCGGAGGAGGCGATGAGGTCGAAGAGATCGTTCTGTCTTCAAGGTGGGTGTAAGTGCATGCGCTTGATCTCAGGTGGTCAGGGCTTCGCCCTCTTCTGCCAGCCCCCTTTCTAGCATAACGGGATACGTAGAGCTATCTCAGGATGTCTTGATGCCGTCTTGAAGACATTGTGATGCTGACGCCGATCGTGGTGGTGATGATGGCGATCATGACGCCGATGGTGATGGTAATGGAGGTATTGCTCATGATGCGGCTGCGGGCGCTGTCGATGGTGATGATGATGCTAATGCTGATGCTGATGCTGATGCTGATGCTGATGCTGATGCTGATGCTGATGCTGATGCTGATGCTGATGCTGATGATGGTGATGATAATGATGATGTTGATGAGGATGAGGATGAGGATGATGATGATGATGATGATGATGATGATGATGACGATGATGGTGATTAGGATGATGATGATGATGATGATGATGATGATGATGATGATGATGCTGATGCTGATGCTGATGCTGATGCTGATGCTGATGCTGATGCTGATGCTGATGCTGATGCTGATGATGATGATGATGATGATGATGATGATGGTGATGGTGGTGATGGTGATGGTGATGGTGATTACGATGTTGATGATGCTGGTGAGGATGAGGATGAAGATGAGGATGAGGATGCTAATGATGATGATGTTGGACGTGATGGTGATGGTGATGATGATACTTACATCCCCAGGACCAAAGTTTTTTCCCCTTGGGCCTGGAACGACGGTGTGAAGTCTTGAGCAGACCCGTATGAGATAACCACCGTCGGATCCCATGAAGTTCGCGCGGATCCAAATGTGGCTTTGGTGTTTGTCTCGGTGGATCCGATTTCCGTCCGCGCGGATCCGATTTCGGATTAGTTGGATCCGTGTCTGGTCTTATGTTTTACGGCGGATCCGACTTCTACCCCGTGTTAAATTTATATAATTAGATTTTAAACGGGGAATCGGAAGAAATCGGATCCGCGGACCCCGGAACCCACCCGGGTTAAGATTCTATGGTGGAAGGGGGTTCGGTCATTAATTTCCAACTCATCATCGGCATTTGTACCTCAAGAAGAAAATCTTTCGTCTTGCGTAAATATGATGATGATGATGATGATGATGATGATGATGATGATGATGATGATGATGATGCTGATGCTGATGCTGATGCTGATGACGGTGATGACAACGACGATGACGGTCATGATGATGATGATGCTGCTAACGATGATGTGTTGATGATGGTGATGATGACGATGCTGATGATGATGCGGAGGATAATGATGATGGTAATGAGGATGATGTTGATGATGATGATTCTGATGATGATGGTTTTGATGTGGTCAAGGGCGTGGCTTGCAGGGACGCGAGCATTGCGTGATGAACGGGGGACCGTGGCCCCGGTAACGCAACGATTGGGTAATGTACGAGGGTTTATGGCCTCGAAGACGCGAACATTGCGCGACATTGACGGGGATTGTGGCCGCGAGGACGCGAGTACTGTATAGTATACAAAGGATAATGGATGCGAGGATGCCAACGAGGCGCAAGTTACAGGGGGTCGTGGCCTCGGGGACGCGAACATTGTATACTTTACAATCGGTCGTGGCCTCGGGGACGCGAACACTGCACAAGTTACGAAGGACCGTGGCGTCGGGGACGCGAACATTGCGTGCTTTACGGCTGATCGTGGTTTTGGGGGCGCAGATACTGACTATTTCATGATGGCTTATGGAGCCGACCGAGGACGCGAACATGCCGTCATGTACGAGAGATCGTGGTCCCCGGGACACGAACGTCCTATAATTTGCGAGGGGCCGTGGCCTCTGGTACGCGAGCCTTGCATAATTTACGGGGATCCTGGCCTCGATGGCGAAGGCACTGTTGAAGTTTGAATGATTGACAGTCTCGGGGTGCGACTATTGCACATTACCAACGATTATGGATGCAACTGTGGGCATTCGGAAATTCAGTAATTTACAGAGGGTTACGATTTCGGGAACGCGACTATCATATAGTTTAGGAGGGTTTATGGCCTCGGGGCGCAAGTATCGCGTAATATGCGATGGACTATGGCTTCGGATGCGCGTTGCATGTATTAACTTGCGATTGTTTATGGCCTCGAGCACGCGATTACATTGCAAGTTACGACGGTCGATTGTTTCGGGGGCGAGAATCACATGTATTCGTTATGTGTCCTACGACCTTCCAAGGAATTCTGAGATCCCCGGGAGGGCGTGGTGTAAGGCTCCTTTGGGGCGCCCCCCCCTTCCCGCGAAGTTTATCACTTTACAATAGGAAGCAGACAGTAGAACCATCACATTGGCAACTGGAAGCCACAACTGGCGCAGGGAGCTGAAGCCTAACCCACGCAGCCTGGTGGCTCCACAAGGGGGCCGGCGGATTTGCATGTGTGTATACTATGTACATTTAATTTGTAGATATATTTCTTCGATCGTTCTTATATCGGACCCCCCTTGGACCCCCTCCCCGTGCATAAATCTACCCTGGGCGTTCCTATTGCCAGATCTTCGAATTTTGGGTTCGCAGTGCCACTCCAGGCCTTCTTCGATCGCTTGCGTGGGCCCCCCAAGAGGCTGCCAAGACAGCCCAGGAGAGCCCATAATCGCCGGATGATCGGTCGAAACCGCCACGGTGGTCCTGAGACGGGCCAAGGCGCTTGCAAGAATCCCCAAGAAAACCGCAAGAGCTTTCCCACGTGGGCCCCGAGAGTGCAAAATCATGGATCTTCCTTAGAGGTTTCAAAGTGTTTGGCGATTCTCGCCTCTTCAGCCTTCGGAGGCTCCCAGACAGCCCAAGATGCTTCTAAGACCGCCCCCACTCCCATGAGCCATATGCGCCCGAAGTCCCATCAGTCCAAACAGCCAGAGGACTCCCCACGATGAGCCATATAAGCCTGGGATGCCCTACGAGCCATATGCGCCCAAATCTCCATGAGCCCTACGGGCCCTATGAACTCTATGGCCCACACGCGTCGAAGACCCTACGAGCCATATGAGCCTCACGAGCCCGCGACTCCGCAGAGCCCAATGAGCCACATCACCCTCTCGGAACTCTGTGAGCCGTACGGGCCCTACGAGCCTTATGAGCCCTGTGAGCTCAATGGTCTCCCATGATCCCTGTGACACGTGCGAGCCCGATAAGCCCTATGACCCCGATGAGCCTTGTGATACCTACACGCCCTACGCATTACACACCCTTGAGCCACATCAGCCTTCTAACAGCCCTGCCCCTACGGGCGCTCGGACCCCCTATGAGCCCTACGTGCCCATGAGCCCTATGAGCCTTATGAGCCCTGTAATGCCCTACGAGCCTCCTGAGCCCTGCGAGGCCCTGTAGCCCTACGGGACCTATGACCCCCGCGAGCCCTATGAGCCCGATGGGTCCTACGAGCCCTGTGAGCCCAACATACCCTACGAGCTATATGCGCCCGTTGCCTCATGAGCCCCTATGAGCCATATGCGCCCACAGCGCCATGAGCCACGCGAACCCCCACGATGAGCCCTCATGAGCCCTATGAGCTATATTCGGCCAAAGGCCCGTGAGCCTTATGAGCCATTTTAGTCGTAGGAGCCAAATGCGCTCAAAGCCCCATGAGCACCATCAACAACACGACACCTCGCGATGTGCCCTAGTGATTTCATGAGCCCTGTGAGCCATATAAGCCCGAACCCCTCTGAGTACATGCGCCCAAGGCCCTACGAGCCCTAGGAGCCACGCGACCCCCCACGTTGAGCCTATGAGCCCGACAACTCAGGTGAGGAGTCTCCCAGAGACAAACCTCATCAGTGGATGGTTTGAAAATTAATGATTGGGATCGGTAGTTCATGAGGACGATCGTAAGGCCGCTCATGAGACCGATAGTGAAGTCGATTCAGTGAGATCGAGAGTGAGATCGATCGTGAGATCGCTCGTGCGATCTATAATTTGATCGATTGTGAGATCGATAGTCAGATCGTTTGTGAGATCGATCGTGAGATCGCTAGAGAGGTGGGTATTGAGATCGATGGTGAGACCGATTGATAAGGAGATCGATTAGGAGCCCAGGAACCTGCGAACCCCGCCGCCAAGCGAAATCGGCCGTGAACCTGGAACCGGGAACCGGAAACCCAGGAACCCGGTTGCCCACCCAAATCGCCCGCCAATGTTCGCCAATGTTTTCAAGATCCGCTATGATCTTTTCAGTGCAAGCACTGACTGGAACATATGTGTATATATATGCATATCTGCATATACACCTATAGGTACACAACCATACACACATAAACACACACATACACATACACACATACACACATACACACATACACAAATACATACATACATACATACATACATACATACATACATACATACATACATGCATACATGCATACATGCATACATGCATACATGCATACATGCATACATGCATACATGCATACATACATACATACATACATACACACATACATACATACATGCGCGCATATATGCATGCACACATCAGTACACACATATGCATGTCCACATACATACATACATGCATGCATGCATGCATACATACATACACATATACATACATACATACATACATACATACATACATACATACATACGTACAGACAAAAATACATGCATGCATTCATGCATGCATGCATACATGCATGCGTACATATATACAGTAACACCTACATGTCATACTCGCATACATACATACATACATACATACATACACACACATACATACATACATACATACATGCATGCATGCATACATACATACATACATACATACGCACCTACATACACACCTATACATATATGTAGGTATACAAACATACATGCATCCATATATACATACATGTATGCATGCATGCATACATGCATACGCGCATACATCAATGCGTGCATGCATGCATGCATGCACACATGTATACAAGCACACACGTATCCAAACATATAATCATATGAGCATACAAGCGTACACACCTACATACATAAATACACAGGCATGCATACATACATGCGTACATCCATGCATACACACGTACACACATCCACACATTCATATACATATGCATACATATACACTCATTCACACATGTGGGCGTTGGCCCAAGACATTGTTTCTTGATATTACATAAGAGCTGCCCTGGTCGGCGTTTCGGGGGAGCGCGCCGATTTGGGTGGATCTGGGTTCCCGGAGGGGCCCAAGACCCTCGCGTTCCCCGCTCTCGAATCTGCGAACAGCACCAGCGTCGAGAATTGAGGCTCGCGGGCACGCGTATGCATATCAAAACGTCTGTTTGTGTAAGCGTGAGCTCGACGGGATCCGTGTGGATTTCTAGGATTGACGCTGGACCCCCCTGGTGGCACCTCCTGCGCCGCCCCTGGCGCGCTCCGCGCGCCTGGGAGGGAGGGGCCAGCGCCGATCCACGAGGTCGGTGCGGACCTTCGGATGCCTATGTCCACAGCCGTTCCTCGATCTAGGGCAGCAGAAATTTTTGAGACATCTTCGTCTTCGTGTCGCCAAGACGCTGGACCTTCGAACGCTCGTGTGCATGTGCAGTTCTGTTCTTCTTCCAGGCGTGCCGCACGTCGGGCCGGACGTGGGGCCCGCTCCTCGAGGGGGCGCTTCCTCCTCGGTTCGCATGGCCCAGGAGGACCAGGGTCTCTGAGAGTGCTGTCAGCCCTCCTGCTGGAGGCTGGAGGAGATGCCGAAGGCACTGGTGCGAGCTCCATCGTTTTCATTCTGCTCACGCACCACGTGCATTTGCCCACGTATTACATGTATGAGGCCACGGCCTCCACGCCATGCCTTGATGAGCACTGGCGGAGGCTCCCCACAGGAGCGCGCACGACTCCGGCGTTCACTTTGCTTTGCTTCGCTTCGTTTCGCTTTGCTCTGCCAGCTGCTCACGCACCGTCTGGTGGGATGCTCTGCTTGGCTTAATGCTTGGGGGCCTCAGCAGAGGCATCGGGGGTCTGCCTGGAAGCCGCGGATATCTTTCGGCAAGAGCGAGCGGCCGAGATTAACTTGGCTCCGAAGGGGTGATCAGGGGCTGGTACGCCCCCACTTGCGCCTAGTTCGCGAGCCCGTAGCCCGTCTTGCCACTTCGACCGCGCTGAGCGACCAACAAATTGTCTCTCGAGGGGGGCGGGAACCCTTGCAAGATGCTCCCTATCTCATTGGAGCCGCCCCCCTTCGGGGCACCCCGTCTAGCAGCGGAGTGTCTAGGTCCCCCCCCGACCGGGGTCCGAGTAGACGGGTTCGGAGGATCGCGCCGCATCGCCGAGGCATGAGGGATGTAGCTCGATGTGGAGCACCATGTTCTCCACCCCTGGGGTGCGCCGATGCATCGCCGACGTCGCCGATGCATCGCCGCCGATACCTCGGCGATGCGTCGCGTTTCTCCGACCTCATCTACTCAGACCCCATCTGGGCGGCCTCCAGTGTGGGGTAGCAGTCATGGGGGGTGGTGCTCAGCCGTCAGGAGGTCCAGCGTACTCCCCGCGTCGGCCTCGGCTTCAGGGCCGGCCAGAGGAGCGCGGGTGGTGGGAGGAGGACGAGGAGGAGGAGGAGGAGGAGGAGGAGGAGGAGGAGGAGGAGGAGGAGGGGGAGGAGGAGGAGGAGGACAACTCGGATAATTTAGGTTTCAGATGGGGTTTAGACGGGGTCGGAAGATCACACCGCCTCGCCGATGCAGTGGCTATGCGGCTCGACGTGGAGCCCCATGTTCTCCACCCCGACGGCGCGCCAATGCGGCGCGATCCTCCGACCCCATCTGCTCTGACCCTATTTGGGAGGCCTCTAGTGGAGGACGAGGACGCCAGAAATTTTACACAACTTAAGGCAGCTCTTTTGCTGCGCCCCCTCCGAGGGGCAGCGCTTCAAGATTTAACGCCGCCCGTGGCCCAGATTGGGCCGATATTGAACGATCCGGCGCAACAAAAAAACAACGCCGACATCGTCACGACGCGAACTTGCCGCATCTCAGCTTTTTTGCGCCCCCTTCGAGAGGGAAACCGAGAGGTACCAATACCGCCACTCCTCGAACCTATCCTTGTGTGCGTTCTGATTACAATTTCGAGACGAATCCAGCTGCGGAGGCGAGGGCCCCCCAGGAGGCCTAAACAGGCGGAAACGACGGGAAGGGTAGCGTTAGCGGTACCTTTTCCTCCCTTGTTTTGCCGGACAGGGATCCGCCGAATTTGTTTTCCATATCCTAGGATGGGGTTCTTGTTATTACTTGGACGCCTCCTACTCCTTCTTCTCCCTCTTCTCCTTCTCCTCCTACTCATACCCAGGCTTACTCACACTCAGATTTACTCATACCCAGACTTACTCAGACACAAACTTACTCATACTCAGACCTGCTCGTACTCAGACCTTTTCATTGTCTGATTTATCCCACACACAGCAGATTGTGAGGATGTCTCAGGCGGGGCGCTGGCTTCAGCCCCCCCTAAGGGGAGCCGCCAGGGGTGTTTTCACGGTCCCGTTCGCAGCAATTTTGTGGGGATGTCTCAGGCGGCTTGGGCTGCCAGGGGTGCTTTCACGGTCCCGTTCGCGGCCGTTTTGTGGGGATGTCTCAAGCGGTTTGCTTGGTGTCTGTCCCAACATCCTTCGTTGTCGGAGCAGATTCGGATAATGTCTCGAGCGGGGCGCTCATGTTCACCCCCAAGGTGGGCCAGATTTTGAGGATGTCTCGATCGGTTTGCTTGTTTGGGTGGCCAGGCTCGTGGGCGCAGATTCTTCTCAGGATACCACAGGAGGCTCCAACAGGCTCCAGGAGGCTTCAGGAGACCACATGAGGTCCCAGGAGGCATCAGGAGGCCACAGAAAGACTCAAGAGGCCACAGGATATCCCAAGAGGCTCCAGGAGGCCCCAGGAAGCTCCAGAAGGCCTCAGGAAGCCACAGGAGGCCCCAGGAGGCCACAGGAAGCGCCAGGAGGCATCGGAAGGCAACAGGAGGTATACGTATGTTTCTATAGATTGTCCTCCTCCTGTGGGGTCTCTCCTGGGGCACGAGTCCTTGGTGTTTTACGTGTGTTCCTATAGATTGCCCTCCTCCTATGGCTCTAACCCGCAATGTGTTATGTACGTCTGTTGCTATAGATTGGGCCTCTCCTGGGGCACGAAACCTCCCTCTGAGGTCCAGGAGGCCCCAAGAGGCTCCTGGAGACCCCAGGAAGCCCCAGTGGGTTTCAGGAGGCCCCAGGAGGCCCCATGCTCATGCGCAGAGACGCGCTCGTAATACTGAGGCTCATTCACACTCCAATCTTTTCGTAGTTAGATTCATGTCCAGACCGTCACAACTGAAGCCCGTTTATATTCGAAAGCTCTTGCGCCTAGACATTCACGGCGGACAGGTCCATGCGTATAGATGCACATATGGCGAGCTCCACGCAGTGAATAATTTTTTTTTGGTCCGCGGCCTTCCGTGCACCTCCTCGAAGAAGAAACACTTGCAGAGACATCAGCTGTCGGAGCTTTGCGCGGTTGTCTCGGATCCACGCTGGACCCCCCTCCCATGGCGCGCGCAGCGCGCCAGAAGCGGCGCGGGAGGTGCCGCCAGGGCGGCTCAGCGTCGATCCAAGACATCTGCGCAGAGCTCCGACACTCTATGCGTATGCAGGTTTGGGTGTCTCTGCAGGTCCCGTCGTTCCCTGAGATCAGACGTAGCGAGAAGTACAGCAACGTGAAAAATCACGGCCGAAGTCCCGTGACCCATCTTCCTGGTGCATTTGTCAAGCCTGATCGATCTGTGGGGGTCTTGGTGCCCGAAGTAGTCGGAAACGCCCGACTTGGCAAAATTGCCAGGATCTCAGGGTACGGTGGGGGCGTTGGTTATTAAGGAATGTGCCCAGGAGGCCACAGATCAGGGGGGATTTATGATGAGGGCGGCAGTGATGTCCACGGTCAGGCCTCATTTGGTGTCCCACCAGCTTTCAGGCCTTGGATTCCTTGTCTAAGGGTTTCTCATCCAATGCCCTCGCCGTAGCTCAGCTGCTGCGCCCCGTCCGGGAGGCGGTTGGGACGAGGGGGGGCTGGCCACGTCGCGATTCGCTCCGGCGCCTTGTGGGAATGGCTCACGCCCACACACGGCGCTGGCGCGAACCGTGACACGACCAGGAGGGGGGGGGAGGGGGGCCCCAGACATCCGGCGTCTCGAGCTTCGGAGACGCGGGCCCCCGACGCTTCGACCCTTTTCCCTGGGGCCGGCTTGTCATCCTGAGTAGTTGTTTGACGGCCCCGACGCCCGGTAAGGGCCGCGAGAGGCCGAGGAACAAAGGATTGCAAAAAAAACCCTTCGAAGGATTGCAAAAAAAAAATATGCCGGAAAAGGATTTTTTGCAATCCTTCGTTCAAAGGATTTTTTGCAATCCTTCGCAAAATGCCGTCTCGATTTGCTCGAGACGCCAGATGTCTGGGGAGGTCGGGGGCGGGGCCGGCCCCATGGCGTGGTCGCGACTGCAGCGCAAGAGCGGGCTCGAGGCAGTGCCGGCATGGCCCTCCGAGACCCTTGCACCCTCCGATCGCGCCTCCTTGCAACAGCAAGCAGCTCTGACTGTAATTACAAAGAGCGGGCTCCAGGCAGCGCCTCTTCCTGGAGGACTCCGCCGCCGCGGCCCTCGCCGCGGTGCCCGGCGACGGCCCCGGGAGCGGGACGCGAGGACGCGCCAGCGCACACCCCGCGCGCCCTCCCCCGAGGGGCGGGGCTCGGCCCTCCCCGGCGCGGGGCTCGGCCCGCCGAGGGCCGAGGGCGCGGCGGCGGCGGCGGCGGCTGCGGCCGCCGTCTGCGCGCGAGGGTGGCCCTGCGCCGGTGCGGGCGGCTCCTCTCGAGGAGGAGGGGCGGGCGTCCGCAGGGTGCTGCGGCGGGGGTGCGTGCGGCGAGGGCGCGCCGGCGACGCCGGCGAGGGCGTTCGAGGTTGGGGTCGGCATGATCGAGCGATGCGGAATCCCTGGGCGACGCGGTTGACGCCCCAGGACTCGACGGAATTGAACTTTGCGCGATCGGGGCCGCGATCGGTTCTGAACGATCGACGCGGTGTCAAAAACCCGTGCGCGCGCCGATGCCGCACGAACCCACCGTATCCCCCCTCCCTCCCCTGCAATGTCCCCTGGAGGGCTCCACGGGTCAGGGGAGGAAGTGGTGCCGATACCGCTGCCCATGTCGTGTCGCCATGGCTTGATTCGCCTCGAGATCCTGGCCAGAACGCGCCCCAGGAGGGTTCTTGAGAGTGGTGTCGGCCACGCTCAGAGGGAGGTATAGGGGGAGGGGGGAAGGCTTCCAAGAAGGAGGAGCCTGCTTCTTAGGAGGCGCTGGCCTCATCTATAGATGTAAGGGCCGGCGCCCTCTAAGGCAGCAGCCTCCTTTCAAGAAGCCTTCCCCTCCTTCTACCTCCTTGCGCGCGCCGCCAATAGTGGTATCGGTATCTCAGAAGACTCTGGAAGATCCCTGATGGGCACACGAGGGGCTGCGGAGGAACTCGAAGAGGGCATCTCTCAGAGAGGCCTTCGGAGGGCGGCTCGAGAGGGGGGTGGTGTGGGTGTCCATAGTGCTATCCTCCCCTTCCCCTCCATTGTCCTCCACAGGCCCCCTGCCTTCACACCTTCCTCTATTCCCTCTCCCACGCTCGCCTTCCCCCCCAGTCCGCCATACTCCCATATATTTCCGCCGAACCCATACCCCTTTTCCTCCCCCTCCTCCAGCGCTGCCACTCCTCCCTTCCGTCAGAGGCCTTGAGGTTGGTACCAACTCTAGAATCGGCGGTGTGCCTTCACCGAGGCAGGAGGATTCCGATCTCGGTGACGGTGGTCATGTTCGGGCTTCTTAGCTGGCCGAGAGATTACCACCTGCACCAAAATCGAAGATCATCTAAACTTGGTGGGGGCAACCTCCTGCGTTGGTGTTGGTTGCCAACTTCCAGGCCCCCAATTCCCCTCCCTGCTGTTACCCCTTCCGCACGTCTCATCACCCATGCGGAAGGGTTGGTGCCGAACAGGCCAGCGCTGCTGCATCCAATGAGCAGGGTGGCCAATCACTCGGATTACGTAGCTAGGATCTGGAGATCTACATTGATGCCCGCAGTGTCGGTGGCACAGGATGTCTCAATGGACTTGTCGGGGACAGAAGGAGCCGGGTTCAGTTCTTGGAGCTTCTCGGCGAAGATTTCTTGGGTAATGGCCTCCCATGCCATCTCGGTGTTCATGGTGGAGGTCCTGGTCAACGCAGTGGTCGTCTCTGCGATGGAGCGAGTGGCCAGCGCAGCTGTCGGAAGTAGCAGATTCGGAGCCAGCTTAGCCATCGGCATTCAATCAATCATCGCATGTCAACGTTTGGTCAATCGGTGGATGACCGTTCATAAAAGTCGTGACCCATTCACACTTCAACATTGGACACGATGTTGGCAACATCGCGCAACGTCCCCTCATAGTGGGCTCCAACCTCGGTGCAAGCGTGACGCTTTTCGAGAGCTGCGTGGCGGCACTGCTGATTCCGTGATTCTTCATTTTGCATCCGCAGTTTGGGTGGGCTTGTTGGGGGGTACGGCTGCAGTGGCCGTGTGGGCCGTTCACAATTCAGTATCCTGCAGACCTGGTGGGGCTGGTGGGATAGAGCAGCGAGCCATCGGCAACGCGGTACATTGCCAGGCCACGCTGTGCACATGTTCTTAAGCGTAAGATCCATGCAAGGGTCCCCCCTCGCCCCACATCTATTGTCATATTCTTGTTCTCGGCCAGTGTTGAATTGTTCTCCCTTGTCTCCCACGTTTCCCCGCTCCAACATCCAGGAGACCCCTAAACCCCAACACATGTTAGGAACCTTCAGGGCACCAAGCCGCCAGCACACCCTAACCCTGAAAGGTCTTCAGAACCCCCCAAAAGGGGGTAGTTAATTATCTGTTTGGCGGCCTTATTGAAGGGCTGGGTTCCCACCAATAGGGGATAACTATTTTTTGTCCTCGGCACCCGCGTGCCATTCCGAAGGATGAGGAGGAGGAGAAGAAGGAGGGAAGAGGAGGAGTGAAGAGGAGGAGGAGGAGGAGGAGGACTTAGGACCAGTCCTATTCATCGCCGAGGGAAAAAAGGGGGACCAAAACTAAAGACATTTGGCGGTTATTCCCCATCGCGAGCGCTTTCGAGCGCGCCCCTTCGCTGTCTGGGCGCGTTTGGGCCGCACAGGCTCCAGGATAGCGTAGCTTCCGGAGATCGCAGCGCCAGGGCTTCTTGAGAAGACGCTGGCCAGAGGGCAGCCGCAGCAGCATCCACCGTCGGGAGCCTTGAGAGATGGGGGTCAATGTCTAGGCCTCCCAGACGGGTTCAGAGTAGATGGGGTCGAAGGATCGCGCCGCATCGCCGATGCATCGCCGAGTCGGCTCGATGTGGATCCCGATATGCTTCACGGGAACGTCGCCGATGCATCGCCGACGTCGGCGATGCATCGCCAGTGCATCCCCGATGCATCCCCGATGCATCGCCGATGCATCGTGGCTCACATCGAGCCGGGCTCCACATCGAGTCGCATCGGCGATGCATTGGCGATACGGCGCGATCCTCCGACCACACCTGCTCCGACCCTATCTATAGGAGGCCCCTACAATGCAAACGGGGGTCAGCCAGAGCGCCAGATCTTGCAGGATCCTGCAGAGCCAGGGGTCGCATGGACCCAGGCTTGGGACCCAGGTCTGGATTGGGCTGGGTCAGCATGATCCCCGATCCGCACCCGCTCGCTCGCACGCGGGAGCGCTGGCCCGCTCCTCCCCCGCATCCGCCCGCAGCCGCTGTGGCCGCGAAGTCCACCAATGTAGGCCTCCGCAGCCGTCGGGGGCGCTCCGCGGCCCACCACCGTTGGCGCCCCCCGCCCGCGCAGGGCCTCCCTCTGCGGCACAGGTCGTCGGGCGCTGCTCCTCCTCCTCCTCCTCCTCCTCCTCCTCCTCCTCCTCCTCCTCCTCCTCCTCCTCCTCCTCCCACCGGGGCCGGAGCAAAGCGGGGTCCGCCAGGCCGCCAGATGTCGCGGGATCCTGCAGGGCCACGGGCGCACTGACCCGGGCTGGGGCGCAGGATCCTGCAGGATCTCGCAGGATCCTGCGAGGCCTGACTGACCCGGGTTTGCAGTGATCCGGGTCAGTAGATCCCCAACTACACTCGGAGGGATCGCGGCGGACCCTCAGATCCGACGTTGCCAAAGAGTTGCAGCATCGTGAAAAATCCCGACCGGTGCTCCTGACCCCATATTTCTGCGTCATGCTTCGAGCCGGATCGATATGTGAAGGTCGCAGGGCCCGAAAACAAGCGAAAACGCTCCGTGTGAAAAAATTGCAACGCTGGGATCTCAGGGGCGGGCCCCCTCCCGCGTGTCAGGCATCCTCGGAGGCCCTTTCTGGGCTTTCATCCGTGGCTGCCCGGCGTCCCGCGGGGTGGGGTCGAGAGGTTCGGGGAGCCCGCGTGGGGAGACCGCCGTGTCTGGGTCCGACGCGCTGCCCGATACCTCGAGACCCCTGGCGCAGTCAGGGCGTCGTCGGCCTCGTCGGCCTCGTCGGCCTCGTCGCCGCCGCTGCCGCCGTCGTGGCGCGGGTGTCGTCTTCGGCATCGACGTCTGCCTCGTCGGCTTCGTCGTCGGCGCCGTCGGCGTCGGCGTCGTCGTCGTCAGCCTCGCCGGCGCCGCGCTGCCCCGCGGCGGCGGCACGGCCACGGCAGGTCGGATATGCCTTGCGCTCGCGTGCGTGTCGCGGTACTCCTCGCCGCGTCGCTGCTCGCGAGGGCCGCCGTCGCGGAGAGGCTGCTCCGCGAGGGGCGCGGGCGGCAGCGGGCGGCTCCCGCGGTGGGCCTGCCGTTCCGCCAGCGGCTCGAGAACTACGAGGAGGTCCACGAGCGGCGAGCACGTCCGAATCGAAGTATCGCTTACCCGACCCCCACAGATCCCCAGCCCCATCCCCATCCAGACCTTCCACAATCTCAGCACCCCCGGTGGAGATGTAACCCTCGGAACCCGAAGTGAACGGCCTATACCCCCATCTAGGGGGGCAGATCGGCCATGGGGGGGCCAGGCCACCACGCACACGGGGAGAGGGGTCGGTTGAACGATGCTCCGTATCCGCGCCTTCGCGCTCTGGATTCCGGGGCGCGATCTCGCGGATACGTAGTCGCACGGGTCATTGCCGTGGCCGCACGGGGCATCCGCGAGAAAGCGCCCCGCATCCACGGGGTCGCGGCCCAGGGGCCCGGCCCACGAGGCCGCGGACGCGGATGTGCTTTTCGCCCACGAGAGGTGCAGTACCACGGCTCGCTGCAGCTCGGCGGGCAGGACATCCCCCGCGCCGCGAAGTCGTCCACGCCCACCGTCTCCGGCTGCGCGTGGGAGTGGCCCGTCGCCGGAGAGTGCCCTGGTGCGCGGCTTCCGGGGAGCGCGGGGCGGCCAGACCCGAGCGCACGCAGGCCGCTGCTGCCGCAGCGCACGCCACCATCGGCAGGCCGCGCGCCCGAACTCGCCCTCCTGCTGATGTGTAGGGTCAGGGTCCCGCAGTGGCGCGCAGGCGGTGTTCTTCTGGGGCGTGCCCCCGGCAGCCTCGCGGAGCGTTGGATGAGGACGCCTTCCCGCCGCCTGCGGGTGGCTTCAGTCAGTATGTCCGTGTCCAGCGCTCCGACGGGTTCTCGGGGCAGGTCCCCATGCCGGTGGACGGGGATGAAGCCCTGGCGCGGGGCATCCGCGCCATCTACGACACGGGTTCTTTCGACATCCTGGTGGTCTCAACCAGGTGCCCGCAGTGCAGGGGTGCCGTCTACAACCCCGGCGCCTCGCCGACCTTCCACGCGTACGGCGGAGACGTCGTGGAGCACAGCTTCGGCTCGGGGCCCACAGAGTCCGCCCTGGGGTCGGAGGTGGTCAAGATCGGCCCGCTGGTTGCCCAGAACCAGACGATCCACGAGATCCTGAAGCACGACATGCCCGTCCTGGAGAACGCAAGCTTCGACGCCATCGTTGGCATCGGTCCCGAGGGGGACAGCGCCCAGCGGGCCGGGGGGTCGCTGCTGCAGAACCTGGGCATCTCCGAGTACTCCATCTCAGGGCTCGAGCTAAACGGTTTTTTGGCGATTTCGTGGACCGTTTTCGTTTTGGTGTCGCGTTGCAGCAACGGCGGAACGAGGACAGAACGAGGGAAGACGCAAACAGAACGAGAACGGAAAACACTATTTAGGTCCAGCCCTGCTCCATCTGCCTGGGACGCTCCCCTGGATCCCCCGGGTGGCTCACCTGGGGCGGCGGCGTGACCCCCGCGCAGAAGGCCAGTTCCGCCGCCCTGCGCGTGGTCGGCAGGCACCACTGGGCGGTCAGCATGCGGAACTTGCTGCCAGACGTCGGCCTCCAGGGAGAGAGGCGGGAGGCCGCGGGCACGCTGCTGTGCGGCAGGGGCTGCGCGGCGATTCTGGACAGCGGCACCTCGCTGATCGCCGGGCCCAGCCACTCTCTGCAGGGCCTCTCCTACCTCCTGCCGGAGCTGCACGAGAACTGCTCGAACTTCGGAGACCTCCCGGACCTGGAGCTCGAGCTGAGCGGCCGCAGGCTGCGGCTGCCGCCGGAGGCCTACGTGTTCCGTCTGCGCGGCACCGCCCAGGAGAAGAGAGCTGCGGGGCGGCTGCTCCTCAGCCAGGTGCGCGACGCGGCGGACGAGGACACGTGCGTCCTCGGGTTTCTGCCGATGGACCGGCACACGGACTGGGGCCCCCTGTGGGTCCTCGGGATGCCGTTCTTCCGGCAGTTCCACGTGACCTTTGGCCTCGCCGAGAACGTCTCGGAGAGGCGCATCTGGCTCTCCAGGGCATCGAGCTCCTGCGGCGCCTTGCCCCTGGAGGCAAAGGACGTCGGCTCCGAGAACTCGACCTACGAGGGCGTCGGCGTGTACCCGAAGGTGGTCGTCGCGCAGCGCTGGCAGTCTCGCAGGCCGTCCAAGCCGCGGGTCATCAGGGCCTCCTCGCTGCTTCGCTCCCGTATCGCGGGGGACTTGTGAGCCGCACCCGACGGCCCCTCCCTCCGGGGCGTCGGGCGTGGGTGCCACGCTCCCGCATCGCGCAGGCTCCGCCGTCCCCCATCCTCTCTTCGCCCTCCTCCTTCAACCTCTCCTCCGTCCTCCATTTCCCTCTTCTCTCTCCTCTCTGTCTCTCTCTCTCTCTCTCTCTCTGCATCGCCCCCATCTCTCGCTCCTCCTTCCTCCCTCCCCATCAGTCCTCGCTCAGCCGACGAGTGGCGACTGCATAATTACCGCGACCGCCGGGCCCCAAATCGTGCCGCTGCTCCCTGGGGATCCCGCCTCGCGTTCTCGTGTGGGGATCGCTCCAGGCAAAGTACGTAGCACTCCGCAGCTGCGGATGAGGGTGAGGGGGTGGGCGCGGGGTGGGTCGAGGGTGGGTCGCGGGTGAGTCGCGGGTGGGTCGCGGGGTGGGTCGCGGGGTGGGTCGCGGGTGGCTCGCGGGTGGGTCGCGGGAGGGACGACGGCGACGACGACAACAACAACAATCATTTTACGATTTCGTTTTCAGACGCTCGCGCGTCTACCAACATATATCTTCCAAACCCTTCGTCTTTGATCGAGCTCCCTTAGGGGGGATGCTATTCTTCCCTGCCGCGTGTAAGTGGCGCAGCCCGAAAACTGGAAGAACATGCATCATGGAAAAGGCAGGTAGCGAGGAGGAAGGGAGTGGAGGAGGGGAGGGAGGAGGGAATGGGGGCAATAGGGAGGGAGGGAGAAGATGGATTAGCGAAGAGGGATTAGCGAATAGAAAGAGGGATTAGCAAGAGGGATTAGCAAGAGGGATTAGCGAATAGAAAGAGGAGATGGCAAGGAAGTCTCAGGCGAGATCGCGGAGCCTGAGTAAAACAGGAGGAGGTCCCGAGCGAGATCGCGATTCCAAAGCGCTGAGAGGGCGATTCGTCAATCATTTAGTACGGAAGTCTCAGGTGAGAGCGCGGCTCCTTCTGGCAAATTGCAAGGAAGTCCCGACCGAAAGCCCCTATGTCTCAGTAATGTTCAGCGAGTATCAGGCGGGAGCCGCTGTTGTTGTAAACCTGAGAGGCCAGGGGCATCGTCTCACGCCCAAATTTCCCCGTTGTTCAAAAAAAGGTACGAGACCCGGGATGGGACACTTAAATTCAAAAACATTCGGTGCACCGGAGGGGAGATCAACATTAATCCATTCTGAGAAGCAGAAGTCAACAATCATTTTGAGATTGTCCGTTCTCTTTTACCCGCGCGTCAATCAACATTCATTTCCCACACTCGATACCCGCCCTCTTCGTCTTCGGTCGTACCCTCGGGGGTATATCTTCCTTACATGCGATGTGTAGTTGGCGCATCCCCTCAAACAGGAAGAGGAGGGAGACAGGACAAAAACATATAGCCAGCAGGTTACAGCAGCAGACCACCAGTCAGCATCGACGACACGGGGCAAGTGGGAGGGAGAAGGATGGAGCACGTAGCAGGAGGGGGGTTACGCGCAGGAGCGCAAGCGGCAGAACCAGACGTACTGGTCGTGCGGGCGGACCCTGGCGGTCGGGTCGGGCAGGTGGGCCAAGACGGCCGGGTCGAGCGGGCAGGTGGCTAAAGCGTCATCTCCGGATGAATCGTGACGAAGTCTCTAGCGATACCGCGATTCCCAAGTAGATCGTGAGGAAGTCCGCAGCCGAAGCCTGATGCACAAGAGTGTCGAGAGAGCGGCGTCTGAAGACGTTGCGAGGCAGTCCCAAGCGAGACCGCGATCCCAGGGTAAATTGTGAGGATGTCCCGCGCGAGAGCGCGAATTTGAATAAGTTGTGAGGAGGTATCACGCGGGAGCCGTTGTTGTTATAAACCCAGGGCCAACAAATTGTCTGAGGCTCAAGTCTTTCCCTGATAAGAACCGGGTGCGAGCCGCGGGAGGGGTACTTCAGTTCAAAGAACGTAGTGGGCACAGGGGGGATCCACAACGATTGTTGTAAGAGGTGATAGCCCGACAACAACAGCAGCAAACATGTTGATATTGTTCGCTCTTATCTGCTCGCGTGCCATTCAACTTGAAAATCCCAAACCCTGGATACCCGCCCTCTTCGTTCGCGATGGTACCCAGTTTGGGGGTACATCTTCCCTACCTGCCACGTGTAGTTGGCGCAGCCTGCAAAAAGACTAGGGTGAGGGGAACGATGGAGCACTAGAGAGACTTCCAGGATGGGGGGCTAGGATCAAGTCGGGCACGTCCCCCTACAGGAGTAATAGTCAAAAGTAGTCAAGCAAACAGTCTGGAGACGATGTGTTGACTGTTGTCTGACTATGTTTGATCTTTCCTCCAGCATCCGCCATGCCCAACCTGAGGTTAGAAGCCAGAAGTGATGCGCCAGAGCCGGACGGGCAGGTCGGGCGGGCGGACCCTCACGCCCGACGGCCGGCCGGGGCGGGCGGGCGGGCCCGGACGGCCTGCTGAAGCGGGCGGATCGCTGAAGCGCCAGTCCTGCACGACTCGTGGGGGAGTCCGTATCTCAGGTACAGCGCAAGGAAGTCCAGAGCGAGAGCGTGATTCTCAAGTACATCCTAAGGAGGTCCAGAGCGACTCTCAAGTAAATCGTGAGGAGATCCAGCGCGAGAGCGCGATTCCGAAGTGTTGAGGGCGCGGCGTCCGAGTACACTGCGAGGAAGTCCCGAGCGGGAGCGCGATCCCCGGAGAAATTGCAAGGATGTCCCGCGCGAGAGCACGATTGTGGATAATTTATGAGGAAGAAGCATCAGCCGGGAGCCGCTGTTGTTGTAAACCGGGGGCCAGGGGCCAAGTCTGAGCCCCAGTAACTTCTTTTGTAATAAACCAGGTACGAGCCCCGGGAGGGGCATTCATTTGAACAATAACAATAGGCACCGCAGGGTGTGGGATGAAGAGTAATCATTTTCAGAAGTTGGAATCCAACAAGAAGCAGAATCCGGGCCACGGAATTCTGCTTCACATACGCACCCAGGGATGGTGCAAGACCGTTCGGCCCCTAACTTCTGACTAGTCGCGGTTATGGGCCTCTCGTGATCTATGGGGGCATTTGAAGCCTCCAGATGGTGTTGCAGAGAGGAAACCAAGAGGAGCATAAGAAGATGGGAGTCGAGAGGAGGGAAGGGGATGGGGAACAGGAGACGAACGACAGCTCACAGGGAGGGACAGTACGAGAACCCAGAAGGCTAAAGAGAGGAACTGATTGGGGAGGGGGGAAGCGAAGAGGTGCGTGACCCCAGGCAGACCAAACTCGAGAGAAAGAAATGACACCTTTGCGGCCGAATGCCCTAAGCAATTCTGCACAGTTGCAATGTCGGCCACGATGGGGGGCCACGATAGGGGGCCAAGTTCTGGGGATCGGGATCGGGATAGTGGTAGGGGTAGGGATCAAGACATCTCTCCCAGACGCATACTGTCTGGCTCACTCCCACCCGCACTCCCAACACATAAGTAGTACCCGAGTCTCAGTATATTCATTGGGCGTCTGTGGATGAGCAGCTACTGGGAACCAATGCAGACCCCAGGTGCAGGACGCTGGGGCGAGGTGCGCAACACGTGCCAGGCGCGCCACGCGCACCAGGCGCGCCAGGCGCCCCTGAGGCCCAAGCGTGCCAGGCACGCCTGGTGCGCCAGATGCACAATGTGCTCCACGTTCGCCAAGTTTGCCACATGCTCCATGCGCGCCATGTGGGCCACGTTCACGGCTCTCGCAGAGTGTGTGCCAGGTGCGCCCGCGCACATCGGGGAACATGCCGGCCCCCACCATCTGTTTCGAAAACTTATGCACGATCGCAGCGGAGTGGCCTTCATGAGGCTTGATGGGCCTGCACACAGCAGGCAATATGCTAGCATCCCCGCCGTCCCGTTCAGATACCAATGAAAACTGGTCTGTAATACCTACCCACGCATGGCTAATATCAAGCCGCGAAATGCAATTTGCATGAGTGCTTTAAAGGGATGGTGTCCCTGCGCACAGCAGGCAATATGCTGGCACTGGCTAGAGGTATCACAAAAGGATACATAGATATATAGATAGATAGATAGATAGATAGATAGATAGATAGATAGATAGATATATAGATATATAGATATATAGATACTTATAATGATAGACAGATAGATAGATATATAAATATATAGATAGATAGATAGATAGGGATCGGGATCGGGATTGGGATTGGGATAAGGGGTAGGGATAGGGACATATACTTGGGATAGGGATAGGCTTGTTGTTATCGAGAACGCGTTTGGACCCCTTACTGACAAGCCATTCAGGGGCAAATCATTCAGAAACCTCAGGTCGAGCTACGTTTTTCGATTCATGGGGCCTCTTGGGAACGTCTTGTGGGCCTGGCCTCTGCGGGCCGGGCCTCTTGGGGTCGTCTTGGAACGTCTTGTGGGCCAGGCCTCTGCGGTCGTCTGGAGGATCGGCTCGGCAGTCTTGAGCCGACTTGAAGGTTGTATCAGGGCTTCTTACTTGTCTCGCAGGTCATGGAGGCCGTCGTGGTCCTGGAACCTTGTTGAAAGCGCGAGGTGCGCGTTCAAGGTTCGACAATCGTTAGGTGTGCTAAGTGGGGGCGCGTCCCAAGGTTTTTTTTTTATCATAGGGGAATGAATGCGAAGTTTGATCTCCGTGGGCCTCAGCTGGGCTATGCGCGAAGAGGTGGAGGAGGGGGCTGGGAGGAGGAGAATGAGCTCCCAGCGCCACAGCCAGTCAGCCATGGTGGATAGCCGAAGTGTCTCGTTGTGGTGAGTCGCAGTCTCATCATCGGTTGAGCAAGCTTCTAGTGGCGTTGAGGGGGTTGGAGGAGGCTGAGGCAGCAGGAGGGAGGTGCAGTTGTCGAGGGCACGGCCGGGCCGCCGGGCCTGTGGCTGGCGTTACGTTGCGGAGGAGACGCCGTGCATCTTTCTGTCGCCGGACGGCGTCGTGGTGTCGGTGGCGATCGGGTCGCGCTGTCGCGGCTACCCCGAAGACGCCCCAGAACTCCAACAAACAATGGCGCTGTAGGTGTTTCGCCCTTCTCGGCCTCTGAAGGCCAAGAAGGGCGAAAAGGTTGCAGGATCAAAAGCATGCCCCCAGAGAAGGGGCCAGCGACGCCACGTAATCTTGTCATGCGAGGTCTGCGGTGGGTGAGGAGGGAACAGGCGGAGGGCGGAGGATCAGGAAGAGTGAGGGGGTGGAAGGGGCAGGGCCCCAAAGTTCATGAGGATAGGGGGGGCATCGACGCCGGGACGCTCGCCATGGCCGAACGCATGGGCGAGTCCGATCCTCCCTTCAGCAATCCATGGATGGCGACCCCTGCATCCACTGAGCGACCCTCATACGCCGCAGTACCGTACACCTAGACTCTCATGGTATTGAGACCTTTCCCTTCAGTTCACAAGCGAACGGACAGGTTGCTACGACGCAGACGCTTCCACACAGAGAAGGGTGTTCTAGATACGGCTGGTTGGTCGGCCATTGAGCGCGATGAGCGGGGGAACATAATCTTGGGAAGCAAATATCGAGCCCCTCCTTTTCGATGGAACTATCTCGCTTCTCGCCCCTGGAAGTGACATCCCACCTCTGGAACCTGGAAGGGATTCCCGCCTCAGGGCTGTTGGCGGGGGCTCTTGCCTCCGAGGAGGTCGTCTTCAGGCCTCTCTTGGGCTGCCTTGCACCTATTACGCCTGCTTGATGAGGGTGATTTGTGGCCCTGTCTCCGATGGCTCCCCCAGACGGCCCCTGGAGCCGAACACCACGGGCTGATGCAGGCGCTTGACCACCTCAGCCCCGGGTGTTCCTGATGACAGGGCCGTGCACGGCGATTGCCAGGCGTTAGTCTTGGGATCCACGGATGGGGTGTTGGCCAAGATCCGCGCTGCGCCGCATCGGCGGATATGGCAGAAGATGGCCCGAGAACGCAGCTATCCTCCGATAGTGAAAAGCGTTTCTTGTATGTCGATCGAAGATGTCATTTCCGAGCTACGAGCTAGACGACCTACATATACTTTGCGACGGTTGGGCCGAGCAGTGGACCAAGGAAGTGGCTCTGGCCATCGGCTGGCCCACCAAAAACTTGGCCAGCTTAGACCAGAGTATTCTCAAATTTCGGTGCCAGGCCATGATAAGTAGCCCAGAGCTCCGGCCCCCCACTCGTGAGCTCTTCGTGTCCTTCCAACGACGCCTTCCTAGGGCCCCAAGTGCCATGCGCGGCATTGTGAGGGTGCCCCAAAGAAAGATCAGGGAGGGGAAGAACTTGAGATGCGTGGCGTACCACAGATCGGGGCCCCGACTGCTGGTCACCACGCGTTGTTTCTCTGCCAGCTTCGTTCCAGGATATCGTGGCTGCAGCCCAGAAGCCAGGCTACATACACAGGCCGCTTCACCTCGGTTGAAGCGACCGGCGACCGGTATGTTTGCACTCTTCTGCAGTGCCTGCGGGTCTATAGCCTCGAGCAGCGCCGTGCGATTCAAGGGTCCCACTTGCCATGCAGGTGTCACGCCAGACTTTCGGACTGCGCCGAGGAATCCCCCCTGAACGAGAGAATGTAGAGCTTACCCCTCCCTGGCACCTTTACTCAGGCTCAACAGAAGGGGGAGGGGGGATGTCTAAGTATAGGGAAGGGAGGAGCACGCAGAGAATAAAGAAGCAGCAGGGGGGATGGTTCCGTGGAGGTGGAAGAGGAGTAGTGGAAGGGAGACCTGGACCCCGGACCTCTCCACCCCATTCAGGGGCATTTCTTGTCCTCTGGTCGTTTTTTACCGAGCACAGTTTACACCTTTACTATGGCACGTCGGGATATAAACTTTCCAGCCGCCCTGGGGCAGGCGTCCCCGACGGCGGACAAGTTTATTTTAGAAGAAGAAAAAGCGCCATAGGCAGAAACGTCTGGCGCTCCGCGCGGATTTCCTGGATCCGCGCTGGGCCCCCCCGGCGGCGCCTCCGGCGCTGCGCCAGGGAGGGGGGTCCGAGGATACTTCCTTTCGCCGCTCCCCTCGGTGGCCGCGGCCCTCGCCCTGGGCTGGGGCCCGCGGATCCAGACATCTTGCGGTTCAGCGGCCGCGCCGAGGCGCGAGAGCGTTCCCGTGGGGGTCGCTGTCGCGGTCGTCTTCGTCGCCTCCGTCGTCGTCGTCATCGTCGTCGTCGTCGTCGTCGTCGGTGACGTCATCCTGCGCACAAGGCACAACGGCGTCCCCCCTGAGGAGGCGATCTACAGCTACCACACTACATGGCACTGGGCCTTGGGATCCTCACAGATCGATCTGGCTCAAAACGGCTTCGGGCACGCGCCGGCCTGAGGGCTGGCACATCATGACGGGATCAGCTAGACGACCCGGCATACCAACAATCGGTATGGTGGCGTCCCCGTAGCTCGTGTCGTCCTCCCGTAGACTCAGAACATCTTCGGGCAGAAGCCCCAGCGGGCTCACCCCACGGCGGGGCCGTGCAGTTCATGCGGGCACAGCCGACACCAGCGCCATCAGAGCAAGTCGACTAGCCAGGCTTGGTCAGACCTGAGCCCCCGCATCCTCACTTCTTGTTTGACGTTGCACTGACATGTATCTGGGATCGTGGCGTTCTGGGCTTGCGAAAAAGATACAGTAAGCCGACTTAGGCCGAAAACAAATTGGTTAAGCTTGGCTGGCGCAGCAGAAAAGGTAAGGCTAAGAGAATCGAGAAAAGTAAGAGGGCCCTAAAGGCCATAGATCATGCGCCCGCCAGGCTGCAATTCGCATCCTCACTCTCTCCGCTTTCCCTGCCCTCCTCTCGCCAGGATCGTCTCGAGCCCAGCAGTGTCGACCCACCCAGCAAGACCTCGAGAAGGGCAGGCACTCTGTCACACGATGCGGGGCAGGCGGAAGCCCTCCTGGAGGAGTGTTTGTTTGGGGGCACGGTCAAGCCGCTGGAGTGAGGATCTTATTGGGGCTCAGGAGGGGCTCCCGGTTTTCGGGTTGTTCCTTTCGGATCTGGGTCGGGGAGCCCATGCGTGGTCGAGGCTCTCCGTGGCCAGAACAGATCATTTGTGCCCTACTCTGCGTTCTTCACGGCAGCACGATGACTGCATCTATCCACCCTTGCCACCTCGATGCCTCCACAGGTCCGATGTCGGCGCCAGTCTCGGTGGGCATATACTGGCCTCCACGCCAGGGCGAGATGTCGTTCACCCGTCAAGACTAGGGCTCAGACTTGGCGCGGTGATGGTGTGTATCTGCCTCTTTTGAGGCTGCTCACGGCTGCGGCAGCTGCCCTCATATGCACGTGTTGAAACGCACGTGCTCAACAGGTCTCGCGTACGTGTTGGCCCACATTTTAGCGACCGTACCGCCCCGGACCGACGCGTTCAATCTACGTGTTCAGCTCCGTGTAAACACGCGAAGCGTTTCGTACTGGTACTCCTGAATCAACTAAGGCGTGGCGCAAGCATGGTTCAATCGCTACGGGCAGGCCGTACGAAGGGCACGACTGCCAAGAGAAGAGGGCGCAGCTGCGTCGAGTTCGGCGCCCAAAAGACCCGAGTGAGTAAACTCGGGCCTCCACGTGTCCGTCAGCTTCGTCCAGGGGGTCGTCGCCGCCTCGGCCCGAGACACGCAGAATGTATCCATACGCCACCACCTTACCTGGCCAGGGCCAGGCCTGGTGGTGGGCGCGTCTGAGTTCTCGTCGGATCTGTCGAGGTGGTCGGCGCCGTCGCGGCCCAGGCAGGGCCGCCTACGACCCGATTCGATGCGATCCGATTCGCCAGCTGTTGCCGCTATTCCGATTCGGTTCGATTCGCCAGCATCGGCCAGCTCATTCGAAGCAGCGGGGTCCGATCCCGATCAGAGGACCAAGAGGTCATGATAATGATACGTTCCAAGATTCCAGAGTTTTTACGATTCTCGGTATTCCCAAAAGCTTCACACGGGCTGCAAAAACGATGGCCGCTCGATGCTCTGGAAATCCTGGAACGTATCGTGAGCAAACCTTACGACGACATGCTCGCCTTATTCCAAATTTCGCAATAAAAATGAGGAGTTCACAACCCTCCCAGACAAGCAATTTTAGATCCCCCCCAGACCAGCTATGAAAGGGCGGCCTGTTGCCCAGACCCCCTCGAATTCTCCAAGACTGCACAAATCAGACCCCCCCTCAAGTGACCCCCCCCCCTGCATCATGAAATCCAGAGTAATCAGGCGAAGAACAAGACATGGCATGAACTGTCCGAGTTCCGCGTAGATTTCTTGGGTCGGCGCTGGGGCCCCCTTGTCGGCGTCTTCGGCGCCGCCTCTGGCGCGCTACGCGCTTCAGGGTTAGTTGTTTATCTATCTCTCTTCCTCTCTCTCTCTCTCTCTATCTGTATGTGTTTTTCCTGTTTGTCTCTCTCTCTCTCTCTCTCTCTCCCCCCCCTGTCTCTGTTTCTCTGTTGTATATATACACATGTATATATCGATACGTGTGTACATATCTATACACATATTGTAATGGCCTCCGACCAGTGCCGCCGATCCGGGGCGCTTCCGATTGTGTTTGGAGCAGTCCTGTGCGTCCCTCTCTTCTTCCTCCTTCCTTTTCCCTTCTCCTCCTCCTCCTCCTCTTTCTTTTGTTTCTTCTCCCTCCCCCCCTCCTCTATCACTTCTGTTCAGATTCCTGTTTCCTCCGCATCTTCCTCCTCTCTCCTGCTTCGTCCTCCCCCCCTCCTTCCCCTACCACCAGTCGAGCGCCCCCCTCCTCCGAGCCCCCATCCCTCTCGAGCACCCCCCTGGATCAATCGCCTCCCCCGAGCAGCCCCCCCTCTCGAGCACCCCTCCCTCGAGGATGTCTCCTCTCGAGCCCCCCCTCCCCCTGAGCACCCCCGCTGTCTTTCGAGCACCCCCCCCCGCCCTCGAGCACCCCCCTCCCTCAAGCACCCCCCACCCTCCTCGAGCCCCCCCCCCCCCCCCCTCCCCCCCCCCCCCTTTCGCGCACGCCCTCCCTCGAGCACTCCCTCCTTCGAGAATCTCCCCCCCTCTCGAGCACTCCCCCCTCGAGCACTCCCCCTCTCGAGCACCCCCCCCGCCCTCGAGCCCCCCCCTCCCTCAAGCACCCCCCACCCCCCCCCCTTCCCCCCCCCCCCTCGAGCTCCCCCCCTCTCTTTCGTGCAGGCTCCCCCCTCGAGCTCCCCCCCACCCGCCCTCCTCGAGTTCTCCCCCCTCCCCGAGCTCGCCCCCCCCCCCCCCCCCTCGACTCCCCCCCCCTCCTCGAGCTCCCCCCCCCCCTCGAGCTCCCCCCCACCCCCTCGAGCTCCGTCCCCCCACCCCTTGGGCCCCCCCTCCCTCGAGCTCCCTCGAGCTCCCTCGAGCTCCCCCCCCCCTCCTCGAGCTCGCAACTCCCCCTCGAGCTCCCCCCCTCGAGCTCTCCCCCCCCTCTCGAGCTCCTCCCCCCCCTCGGGCTCCCCCCCTCGGGGGGGGGGGGGGGGGGGGGGGGGGGGGCGGGCGAAATCGAGGGGGGAGGGGGGCTGGCAAGGGGGGGAGGCGCCGAGCATTGAATTCGTCAGTCAATGAGGTCCCCCCCCCTCGCAGAGCGAAGCTTGAGCGAGCTCAAGCCCACGCTCTCAGAAACTCACACGCCGGTATCTATACACATATATTTACATATGTATATATATATATATATATATGTTTATATGTATACATGATCCCACTCGCCTCCTCCGCATCCCTCTCCCTCCTTCTCACTTCCCCCGTTCCCGTCCTCGGCGTCGTCTTCCTCCCTCTCCTCCTGCTCCCGCCTCTGTTTGCCCCTCCCCCCTCCCCACGTCCTCGCCCTCCCCCGTCGTCCCTCGTCCTCCTCCTCCTCCTCGCCGCCCTCCGTCCTCCTCTCCTCTCCCTGTCCGACCTACCCCCCCCCCGCCTCCCTCCCCCCGCTCGCCGCCTTTCGCCCCCTCGCCCTCCGCCCTCCGCCCTTCCGTGCTCTTTCGCGCTTGCTGTCCCCCTCCGCACCCTTCTTGGCTCGAGGGGGCACTGCCCATCGCCACCTGCGCGCGGACCTGACACGCCCGTTTGCCGGCCCGCGGCTGGCGGCCGCGATCGACGATTTGCCCGCGGCCTGCCCGAGAGGAAGGAATGGAGAACCGCGGCGTGCCGCTGCCGGGAGGGCGCCTGGACTGCGGGCCGGCGGCGCGAGGGTTGCGCCTGAGCTCTCCGCCGAGGTCGGCCACACGTTGGAGTGGCCCTTCGCCGGAGTGACCTCTGGTGCGGGCCCACTGGAGTCCCTCGATCGTCGAACGCGATGCGATAGAAGCGTCTTGCGCGCTTGTGTGTTGGTCCCCCTGCGACCCCCACAAAGCCGCGCATCAGGGGTCCCTCGTTCCCAGGGTCACTCTTGCGTGTGGCCGAAGGGGGCGAGACTCCTGGGCCGACCAGACACAAGTCGGCGGCGCGCCCAGGTGGGAAGGCAGGGGGGGCGGGCCGTCTCGGGAGGATCAGACGGCGTCTGGCCTTCTGGGAAGTTCTCTGCGCCCTCTCCGAGGCCACAGCGGGGTTCTCAGAAGGCCTGGGGTACTCTAAAGAGCCCCGCCGTCTTTTGAGAAGGCCTGCCCCCTCTCACCTCGCCCCGCGGCGCGCCGCCGGACAAGAGGAAATGGACGACCGCCTCGATGGGCGCGACGTCCACCCCAGCGCTGGGCCCGCGAGCCAGCCTGGCGCCAGGCCCGGCGTCCAGCCCGATGCCCAGCCCGACGCCCGGCCCGATGCCCAGCCCGCCGAGCCCGCAGGACGCTGCCCGGCGGCAAGCCACAAGAACAGGTGCCCCGGCCTCGAGCTGTACGGGAGGTGCGACCACGACAGGGACGAGAACAGAGGCACGAGGGGGTATGCGTCTCACATCGCGCGCTATTGCCACTGCCCTTACCACAAGTTGTCGGATATGGAGAAGCGGTTGAGGATCCATGGGGCTATAGCCACACCCGCCACCTCCTCGATGTTTCTCTGGCTGCTGTTAGCCACTGCAGGCGCTGATTGAGGTAGATGATAATGTCCAGAGCTTGAAAACAATGAAGGTGAAGTTGAGGAGGAGAACGATGAGCATGAGGAACACAAAGAGGAGAATGTGGAGGAGGACGACGACGAGAAGGACGAGGGAGAGAAGCAGGAGGAAGGGAAAGACGAGGAAGGCGACGATTATACGTGTTGAAAAGAGAGAAAGAGAGGAGGGGAGGGCAAAGGAGAGAGAGAGCGAGAGAGAGAACAAAACAAATTGCGCGAGAGAGAGAGGTATACAGGTAGACAGACAGACAGAGTGAGACGCGGATGGGGAAGATGAGCGGTTTTGCAAAGATTTGTTTGGCATTTTAGGGCCTCTCGTGCTGGGCGACGCTCGAGAAAAACGAAACAGGTGGGAGACCAGTGCAGGAAGAGCAAGTCGCACCAGCTCGCTTCCTTCTGGTGCTTTCTCTGGTACGAACACGTTCAACCCATGAATGTTTGGCAGAGTTTCGTCATGAAACGCGATAGTCCTCAAACGCGACGCCATAACCCAGAAATTTCGGTTCGAGGGGCTAATGTGAGGCGTTTGCTTGCCTTCTTTTCTTATGTACCAAGGCTGATGATGATGAGTATGATGATGCGGCTGCTGGTGATGATGCTGCTGATGATGATTATTACTATGGTGATGATGATTGTGATGCTAGGGATGATGATGCTGATGCTGGCGATGATGATGCTGCTGATGATGATTATGATGATGATGATGATGATGATGATGATGATGATGGTGATGGTGATGCTGATGACGACGATGATGATGGTGATGATGATGCTGATGATGTTGACG
The DNA here is from genome assembly GCA_963575745.1 of Prorocentrum cordatum. Classification (NCBI taxonomy): domain Eukaryota; class Dinophyceae; order Prorocentrales; family Prorocentraceae; genus Prorocentrum; species Prorocentrum cordatum. The sequence continues at coordinate 468,328 of CAUYUJ010003113.1, read as the reverse complement.
ATGATGGTGATGATGATGATTCTGATGATGTGTGCGTGTGTGTTGCTCGACCGCTCTGGATTTGATGCTGTAAGGGTTGGGGTTTGGTGGCGTCGATTGTTTCTGTGTACGGGATGCTTTGTCTGTATGTCCAGATGCGAGTGAGAAAGTTTTGAGGTGTTGGCTACCGTTCTATGTGATTTGGTTGTGCTGATCGTGGTTATGGCTATGCTGTTTTCCTGGCTTGTCGCCTTTGTGCCTAATCGAAGTCTTCTGGCTTTTGCGTTTTCTCCAGCTCGTTGTGTTTAGATTGTTTGGGGTGTGGTTTTTGTTTTGACTTTATTTGGGTTGTCAGTGCCCATGTCTGGTGGGAGTTGTATCTCGGTCAGGGTAGTGTCAGGGTCTGTTCTGGATGGGGGTTAGTTGTGCGTTTCTTGGTATTGCGTCTTGAAGGTTTCACGTTCCGGCGCGGAGGAAGCACGATGACAATGAGCAAGAGAAGCAGGCTACCCCCTTCTGCTGATCGTCCTTCTTCGTTGTCCTCTGCTTGCTCCGTCTCTCTCCAATGCCGAGGAGCATTCTGCCCTGTACGGGTTGGGTGCTCCGCGGACCCTTCGTGCTGCTCCTTTCTCATCCTTGCCGTTCCCACCCCTCGTCCTCCTCCGCCTTTGTGCCCTCGGCTCGTCCTCCGCAGTGTCTCGTCGCCCTTCCCCTTTGCCTCCTGGGCCCCCTCTCCTGCGATGCGTGGCGTCTCAACATTGCGGGGAGGGAGGCTTCGAGGGGAGGTTGGAAGGAGGAGGAGGAGGAGGAGGAGGAGGAGGAGAAGGTGGAGGAAGAGGAGGAGGAGTAGGAGGACGAGGAGGAGGAGGAGGAGGAGGAGGAGGAGGAGGAGGAGGAGGAGGAGAAGGAGGAGAATGAGGAGCAGAGGGAAGGCGAGAACGAGGTCGAATTCCTGCGGAAGAGCACCGGGCGTGCGCGTGGAGAAGAAGAAGAAGAGAAATGCTGTGGGGGAGTAGTGGGGGAGTCTGGAAGGCCTCCACGCAAGCGTGTGTCATGCCGTCCTGCTCGACGTTGCTCCTCCTCGTCGGCTTTTCTCACTCTTCTGTTGAGTTGCTGGTACTTTTCACCAGTTGTCGAGGAAATACATGGTTTTGTGAGTTTGTTGTTTGGTCCAGGCATTGTTCTGTGATGTGTTTGGTCCAGGGCGCTTTTTTTTGATGTGACCACCACAGGTTCGGATGATTTATGTTGATTTGTCGTCAGGGCTCTTTCGTGTCCGGAGTTGGAAGTGTCACTTGTTCAGCCTATTGTTCTCGCACCGCCACAATGAGCGATTCTGGGGTGTGGCAGGGTTGTAGGAGGTCGCCGTCCTCAAAGGGATCAGCGGACTATCCGCCAGAAGTGGAAGGTGTTTGATGACGAGGCCGCGCGGCGTACCAGCCTCACGTGCAATAGCACACATTTGGGCAATTTGCTCGACCTGATAGAAACAACTTTGGATCATTGGAGTAAGATACTGAGCGACAACATCGCCGCCTATCACGGACAAGAAGCTCCCATGGTCCCGGCTCTCCCGGAGCGTATGATTTCAGCCTACCCTGGGAATGTGATCCGTGTCCCTAAAGATTGTACGACACTCGCGGAGGCTTGCTTCAAGGCAGCCAGGTCCAGGTGCATGGGCGATGAGACACCGGAGGTGCACATATCCGGCGTAGTCGAAGATAAGAAGAAGATCGTCGTCATCGACCTTCCAAATTGTTTTAAGCGCCAGCGTATTGTGGTGCGGGGATCTGGCGCGCATCCAAGGGGCCTGACGCAGGAACAGGTCCACATGGCCATCCATGACCAGGTTCAGTGCGAGTGCCGGATCACCCGTTCGCGTGATTGCAAAGCTTTTGATCTTGCCAAGGCCATCTTCTCCAATGCTGATTTTTGTCCCAAGACGATATCAAAAAGAGGATGTGGACACTTATTCAACCTGGTGGCTCGCATTCTCATATGGCCACATGGAAAGATGGTGAGACGATTAAGACTAGAGCAGAATCCGATAAGCGCTGTGAGCGCCTGATACAGTGTGCGTGCAAATGGGGGATCATTGAGTGCAAAAGTCTGCTAGTCGAGGGACATTCAAATATCCGTTTCGTGAATATCGCCATTCGAAGCATCGACAGTGCCCAAGGTAATTTGGCAGCGCTTTCATTGCGAGGGAGCGCGCAAGTTGATTTGCAAAAGTGCGACGTGTGTGGGGGCAGCAATGCCGTGCAAGTGACAGGTGCTGCAAATCTATTCATGGAGTCCAGCCGAGTGCATGACGCCGTTTCCTCTGGCATCTTCGTGTTCAATTTCGACCGCGAGGCAGGCAAATGCGAGGCTCAGGATTGCGTAGTGGAGCAGAACGGCAACCGCGGTATCGTCGTGGGGGGCGATACAATCACAGCAGACAGATGCACTTGGAAGCGTTGCAAGATCACTAAAAACGAGTACGCATTCGCAATATTCGGGGGCGCTGCCGCAGCGTACATTGGTGACTCAAGCGGGCTCGAGGGGAACCGCCTTGGGATAGTAGTGTCAGGCCAGGAGGGTGGACTGCGCAGGATTCCCTCTTGAATGTTGGCCCCGCGATCGCGCTCCAGTGAGTGTCGGCCTGCCCGTGAGCACGCTCTATTCTGTCAAGTTACGTTGCCTGTTGCCGTCTTTGCTTGAATTCTAGGCGTCCTGGGTTGCCTATAGGTCCATCACCGAATGTTCTAAGAACCTTTTGTGGTTTGAACGCGCCAGCTTTATATCATAAGAACATTGCTTTCGTTCTTAAAACATGTTTTGCTCTAGGAACATGTCGTGGTAGGCCTATAGGAATGCCCGGACGGTCGGTCCCTGCTCAATGTGTCTCGCCGTATTCCGCCAACCTCGCGCAGGATTTGGCATCTGCCCTCTCTGCCCTGGGCACTGCTATAACAGATCTTGCATGGGGGTGGCATTTTGTGGCGGGGCGCATGTGGCAAAATCGCAAATGTGTTAAGTTTCCTTTGCGGACGGGATATCGCCAACATGCTTCACCCTCCGCCCTCTTCGCCGTTCATGTTTTCCTGAGCTCCTCCCCCACCCGCTCCCAGCACTCTTCTCTGCTCTCCCTGTGCGAACAGTCCCGGTGTCGAGCCCGGCTGCAAGAAGCTAAACCCTTCGGGCGAGTGTCCCGATCTTGCCGCGAGGTCTCCTCCTCAGATCGAGGCCCTCAGGGGGACTCCGGTCGGGCGGGGCCAGGACGAGGATGAATCCGCTCCAGAGCGTTCGGGAACGCTCTCAGAGCGTTCGGGAACGCTCTCAGAAGGCCGCGGCGCCCGAGACATCCTCCAGAGCCGCCAGATCCCAGAGATTCTCGACTTATCCTCACCCGGTGTCATCCTCGTCCTGGCTGCGTCTTAGCCTCGGCACCGACCCTGTCCAGCCCGATGCATGGGCCCAGGATCCGCACGCGCGCCCTGCGGGCCTCTCCAGGAGGGCGCACGCGGCGACCTTGTCCCCATCCTGAGCCCGGCCAGGAGGGGTGTCGGTGCGCCGCTGGCGTCCTCCCAGGCTCCTGGCAAGAGGACGGTCGGAGGATGCAAAAGGTAGGGTGGAAGAACGAATGTTTGCATCGGCAACACTCCGACGATAAAGAACCGAAGTCCCCCCTCCACCACCCAGTCTGAATGTTGAAATGCATTGCGATCGAGGTCTTGGGTTCAGATTTTTTTCCAACCGCTCATTTCCGGGACCAACTGCCCAATATTAAGGCCGGGGGCGGCGTATTCGAAGTGGTCCCCCAACTCTTGATGCAAAGTTTTTCCGTCAACAGTACTTTGACCTTTCCCTCTTTCTCCCCTTTTTGGGCCTCGTGGGTAGCCTTCGTCGCCACCGCTGGATTCGCCTCGCGAAGTCCTGGTCAGAACGCGCACCCCAGGAGAGGTCCTGGGAGCAGCGGTATTGGTACCTGTTGGTCTCCCAGTCGCCATGGGGCGGACGCGTGTCCTGAGGAAAGCGGGTTTTGAGGTTGTCGACGGTGTTGGCTTCTCGCGGCCCTCAACGGGCCCCAGGACTGTCAGAAAACGAGTCAGGATGAAGAGTTGGTCCTGGGGGAGGCGCCAGGGTCCAGTACCCGCTTCCCTCAGGACCCGCTTCCCTTATGCTAGAGGAGGCTCGCCCGGCTTCGGTGGCCGGCCCCCAGGCGGAGGGAGTAGAGGACCTACCAGCGCCTTCCCGCCCCCTTTCCAACAAAAAGTTATCTTGAGCATGGACCCAGCCGCATGTAGTTGTGAGTGTCGCATTTGTGAATATCGCCTTCAGTGGAGCTCACTTTGGGATAATGTTGCGTGTGGGAAGTGCGCTGAAATGGGCCTGGTGGCGCATGTGAGCTGTGCCGCTGGGGCCGTCCGAATCGTGTGACGGGTGTGTAGCAATGGGTGGGGAACGGCATGCGGCCCCCCTCCCTGAGGGCTTCGGTGGGGCTCCCCGTGGGGTTTCAAAACGTGTGAGGGGTGTGCCGAAGTGAGTGGGGAACCGCATGCGAGACCCTCCTTTTGGGGGTTCTGGTGGAGCCCCCATCTGGGGCCACGAAACGTGTAACGGGGTGTGCCAAAATGGGCAAGAACCACATGCGAACGTTCCCTCCTGGGGTCTCGGTGTATCTCCTTGTGGGGCCACGAGACGTGTGAGGGGTGTGTCCACATGGATAGGAACCCCATGGGAGACCCTCCTCCTGGGGGCTTCGAAGCGTGTGAGGGGCGTTCCAAAATGAGTAGGGAACCGCATTCGAAGAACTTCTCTTGGAGGCTTCGGTGAAGCTCCATGTGGGGCAACGAAGCGTGTGAGGTATGTGTGTGTGTGTGCCGACATGGGCACGAACCTCATGCAACACCCACCTCCTGGAGGCTTTGGTAGAGAGCTCCCTACGGGGCCACGAAACGTATGAGGTGTGTGTGTGTGTGTTGCCAGAATGGGTAAGAACCGCATTCGAAACCGTCCTCCTGGGGGCGTCGGTGGAGCTCCCCGCGGGGCCACGAAACGTGTGACGGGGTTTGCTGGCATGGGTAAGAACCGATTGCGCCCCCCGCCCCCCGGCGGAGGCTTCGGTTGAGCTCCCCATGGGGCCACAAAACGTGTGATGAGTGTGCCGGCATGGGTGAGAACAGCATGCGAGATCGGCCTCTTTAGGTTCCGGTCGAGCTCCCCTCCTTAAGCGGACGAATGATTTCTTTTTGAGGTGAAGATGGCGATGAGGAGTTTACGAGATAACATCGGCGCCGCGGAACGGACGGCGTCTGGACCAGCTGTGTGCAGCAACCGGGAGGAGGGAGACGTATCCATGCTGAGTGGGACCCGCGTTCGTGGAAAATTGATGGGACTGTGTGAGACAGCGCACTGCCCATCTTGGGAAGTTGATGACCGAACCTCCTTCCCCGTAGAGTCTAAACACGGGCGGGTTCTGGGGTCCGCGGATCTGATGTCTTTCGATCCCCCGTTTTGATGTAATCATATAGATGGAAAGCGGGGTAGAATCCGGATCCGCCGTTCAAAATATAATTGAGCGCGGATCCAGAAAACCCGACATCGGATCCGCGCGGACGGAAATTGGATCCACCGAAACAAAAACAACACCAACATTGGATTCGCGCGAATTTCGTTGGATCCCACGGCGATTATCTCAGACGCGTGTGCTCACGAGTTCAAGCCGTCGTTCCTGGCCCAAGAGGAGAACTTTCGTCCTGTGGATGGGCGTTCTGGCCTTCGGATTTGTTGGTTGCCACGTAGCCGACACACCACATCACACCATATTCCCCCCGCCACGTGCAGTCAGGAGTTTACGTTCGAGACGTCCTCGCAAACCACTAGAAAAGAAAACACGTCGTGTTTGTTACTGGAGGTCCCGTTCGGGACGTCCACAACGTAGCAGGAACCCTTCCTGCCCGCGCTGTTCTTGAGCGTGGGAGGGCGGAAAGGAGGACGACGATGAGGCAGTCCGTTGAGTTGGGTGACGCAGGGCCGAAACGCACTGGCGTTTTGGCCTTCGGAAGTGTTGGATACTGCGTAGCCGACATCACGTGCACTCAGGAGTTCCCGTTCGAAACGTCCTCGCAAACCACCAGAAAAGAGAACACGTCGTGCGTTCTAGTCCCCGTTCGGGCTGCCCACAACGTAGCAGGAGCCCTTCCTGCCCGCGCTTTTTTATGCGCGGGAGGGCGGAAAAAAAGGAGGACGACGAGGAAGCAACCCTTCGAGTCAGGAGGCGCAGGGCCGAAACGCACTTACGCAGGACGAAAGATTGTCCTTTTGAGGTGAAAATGACGATGAGGAGTTTACGAGACAGCATCGGCGCCGCCGAATGGACGGCGAGTGGACGAGCTGCGTGCAGCAACCGGGAGGAGAGGGACGTATCCATGTTGAGTGGGACCCGCGCTCGTGGAAAATCGACGGGAGTGCGCGAGACAGCGCAGGGCCCATCTTGGGAAGTTGACCGAACCCCCTTTTCCCCGTAGAGTCTAAACACGGGCGCTTTCCGTGGTCCGCGGATCCGATTTCTTTCGGCTCCCCGTCTTAATGTAATCATATACACTCAAAATGGAGTAGAAGTCGGATCCGCCGTTCAAAATATGACTGGGCGCGGATCCAGAAAACCCGAAATCGGATCCGCGCGGACGGAAATTGGATCCACCGAAACAACAACTAAAACCAACATTGGATCCGCGCGAATTTCGTTGTATCCCACGGCGTTCATTTCATACGCGTCTGCTCAAGGGTTCAAACCGTCGTCTCGGGCCCAAGAGGGAAAACTTTTGTCCTTGGGATGCATGGGGCCACGAAGCATCACGAAACGTGTTGCGGGGTGTACCGACCTGATGAGAACCACATGCGAAATCGGTACCGGGGGCTTCGGTGGAGCCCTCTTTGGGGCCACGAAGCGCGTGAGAGGTGTGCGGAACGGGCAAGGACCGCATGCGAGCCCCTTCTCTTGGGGGCTTCGGTGGAGCGCTATATGGAGCCACGGCACGTGCGACGGATGTGCCAAAAAGGGTCGGGAACGGCATGCGCTCCCACCCCTTCTGGGCGGGGCCTTCGGTGAAGTTCCTTGGGGAGCCACGACGCGTGTGAAGGGTGTGCCAAAATGGGTAAGAATCGCATGCGAGACCCCCTTCCTTGGGGTTTGGGTGGAGCCCCGGGGCCACGAAACGTGTGTCCATGTGTACCGACATAGAGCATAATCGCATACGAGCCTTCCCTCGCGGGGGGGTTCGGTGGAACCCCGATATGGGGCCACGAAGCGTGTGGGGGTGGTGCCGACATGGATAAGAACCGCATGCGAAAACCCCCTCTTAGGGGGGCATCGGTGGAGCCCCCATATGAGGCCTCGAAACGTGTGAGAGGTGTGCCGACATGGATGAGATCCGCATGCGGCAACCCCCATCTTGGGGCTTCGGTAAAACTCCCTGTGGGTCGTGTGAGGGGTGCCCCCCATTTGGTCAAGTCTGCATGCGCCCCCCTCTCCCGGAGGCTTCTGTAGAGAGCTCTTTGCGGGGCCACGAAGCGTATGAGGGGTGTGCCCGAATAGGTAATAACGACATGCGAAGCCCTTCTCCTGAGGGCTTCGGTGGAGCCCCCTTTGTGGGGCCGCGAAACGTGCCAGAGGAGCCGAAATGGGTAAGAACCGCATGTGAAACATTCCTCCCGGGGGCATTGGTGGAGTTCTCCGTGGGGCTACGAAACGTGTGAAGGGTGCGCAGACATTGGTACGAACTGCATGCGAAAACCCCGTCCTGGGGGCTTCGGTGGAGCCCTATATGCGGCCACGATGCGTGTGAAGGATGTGTCCGCATGCAACCCCCCGTCATGGGGCTTCGGTTGGCTCCCTCTGGGGCCCAGAAATGCGAGAACCGCAAGCGAACCTCCCCTCCTGGGGTCTCTGGTGGAGCTCCTCATGTGGCCACGGAACGCGTGAAAGGTGTGGAGCACCACATGCAACACCCTTTCAGGGGGGGTTCGTTGGAGAGTCCCATGGGGTCGGTCACGAACGGGTGTACAGAACCGCATTCAAAGCCGGACTCCCTCCTCGGGGCTTTGGTTGAGCTCCCTGTGGGGCCACGACACGTGTGAGTGGCGTGGGGAGGCACATGTAGAAAACAGGGGTCTGGGTGGGGCTCTCCATGGGGCCACGGCACGTGTGAGGGGTATGGAGAGACCCGTGCACAATCTTCTTCTGTGAGCTTCGGTGGAGCTCCTTATGAGGCCACGAAGCGTGTGAGGGGCGTGGAGAAGCGCATGAGAAATCCCCCTCTTGGGACTTCGGTGGGGGCTCCTATAAGGCCACGAAGCGTGTGAGGGGTGTGGAGACCCACATGCAAAAAAAACCCTCCTGCGGATTTCGGTGGAGCTCCCTATGAGGCTACGAAATGTGTCAGGGGTGTGCCGAAATGGGCATGCGGTCAGCAGAGGCAGGAAGAGAAGAGAGAAGGGGAAGGATGACGCGGTGCGCTGTCTCTTGAACGAGGACCAACCCCCGCAGGATGGTTAGGAACAACACCGCCGCATCAAGCATCCCCCCTCACCCTCTCTCATATGTTCCCTCTCATCGTTCTGCCCCCCTCACCTCTCACGCCCTCCTCTTGCCCATGACACAAACACGCTGACCAGACTCTCCTTCCCCCTCCCCCTGCCTTCTCCGCCCCCCCTCGCGGCGGCCGCCGAGCGGCACAGCCCGACCGACCAGCCCGGCCACCGACCGACCAGCCGGCCCCGCCCTTACCGTCCTGCCCGAGGCGGATCCCGAGGCCCGCCTGCTGCACCAGCTGAGGCACGTGGTGGCCGTCGGGGAGCCCCTCGGCTGCGCGCTGGCTGGAAGGCAGCGCCCCCCCCGGCGGACGGCGGCCTTCCGCGCGGGCGACGGCGGCGATGCCAGCGCTGCGGCAGCGCCCCCGCCGGCGTCAGCGATGTGTCGCAGCACGGCATAGCATTACATGGCATAACATGGCATTGAAGAGAAAACGCGGAGCATGACGTAGCACGGCGTGGCATTGCGTAGTCAAGCACTGCATATCATGGCATTGCAGTTTCAGGCATGGCACCGCACAGCGGAACACACCATAGCATTGCATTTCATGCCATGGCATGGCACCCAAAATGAAGCCAGCGCTGCAGCGCGAGCACGATTCGGAATGAGCGGAATGGCGGAAATGAGGTCAGCGTTTCAGCGGGAGCACGATTCGGAACGAGCGGAAGCCCGAAAATGAGGCCAGCGTTGCTGCGGAAGCAACATTTTGAAAGACCAGAAAGACATGGATATGTAAAAACACATGTGGAGTACCAATTCGCGGAAAGCCTTTGTGTAAAAAACAATACGCGGAGGGGGGCCGAACATCTTACGGACAGGGTTTCTCGCGCTAGTGGTGATGGTGCCACCTCTCGTTGTCTTTGCTCCTCCTCTCCTCCCCCCTTCACGCCCAACCCTTGGGTACAGACGCCAACAATCTTCGAGCGAGGGCGCCAGAGAGGCGACGCCGACCGAGGACACCCCAGGCCCCGGGCCACCAGCCCGGGTCCTGGCCCTTGCCCAGCTCCAGCCCCAGCCAGGGCTCGGCTTGCGCGCTGCCCCAGGCGGCGGCACCGCAGGCAATGCTGACAGTCTGCGCCGAGCAGCCGGTGCTGTGCTGAGCAGCCGGAAGCTTGCAGCCCACCTCTCCAGGCACCGCTCGATCGCAGGCGCTCAGGCTGTGGCTCGAGCACCCGCTGCTGACGGGCAGCCCCCCGATGCGCCCGAGGCGCCCCCCGCCCCGCCTCCGCGGGCCAGCGGTGCGCCTCGGCGCGGCGCTCGTCCTCGCCAGGGGCGCCGCGCCGCGGAGGGCGTTGCTCGGCTCGGAGGCGCCGATGGGGGTGGAGGCCCCCAGCTCGGCTCCGGCTCGGGCGTGGGCTCGGGCTCGGGCTCCGTGGGGAGCAGTGCATGTGAGGCACTCCCAGAGAGGGCTTTGCCGTCGAGGGCCGAAGGTGTTGGCATCTCTCCCTCGGCGGGAGGCGGCGGAAGTAAAGCGAGGGCGGCTCGTCCGGTGGAAGCCGGCGGAAGTAAAACATGCACCCCCAGGAGGTGACAACATTTCTTGGTTCAGGGCTTCGGGCACCCGCCATGCATCCAGGGGGGTCGGTGGTCTGTGTCATCGGCGAGGCTCCTTGGCGAACGCAGTCAACCTGCACAGTAAGGATGAGCGACTTTCCAAGGCTATTAGTACCCTTGCATTCCCCTTCGGCCCATCCTTGGCCGCTTCTGCTGGTTGCGCTGCGCCCTGCTCGCAAAGCGTCGGCATGGCCTTCCAAGGCCCTTGCCTCCTTTTCGCGCGTCCTCCTTGTAGACGGGTTGCCTGTGCGCATCGTGCCCGCCCCTCCCCTCTCGTCGCCCCCGACCTGCCCGCGCGCCGCGCGCGCTTGCCGCAGCCTCTCTGCGGCGCCCATGGCCGCGCCCCAGGCGGCGGCGCGCAGCCGGTCGCGGTCCGCGGCGCGCGCCCGCGGCGCCGCGGGCGGCGCTGGCGGCGGCGGCCTGCGGACGGCAGCGTCGCGCGCGCCGCGCGCCGCGGGGCCCCGCTGGCCCTCCTGCGTGGGCGAGGTGGGCTTCATCACGGACCTCGAGGTCCGCAACCCGCGGACAAGAAAGTACCCTCCCCTCAACTGTTGTATCGGCTTGTCCACGGATTTTACTGTGGCTCCATTGCCGCAGCGGGCAGGGAGACCGAATCTGATTATCTCTTTTTAAGTTCCTATCGTAGCTTTGATCTTCGGGAAGATCGGTCTAGACATCCTACTATTGATATCTCCAGGGAGGAGTTGATTGCGAAGGCCTTGCGGCCGGTGCCGCCGACCCTGAGAACGACGAAGATGACATCGAGGGGGGCAGGGGGAGGAGGATGAGTGGGAGGTGGAGGAAGGGTGGAGGAGATGGATGAGGGAGGAGGAGGAGGGGGGAGAAGGATGTGGAGGAGAAGCAAGATGAGAAGGAGGCAGAGGAGAGCAGTAGGAGGGGGAGCAGAGGGGTGGGGAGGAGGAGGAGGAGGAGGAGGAGGAGGAGGAGGAGGAGGAGGAGGAGGCCAGAGGCTTTCTTGGGACAGCCTAGGGCTCTCTTGAGGCCGTCTTGGGCCGTCCAGGGCTCCTCTTGCGCCGTCTCGAGGCACTCTAAGAGGCCAGCCTCCTGGGCAATTCGGGGCTCCTGGGCTGTCTTGGGGCAGTTTGGGGGCCCCGTGGAAGCCTCTTGGCGCCTGTTGGGGCTTCTTCGGGGCCTCTTGGGGGCCTCTTGGGGCTGAGAGCTCGAAATGTCCGTTCGGGTCCCTCGTCTGGTCACTCTCCTGGAGCCGTCTTGGGGGCCTTTTGGGCCGTCTTGGAGGCGTCTTGGGCCGTCTTGGGGCCCTCTCCGGCCGTTAGGGGACCCTCTTGGAGGCCTCTTGGGCCGTCTCGGGGCGATTTTGGGGGCCTCTTGGGCCGTTTTGGCGCGTCGGGAAGCGGAAGAGGCAAGAACGCCCAAATCTGTCAAAAACGGATTGGAAATCAGTAAATTTTGCCTCTTGGGGCTCTCGCGGGAAAGCTCTTGGAGGCCTCTTGGGGCGCTTTGCAGGCCTCTTGGGCTGGCTGGAGGCCGTCAAGGCGTCTTGGACAGATCGTTCGTCGATTCGGGGTTCTCTTGGACTGTCGTTGGGGCCTCTTGGGGTACTCTATTAGCCCGTCTTGGGGCTTTTTGGGGCTCCGGGACTCCCAGGGGCGGCGTCGTATCTGACCCCCCCCCCCCCCCCCCCGGGACCCCCCCGGGACCCCCCTTGGGACCCGCCTCGGGACCTCCTCCGGGGACCTGCCCCCCCCCCCCCCCCGCGGAAGAGTTCTTCACTGGACCCCGAGCTTTATTAACCCCAGGGGCTCATTCTCACCAGGATAGGGTTATATACAGCCACCCCTGAGGTCCTGTCGCAGTTCTTCCCAGCTGGGCGTTTCCGCGCATCTTTTCGAGCCCCCCATAGGACCCTCACAGATCGATCCGGCTCGAAGAGTACCTCAGAAAGTCTTGTCATGATCTGTCACGATGTTGCAGTTTTTTCGCGTCGTCGGATCTCAGGGGGCGAGCCCAGCCAAGGCCGTCCTGGGTCCCGCGGTTGTGTAAAACGACCTTCCTGGCCTCGGCCAGGAGGTGTGCACGCCACGCCAGGGCCCAGGATGGCTCTGCCCATACGAAGTGGTGGTGTACACAGTCAACCCGCATAGCAGTTGAGGATGATCGACTTCCTACGGGGTACCCCTGATCCGTGCCTCTTCGGTCATCTTCGGTCCATCCTCGGACACTTTCAATGGCCAGCCCCGCTCGAAGAGCCTCGGCATGGGCGCCCAAGGCCCTTGCATCCTGACCGCGCACCCTTACTACGGTCGGACCGAGGCATCAGATCGAGGTCTGTTCGGGGAGGGTGCCCTAATGTGCTTCCTGTTTGTTTGATGTTCTTGCGCAGCCTGCGGAGGGTAGTTGCCCTTTGATGCTCTGCGTGCTTTGCCCGTCCGAGGGTCTCCGACTGTAAACCGGTCGACTGTGGATGCCTCCCGCGGGCCGAGGGGGACATCGCGGCCTTCGAGCGATACCTCGACAGCGGCCACTCCGTCCTGGCGCGCGGGCCCGGCGGGACGGTGGGCCTGGCGTCCCCCGCCGTGGGGTTCGTGTACGGCGGCGACGCCTTCGACCGCGGGCCGGGGGACCTGCGCCTTGCCCGCACGCTGGTGGACCTGAAGCTCGGAGGAGGAAAAAGCACCCATACCGCTACCCTTCGCCCAGTCTCCCCTTTTGGGGGCCTCCTGCAGGAGGCCCTCGTCGCCACCGCCGGATTCGCTCCGAAATTTTGGACAGAGCGCACCCCAGGAGAGGTCCGGGGAGTAGAGGTATCGGTACCTTTTGGTTTCTCCAGAAGCGGCGGCATCCTGACAGGGTGGCGCTGCTCATGGGCAACCGCGACATGAACAAGCTGCGGCTCTCCGCTGAACTGGATGTCGACCACATCGCCAGCAGCAGCCCACAAGACGCCTTCCAACCGTTCTGGGACCCGCGGGCGCCCACACTGTCCGAGTACCTCGACGTCCACGGGGCAGAAGACACGCAGGAGAACCGCCTGCGCTGGATGCTCTCCCACACGCTCGGCTCCGCGGGCGCCTTCGAGCACCGCCGCAAGGAGCTCATGGCCCTCGCGGCTGCCGGCGCCACAGCCCCTGTTTCGGACCAGGAGGTGGTGCGCAGCTTCGTGGCTGCCGCGACCGACGCGAGTGGCGAGGTCGCTTCCTACCTTGAGGCAGCGCAGCTCGCTGTCGTCTTCGGCGACACCCTCTTCGTGCACGGGGCAGCGGAGGAGCGTGCCCTTGGCTTCGTGCCCAGCCCCAGGCTGCAGTACAAGCGGCACACTGAGGCAGAATTGTTGGCGATGCCCGGCGCCCAGCGAGGCCTGGCGCTGGACGAGTGGGTGGATGCTCTCAATGAGTTCGCCGCCGAGGCCATCGAAGACTGGCGAGCTTCCCCCCGCTGGCGCGCGGACGGCACTCGCGGCGGCGAGGCACTAATGGCCTACCAGAGCAGGCCGGCGTCCGCGGGCATGACAGTGGTGGTGACCTGCTACGTGGACGGCAAGAACATGCCCGAGCGCAGGGCCATTGAGGACGACATCAAGGAAGGGCTGGCGAAGTGCTCCGACCCGGCCAGCCCAGGCGCGGTGCGCTACCTGCGGGCCGGCGGTGTCCGCCGCGTCGTGGTGGGCCACAAGCCCAGCGGCGAGGCGCCCGCGGTGCTGCGCCTGCCCGGGGAGGACGCCCTCGGCTTCGAGGTGGTCTCCGCGGACACCAACTACGCCAGCGCCAGCGCGCCCGACGGCAGGGGCGGTGCGTGGTGCGAGGTGCGGGTTCGGCGGCGGCCAGGTGAGCGACGGAAGAAACAGGGGTCGTCTGCACGCCCATCGGCGTGAAAGCTATACCCGCGTAAGTCGAAGAAGGAAATTGATAAGCATAAATAGTCGGCGTCCCGCGCGGAATTCTCGGATCGGCGCCGGAGCCCCCTGGCGGCGCCTCCGGCGCCGCCGCTGGCGCGCTCCGCGCGCCTGGGAGAGGGGTCCCGGCGCCGATCCAAGACATCTGCGCGCGGACCTTGAATCGTTTTATGTTCGTGCCTGTCTTGCTCCTCGGAGGAAGGTTGCGCGTACTTCAGCGCCCTCTTCTCCACGCGGTGTGCCACGCTGGCGGCCTGCACAAGCCACCGCACCAGGTCACTGGGCGCGATGCCATCTCGCGTGATGCTGAAGTCGGGCTTGTCCCTCTACACAGGGGGGATCTTCAAGAATAGTTAGTCAAAAAGTAACCCGAGGATGATTTGTCGAGTATTGTTGCACTCCTTTGGGATATGCGATGACTATTATTACTTATTCGTTTAAAACCCGCCTCTAGAAGGACATGCCCGACCTGACGCAAGGCCCGCTTTTTTTCGCCGCTCAGGTGGAAGCCAGTGCCGGCTCCGCGGGGCCCTGGCGGACGGCCGCGGGGCCTACGACTTCGCGATGCCGCCCGTGCTTGCGGGGCCTGGCTGCGAAGTGGAGGGCGCGGAGCCGGGCGACCTACTGGTGGGCTCGAGGACGCCCGACGGCTGGTGGGTCCGCGTGCGGCTGCGGGAGCCCGAGGGATCGCCTGCAGGGGAGGCGGGCGTGGGCCAAGTCGCGGCGGCGAGCGATCTTCGGAGGGTCTGGATTCGACTATAGAGTGACCTTTCGCCAGAGTGGCTGAGCGCGAAGCGTTTGCAGCGGCTTGCGCGCTCGGGTTTGGCTACCCGGCGTCCCCCGTTCCGCCGCCTACCAAAGGTCTTTCTTACCCAGGGTCACTCGCGTGTGGCCGACGGATGTGTACGCCACTCCGTCTGGTGGGCCGAGCCACCCGCTTTGGCAAAGGAGTTCAGTGCGCAGACGATCCAGCATCCCATAGCCTGGGAGGCTGGGGCGCCGACGATCAGGCGCTGCTGCTTGGCGTGCCGCGCCGCCAGTTCTGGGCCCAAGCGTGAACGTCCCGAGTTCTTCCCACCCTCACGCCCGGCGGAGCGGGGCGACTCGCCAAGTATCAGCCCGCAGGGCTTGCCGTGTCTCTGGAGCCGCCGCCACGATGCGTCTTGGACTTTCTGAGAAGGGGCACCACAAGGCCGAGGCGCAGCGGATATGGAGATTAAGAATTTGGCCTCTGCGGGGGCATATTTGTATCCATATGCACTTCGCCTCTGGATTCTGGGACAAGGAAGCCCGAAACTCCAAAAAGCAGTGGATGGATATGTCGCCGCACCGCTTGTCCTGACGCGATGCCTTACGGCTTGGGAAGGGCGACGCAGGCACCAGGCACCAGGGCAAACGCCGCCTCGGACGGGTGGGCTTGCCGTGGGGTTTGCCGCGGTGCCGGCTTCGTCTACTGAGGGTGCGGGACGCATAATTTGCCGTGGGTTTGCCGCGGTGCCGGCGTCATCCACTCGGGCACGTCGAGAACAGACAGCGCGGCGACATATAAGTCTTGCCCGACACGACGCGCTGGGCAAAAGTGCTTGACCGCCTGCACCAAGCTCCTTGGCCGACCAGACGGCCTGGTGTATACTTCGAGGCCCTACCAGGTCTCCACGGGTGGCGAGCGTACACCACCAGGCCTGCTCGGGCCCCCTGTGGGCCTGGCAGGGAGCCGACACACTCATAGTCCAACACTTCGTGTCAAAGTGGGCCCGATGTGGCCGGGGCTCGGGTAAGGCGACAGGCGGGATAGGGAAAGAAGAGGGGTGTACGAAATTTGCTGCATGGAGGTGGTTTCAGCACCGCCAGGCGCCGTGAGGCGCCGGAACAACAATCTCCGTGAGCTGATTCGCCGGCTCCCCCTTTACCATCCTCTTTTTCTGGGCAGAATGGGGGCCACCACTAATTGAGAACCTAAAGAAAACGAGTCCTCATAACACCATGAAGACGTAGCCTAACTTAGGTTCCCGTTCTTGCATTAGGGATCGCAGGTTTGGGGGGTGAGATCGCAATGGAACGGAGAGCACCCCACTTGAACATCGGTTTCGATTCCGTGTTCGTGATGTGCGTGCGGGCGAGGCGAAGCTGAGTGGGCGCGCGAGAGAAATGACCCCGCCGTCGCTAGGGCGATTCGGATGCAGTGGACCACCCCTCCGCCCCCGGTGGGCGCGCGGTGACGAGTGGGATGGATAGTGAGATCAAAAGTAGAATCGACAGTGAGGTTGATTGTGACATTGGTTCTGAGATCGATCATGAGATCGATTGTGTATTCGATCGAGGACTCGATAGTGAGATCGATCGTGAGATCGATAGCGAGATGGAAAGGGAGGTCGATAGTGGGAACGATAGTGACATTACATCGCAGCGCAAGATCGTCCTCACGCGTCGTTGCTAACCCGAGGGCGCGACACCAGCATCGTCATCATCACATCCTTCGCATGTGCCAGCAGTTGGTTCGTTCCCCCCCTCCTTCCCAAACTCCTTATCCTTATCACCAGAAGTATGGTCGTATAGATGATAGATCTGGGTGGGTGGTTTGTTCTGATACTTCTGGTGAAAAGGCCCTCTATTCCTAATGTTCTGGGCCTCTTGATTTTGGTCCGCCCCCAGAGGGTTAGGGGCCCCATTCCGGTAGGGGGGCAAAAAAGTAGAGCCCCTTCAGGTTCGACCCCGTGTTCGCCCCCACCCCCTCCCCCCAGATGTAAAGTTGTGTCGGGCCTTGCGGAGGCCCTGGGGGGTCAAGTTTTGCTGTTCCTCTCACGCCTGTGCTGTCGAATGCCTGGGACCAACCTTGAATCTGGGGGGGGGAGGGGCGCAGTCAAGGGCTCCACTTTCTTGTCCATCCACGGTTTCATCGCTTCCTCCCCGCCGTGCCCAGCCCCTTCTTCGGTCCGGGTTCGGCGGCCGAGGGGGCAGCCCACGGCCCCAGGCAGAGTCGATGGCAGGCGGCGTCGGGGGCCGGCGGCCGAGGGCCCACCCCACGTCGTGTGGGGGCCTCGGCGGCCGAGGGCTCACGTCACAGCGCAGCCAGCAGCACTGCTCTCCGCCGGGGCGCAGCAGTGGCAATCCGCTCGCGCGCTCCAGCAGCCGGGGCAGAGCATACTGGTCGCCCGGCAGAGAGAGAAAGACGCAGGGCGGAGGGCGGCCGCGGAGCGTCGGCAAGGAGGAGGGCATTCGGGGCACGAAAAATTTCGGCGTGAGCGGCCGTTGCGGCCGGCCGTTGCTGAGGCGTCCTGGCAGTGGACATGGGGCGGCGTCGCGCCCACACCCAGGGGCTGAGGCAAAGGCTGCAGGCGGAGAGTGATCGAGCGAGTGATGAGGGGCGGCGAGGGCGCAACCTGCGGCGCAGCCAATACCTGCCGATCTCATCCAGAAGCGACCAGAGACTTGGATACGACCTGCGATCCCCGAAGAGGTCCCTCTCCCTCCCAGGCGCGCTACCTGGTGTCGAGGGGCTCCGGCCGCAGCGAGGCCTCGCGCGTCGTGGGCGCCTGCGAGCTTTGGCAGGAGATCTCCGCGGGCCGCGCGAGCTGTGGAGCTGGCGCGGGCGAGCTCGGCAAGAAAGCGCGGGGAGGATCAACGTCAGGAGAGGAAAAAACACACAGACACAATTAATCCTCGATTCCCAGGAAAATATGGGAAAATATGGGAAGTGGGGGGGAAGACAGAAACCCAGAAAATATGGGAAAATATGGGGAATGATTTTATTTGTGTGTATTTATTTGTGTGTCCCAGTTCCCCTTCAAAGTAGGCTTGCCTAAGGGGTTTGTACTTTGTTAAAGGTTGGTGCTTCTGGGGCTTACTTTGCCCGTTGCTCGAGGGTTCCTCGGGTGCCCTGGGTGCCCCGGGTTCCTTGGGTTCCTCGGGGTCCTCGGGTTCCTCAGGTTCCTCGGGTTCCTTGGGTTCCTCCGGTCCCTCGGGTCCCTCGGGTTCCTCGGGTTCCTCGGGTTCCTGGGTTCATCAGGTTCGTCAGGTTCTTCGGGATCCCCAGCAGCGCCAAGCAATGCCAAGCACTGCCAAGCAATGGCAAGCAATGCCAAGCAATGCCAAGCAATGCCAAGCACTGCGCCCATGCAATAGGCAGCATTCCCCTTCTTGTGGTCGCGCCGGGTTCATTCCCTGATGTTTTTCCATCTGGTTCCCATCAGGGTGGTTTCCATCAGATGCGCCTCGTCGAGAGCGTTCGGGGGGGGCTGGGATTGTCCCAGCGGCTGCCGGAGACCCGAGTTACGATCCAGAATCATACCGACGAGGATCATCGGGGGTGATAGGCTAGAGGTGGAAATGCATCGATCTCCAATCGCCCACTGGTGGCCGACGGGAGGCCCGATGACCTGCCCCACCCAGGAGCGTGTGGGTTCGTTATCGGGAGCTCAAGTTCGATCCATCGGCGTTGTATCGCCGATTCCAGGTCGCTGTCCCCCCCCTGGGGCGCCCCCCCTTCATATCGTTGCCCCTCAAGGGAGGAGGCGTGGGGGCCTATACCCCCAGAGGCTCGAAGATCTCGACTCCAAGGTGCTGCTCTGCACTGTTGGCCTGGTCGGAGCCGCTTGTTAGGGCCACGGTGCCGTCGCTCAGGGTGCAGGGCCGCTGTCAACGGTCGAGAGGTGCAGGGCCACGAGACTCGAACAATCATCTCGTCGTCGTCGGAGGTCTGTGAGGAGGAGGAGGAGGAGGAGGAGGAGGAGGAGGAGAAGGAGGAGGAGGAGGAGGAGGGGGAGACGGAAGAAGAACAGGAGGAGGAGGAGGAGGAGGAGGAGGAGGAGGAGGAGGGGGTTAAGGAGATGGTTTGGAGGGAGGGGGAGGGGGAGGATGAGGAGGTGGTTGGGGCGGTGGAGATGGAGCAGTAACAGCGGGAGCAGGAGGGAGGGAGAAGGGGAAACAGGAGGAAGAGCACTATTCATACTAAGTGGAATAATGCTAATGGGAACGCGAATAACCACAATAATACGAAGAGTCAAAAACATAAGGATAATACTAAGCAGAAGACGAAGAGGAGGCCTGGGAGGGGAGAAGAAGGAGAAGGAGGTGGACGTGGGGGAGGGACGAGGAGAGCGCGGAGGAGGAGGACGGGGCAAAGAAACGCGGCGAACCAACCGTATTGTTGCGACCTGAGAAAGAGCTCGACCAGGGAGCGGGGGTTCGACCAGGGAGGGGGGGGGCTCCCTAAAATGGCTCCAGGCTCCGAAAGGGGGGGGGAGGCCCAAAAAACCAGGGGGGGGGCTTCCCCCCCCCCCTTTCCCCTCTTCTCCTCTCGCTAGAATCCCGAGGGCGGACGACGACGACGATGACGACAGGTTTCATTTTTATGTCTCGCCCGCCCGTCCTGCGTTTTCGGCGGTCGTGACCTTCTTCCAACACCGAGTGAAGATCGCATTCAACATCCCGCCCGCCCTATATGAACGCTCCATGTTTGAACGAATGGTTCCTTACATGTCCCTCCCGCCCGAATGGCGTCTTCGGGTGTTGTGAGCGATGTTCCGTTAACTGTCTCGTTTCACACAGTGAAGGTCGCATCTAATGTCCAGCCCGCATAATTTGGACGCCTCAGGTTTTATGAAATATCTCGCCAGCCCGACTGGCGTCCTTGGCGATCGCGATTCATTCTCCCATGACATTCTCCTACCACAGAGTGAGGGTTGCATTTACTTCAGGAGGTCTTTAGATTCCCCACCCTGTTTCTTTCGGCGGTGAATGCAAATTGGCCCTCCTCTCCCTCCTCCTCCTCCTTCTCCTCTTCCTCCTCCTCCCCCCTTCCTGCTCCTCCTCCTGCTCCTCCTCCTGCTCCTCCTCCTGCTCCTCCTCCCCCTGCTCCTCCTGCTCGTCCTCCTGCTTCTACTCCTCCTCCTCCTTTTCCTCCTCCTCCCCCCTCCTCGTCGTCGTCGCGGGCGGCGTTATGTTCCCTCTGTTGTTGGGCTGGCTGGCTAATGTGGGGGGGGCCATTCCTCCCAGGGAATAATTTATTGTGGGCTACCCTACACGCGAGAGGATTAGTGAGAATCTCCCCACGAGGACAGCAATAGGAATCCGTGGTTGTGGTTGGACTCGTGATTGTGGTGGTCGTAGTCGTGATTGTAACCGTGATTGCAATTGCGATTGCAGTCGCAATCGTAGTCGTAGTCGTCGTCGTCGTCGTCGCCATCGCGGCGGATATTACTTTCTCAGTAATGTTGGCCGCGTTGAATATGACCCCAGCGGGTAATGATCTCTGGTCGGTCTTGCACGACAGAGGCATGTTGAGCACGCTTGTAAGAGACTTGCAATATAAGTCGACCCATTCTTCGCCGAAGGCGTTCCTCATGATCTCCTACTCGTTGTCGTCGCCGTAGCCGTAGCTGTAGCCGCATCGTTGTCGCAGTCGTAATAGTAGTACTCGTCGTCGTCGTTGTCGTCGTCGTCGTCGTCGCCACTGCGCGGCAGGCGCCGTGGAGAAATTTGTGTTTTCCATGGTTGTTGGATCCACAGCCAGGCAAGACTGCCGACAAAAAAACATCAGATTTCCACTATTGGGGGGGGGAGTTCTGAAAACCTAGTTGGTTTAATGTCCCGCCCGCCCGATATGAACGCCCCAAACTTGACTGACTGGTTCCTTCAGTGTCCCGATCGCCTGACCTGCGTTTTCGGCGATTGTGAGCGATTCCCCCTTAACTCATGTATTTCACACGCCGAAATTTGTATATAAATGTCCCGCCCGCCCAATTTGGACGCCCCATCATTGACCACAGGTTTCAGTTAATGCCCCGTCCGCCCGACTGGCGTTTCTGGCGGTCGTGATACATGTTCCCATAACCTTTCCCAGCGCGCAGTGAAGGTTGAATTGTCTGTCCCGCCCGCCCGATATGGACGCCCCATCACTGAGTGAATGTTTCCTTTACTGTCCACGCCCGCCCGACTGGTGTCTCCGGCGGCTGTGATCAATTCCCTTAACTTTTCCATTTCATTCAGTGAAGGTTGCATACAGTGTCCCGCCCGCCCAATTTGGACGCCCCATCATTGACCACAGGTTTCATTGAATGTCCCGTACGCACGACTTGCGTCTCTGGCGGTTGTGATATTCCATGGCCGTTCCCCAACACAGAGTGAGGGTTGCATTTAATGTCCCGCTCGCCCGACCGGTTCACAAGCTCGTCGTTGTCGTCGTCGTCTTCGTCGCCGTTGTCGCCGTCGCCGTCTGTCGTCGTCGCCGTCGCAGTCTGTCGCCGTCTTTCGTCGTTGCCGTCGCCGCCATCGCCGCCGTCGCCGTCGCCCCCGTCGCCGTCGCCGTCGTCGTCGTCGCAGTCGTCGTCGTCGTCGTCGTCGCCGTCGCCGTCGCCGTCGCCGTGGCCGTCGTCGTCGTTGTCGTCGTCGTTGTCGTCGTCGTCATCGTCGCCGTCGTCGTCACCGTCGTCGCCGCCGTCGTCGTCATCGTCGCGCTCCCGGTGTAGGGGAGGACCACCCCCTGGGGTGGGTGGGCCGCATGTGGGACCAATCCCAACGGACTGGGACCAACGACGACCGACTGGGACACTGCTCAACCGGCCAAAAATCAATCGGTACCAATTACAACCAGCCATTTCGCGCCCACACTAGGATTCCTTGTGCACAGCAATTTAAAACGATCCAGACATCAAATAAACGTTTGAAGGGTACACATTCGTTCTGGGAGTCAACATGGATGCCCCGCTTGGATTTTGTGATAAGGGAGCTGTGGTGAAATGCACCAAGAACTCACAGCAACACATAGCACCTCAAAACAACAACATATATCCCACACAACATCATCCATTCACAACACATACCCACACATCTCCCACAACAGTGCATTTCGAAAGCCCGATGTATCATTCTCGTTGTCATCGGTCGTTGTTCCCTTCTTCCTTTCTTGCCTCTTCCGTCCTCCTCTTCTTCCTCCTCCTCGTCCTCATCTCCCTCGTGCCGCGTTCCTGGTTTTCCTCTTCCTCCTCCTCCTCCTCTTCCTCCTGCTTCTCTCGTATTCATTATTGTTATCCTCCTCCTCCTCCTCCTCCTCCTCTTCGTTGTTTTCCTCTTCCTGCTCCGGATTATCCGCCTCCTCCTCTTCCTCTTCCTCTGCCCCCCTCTCCTCTTCCTCCTCGTCCTCCTCTTCCTCCTCCTCCTCTTCTTCCGCCTCCCCTCCTACCTCCTCCTCCTACTCCTCCTCCTCCTCCTCCTCCTCGTCTTCCTCCTCCTCCTCCTCCTCCTCCTCCTCCTCCTCCTCCTCCTCCTCCTACCCCCAAGTTGGTCCCAGGAGGTCTAGCGGGGCTCAAAGCAGCTTCGAAATCGATCAAGATAGCTGAGCGCGGCCGAGGATACCCTTGGACAGCCTCTAGTTGAGCAGGGCCGAGCAGGAACAGGGCCGAGCAGGGCGAATCGTTCGGCCACGCTCTCCTGCCCCGTGAATTCGGGGGTCTACCGAACCCCCGAGGGCACGAAACGCTTCCATCGGAAGCGTCGCCCTCGGGGCCAGGGGGGCTCCCGCGCCCGCAAGAAAGGAGGCGGGTGCCGAACGATTCGGCGGCGGCGGCAGAGGGCAAAGTGAATCGTTCGGCCACGCTCTACCCCCCCATGGGGTCGCGGGGGCCCCAGAGCCCCCGAGGGCACGAAACGCTTCCATCGGAAGCGTCGCCCTCGGGGCCAGGGGGGCTCCCGCGCCCGCAAGAAAGGAGGCGGGGGCCGAACGATTCGGCGGCGGCGGCAGAGGGCAAAGTGAATCTCGTTCGGCCACGCTCTACCCCCCCCATGGGGTCGCGGGGGCCCCAGAGCCCCCGAGGGCACGAAACGCTTCCATTGGGGTCGCCCTCGGAGGCCTGGGGGTCCCCGCGCCCGCTGGAAAAGGCAGCGGGGGCTGAACGACTCGGCGGCTGCGGCGCGGGGCAACCCCCCCCCATGGGTTCAGTTCCCCCGAACCCCCGCGGGCACGAAGCGCGTCCATCGGAAGAGTCGCCCTCGGTGTTTGGGAGATCCCGCTCCCGCAAGACAGAGGGACAGAGGGCGGTGACCGAGCGATTCTGCGGCGGCGGTGCTGGGCCAAGTGACCGTTCGCCCCCCCTCTCCTACCCCCGTGGGCCCGCCCCGAAGGCGCGAGACGCTTCTGCGGGAAACGTCGCCCTCGGAGCCCGGGGAACCCCGCGCCCGCTGGAGAGGAATCGGGGGCCGAGCGGCTCGGCGGCGGCGGCGGCGGAGGGCAAATTGAATCGTTCGGCCGCGCTCTCCTCCCCATGGGTTCGGGGGCGCCCCGAACCTCTGCAGGCGCAGCGCTCGTCCATGGGAAGCGTCGCCCATGGGGGTTTGGGGATCCCGCGCCATCGAGAAAGGAGGCGGGGACCGAACGACTCGGCGGCGGCGGCGGGTGGCAGGGCGATTCGTTCGGCCACGTTCTCCTTCCCAGCATTTTCGGTGGTCCCCGAACCACCGAGGACACGAGGCGCTTCCACTGGAAGCATCGCCCTCGGAGCCACGGGAACCCCCGCGCCCGCAGAAAAAAGGGGGCCGGGGGCCGAATGACTGAACTCTGCTCTGGGGCGGAGGCGGAAGCGGGGGCGGGGCGAGGGCGGAACCGCCATGCCATGCTGAATTCTGAGCTCCTGGGCTCTTTCAGGGCGGAGGACGTGGAATGGATGAGGATGAAAGGGGACCTCTTGCACTGCCGAATTGCAGCGCGTGCGATTATGGGGGGGCTCTTCTCCTCCTCCTCCTCCTCCTCCTCCTCCTCCTCCTCCTCCTCCTCCTCCTCCCTTTCCTCCTCTTTTTGTTCTTCCTCCCTCCCCATCCACCGAACCAAACATCCTTCAGGAATCGCGGCAGCATCCGCAGGCATCCTTCAGGAATCCTAGAGGAATCCTTCAGGGTTCCTCGGGCATTCACAGGAACCGCCTGCTGTCATGAGGTTCCCCAGGGAATTCCCCGTATTGCTTGGGATGTTTAAAAGACCCTTCAGGAATTTCCAAGAATCCTTCAGGGAACCTCAGGAAATCTGCAGAATCCTCAGGCGCCCTCAGGAATCCGATTTGGGTCCCACAAGAATCCTTCAGGAATCCAAAAGAATCCTTAGGAACCCACAATACACCGGAGGAGCCCGCAGGACCCCCAAATGAACTCGCAATATTCCACAGGAGTCCAAGCCCAAAGGGAACTTCGGGAACCCCCAGGAATCCTTGAACAGTCCTTCATGCGTGATCCTGGGACTCTCAAGCTTTCCGGAGGAATTCTCCAGACTCCACAGGACACCGAAACAATCTTCAGGAATCACGCAGGAATCCTGCAAGACTCCTTCCGGAAACGTTTCGGGATCCAACAGGAATCCTCCAGGAAACCTTAGGACACCCAGAGAACTTGCAAGAATCGATGAAAAATCCTTCATGAATTCTTCAAGAGTTCCCAGGTTTGTTCAGCAATCCTCCAGGAATCTAGGAACCTTCAGGCGCCTCGAAGGAAACCTCGATGGAAACTTCGAAGGAACCTCTAAGGAACATTTGAGGAAACCCCAGAGAAAACATCTAAGGCAAAGTGAACCTGTAAGGACACCTCCGAGGAACCTTTCAGGAGCCTCTGTGGAAACCACGAAGGAACCTTTGAAGGAAACCTCGAAGGACCGTCTGAGGGGCCTTTAAGGGAGCCTCGAAGGAGCCCCTGAGGAGCCTCTGAAGAACCTCTAAGGAGCCTCTAGGCATACCTCTAAGGTGCGTCGAAGGAGCTTCCGTAAGAAACGTTTTTTTTATTTACATCAGGGTCCTTTAGGGAGCCTCCATAAGAAACCGCGTAGAAACCTTCAACCAACCCTTTAAACGCTGAACAACTTGTTGCAACTGGTCCGAATTGGTTGGGATTGGGACCGACATGGTTGGAATCCGTCCTAGTTGGTTGTGATTCGTCCCACTTTCGGGGTGGTCCCCCTCTCGTTTTTCGCCCCCCCCCCCCCCCCCCAGGTTTCTGAGGAAGGGCAGGGGGATTTTTAGAATGCCCCCCCCATTCCCCTGGTCTCCAGGATGGGGGGGGGCTTCATTTGTTCAAGCCAAGCGCCCATGAAACGCGCTCTCTCCGACCTGGCGGTCCTAAATCGTGCAAGAGCATAGGTTCCTGGGACGTCAACGCCTCGAATCAGAGTGATTGTCGCGCCCTGATAATCCGGAATCGTGACAACATCAAAATTTCCAGGACGCCAACATTAAAAATCTTTGAAACTGATCTACACTGTTAAAAAGAATGTGCGCGGCGCTAATGCGAGAGCCACATATTGGAAAAGAGTCGCCTTCCATCTGTGAAGCTCAAACGCATGTGAGCGGCGCTAAGGCGAGATCAACACTTTGAAAACCTATGGAGCGCCAGCCCATAGTTTTTACTAGCGATGGTGGCTCCGGCAGCGCGGCTCCGCTAGCCCCGGATAAAAATGTACCCTCCTTTCCCATCTAACATGTTGATCCCGTGTCAATAGGATTTAATGGTGGGGAGGGCGCGGAGGTCGAACTTGATGATCCCGGGGGGAAGTTGCGAATCGAAGTTGTTTTCATATTATGTTGACTAGCAACAGCATCGCAAACGCTGAGCATGGCAATGGTGGTCTCACCACTTCAGCTCCCGCAATCACGAGCGTGTGGCAGGGCTATGGGATTCTCGCCATTTCAGTTGTCCCAAGTCACGAACGTGCGGCAGGGCCATGGGATTCTCACTTTCTCAGCCGAGTCAGTCTTGTGCCAGGATCTACACGGTCAGGTTACCCGAGCGCCCAGGATCATCATCGTCATCGTCATCACCATCACGATCGTCATCATCATCATCATCATCATCATCATCATTATTATCATCATCATTATCATCATCATCTTCATCATCATCATTATCATCATCCTAACATCACCTTCGCCAGGGAAAATGTTTGATTATCCTCGCCAGACCCCCGTACTTTATTATCCCCAGGGGATTATTATCTGGGGCACAGGGTTATTTTCTGTGTCAAGGGATCGCTGCCTGGGGAGCGTTGAGCCTACTTTTTTGGAGATGGATCAATGGCCCATGTTGTTTACCATGGGTCGTGGCCGAGGGAGCGCAGATCAATTTCTGTTGCGGGGGAACTTGGCCTCGGGAACGCGGAACCATTGACCTTCCACAGAGGAAAGGTAGATGACGGTGTACGCAGCATTCCGCGATTGGGAGGGGGAGCCCCTTCGAAGAGTACAGAAATCCTACCTGGCAGCACCTGGCATCCTACCATGCCTGAACGTACCAGGTGTCACGATTGTGGATTTCAGGTGTCCGCTCGCGGGTAGCAGGTAGCACCAGAGTTCGCAGGAATTGGAGGACGACGGGGAAGAGGGGGCATGTCGAAGGGGGGAGATGAGACGAAGGAGTTGGAGCCAACACGGGCACACAAACTGTTCGGCATGCGTTTGGGATTGAATCAAGGGGATCCTCAAAACTATCCCGGCGGTGCCCAAAGACAATCATCAGGCGGTCCATCGTCGTTTGGGCTCGGGCAGTAGCGGGTCGTTCGCTGGCGGTGAATGCAGTCATTTCACCGTGTCCAGTCGAACTCAGCACACCTATGGCAGTATCCCAACTTCCAGGCCAGATTGACGTGATCACCAACATGGATCCTAGTTTTCAGGCCTTTTCTACCGTTTCTGATCCAGCTCCGAAGTCACAAAATCCGGAGCCTGAGCTTGTAACGGCACTCATCCAAGAACAGCAGAAAGTGTGCGACTTTCTCGCGTCATGGACAGCCCAACAGACTGCTTTGTGGAAGGAGCATGCTGTCAAGAACGAGCAACTGATGTCTTCCCTTGTGGACATGCACATGCAGACGCTGCAGAACCTTACGCAGCTAAGAAGGAACCCAGGTTGCCCAGAGGCAGAAGTGGGCCAAGCTGACCTGCGGGCCGCGGCAGCCGCCGCCAGTCCACGCCAAGGCGCTGCACCTGGTGCCAAAGAGCATACGAAGAACGGCATCCTCAACGCAAGCGGTTTACCGGTTCAAGAGGAAGTCGACAAGAACAGTGGACATAGAGGAAGCGTCACCGACAGCACTAGCGTGGTACAAGAGCTGGAGGCCCTCGACAGAGACTCGGTGTTGCTCGACGCGTGGCGAAAAACATCGGGATTGCACACCGTTGACAAGTGGGCAAAGAACTATAACAAGCATCCTGGTGCGTGGGGCGCTCTTTTAATGATCCACGGCGTTCCAGAAGTCACGGGCCGGTTGCGCTCGAAAGTGGAGAACTATGCAATTTATTCCGCGCTGTTTCTCTCTGTGTCCATCGCGTTAATGGTCGATCCTCCAACCAGTATGACCGTGGACAATCCAAACAGTGACTGGTCAATCGATTGGTGGTTCGTAGAAATCCGCAGGCGATTTTATTTCTATGGTTTGGCACTCGGTACAGCATCACACATGCTGAGCATCTTGCTCGGGATGTCGTTCGTAAACGCCCTGAATGAGACAGCCCGCGATTCTGATGTATACCGGTTGTTTTCCCGGGGGAAAGGGTTCATAGCCACAGTCAAGTGCCAGACAAGTTTTCGAGTTGGATGCGTTGCAGATTATCTTGCGTTGGCAGTTGCCGCAACGGCCTACGTGCACTGGGCTGAGGTTCTGATCCTCGGGTTGACGCTGATCGTGTCAGCTTACCGAGTTCTGTCAAAAACGTCCCGCTTATTGTTCTGCAATGGCAGTCTTGTGAAGTATTGGCGCAAGGAATTGGGAGGAAATCCCGATCCGGATGATCCGTATGAGTTATCCATTCCTTGGAAGTGTTTCGAGCGACGGGCGAATGCAAACAACAGCCTGTTCCATGGCGAGCACGGTCTCTATAGTATCGATACAGATCCCGACACGCCAGGTGTTCAGAATGAACTCTTCGAGAATACGAGGGACATGATCAAACCACGGACATCAAGTGGTCCGCCTGGCCCAAACCAGCAGGCAAAATCTGGCATTGCAGCTATCTTTTGAATCGTCACGGCCAACTTCTGCCGCGGCCCGGCAGAGCTTCTGAAGCTTTTCCAGGGCCTCTGGCGGTTCGCCATGCCCCCCTGCCTGGCATGAAGCTCACAGATTGCAGCCAAGCACATTTTCCAACTCCTTCGATAGGAATAGCACGGCCGCGTGCTGGTTCAGATTACTTGTTAGTTGGCGGTTTTCGCCCTGACGGACTACGGGTTGCGTCGGTCCTTCTTGCCAGAACAGACGATTTCAGATGGCGTCGAGGCCGCCCTTGCCAACGCCCCAGGAAGGCAGTGGCGGTTCCAGCAAGCCCCGCGGATGCCCAGCAGGCTCCCAAGAGGCCCCCCGCCGTTCTCCTTCCTTCTTTCTCGTTCTCTTGCTCCTCTCCTCCTCCTCCTCCTCCTCCTCCTCCTCCTCCTCCTCCTCCTCCTCCTCCTCCTCCTCCTCCTCCTCCTCCTCCTCCTCCTCCTCCTCCTCCTCCTCCTCCTCAGGAGGTGGCCAGTTTTCTCAGGAGGTGGCGGGGCCTCTCAGAAGCCCTCCGGTCTTCTGAGACGCCCTCTGCGGCTTCGGAGAAGGCTTAGAAAGCTGCTCAGAAGGACGGAGGCCTTCTCCCACCCTGCGTTCCCCCCTGGGCGCGCCGCTAATCCTACTCTGTGTCTGTTGGGGGGGCAGCACCGCACACTCGTGTTCAAGATAGGGCGTCGTCCCACAGTTGGCCATAGTTTCGGCGGGCGTTGCGCGCATCTGGATGCAGGGGCTGCAGGAATTCAGGTGGCATCGCTGAACTCTAGTGCAGGTCTTCACGCCAGGTGCAACAAGAACGAGCTGCCCAGACGATGTCCATGCACAATGCACTGACGTACCTTTGCCCAGCATGCCGACGAGCTTGAGCTCTGCACCAGTCAAGCGTCCACAGGTGGGTCTGCCTTCTGCAGGTTGAGCTTGTTCGTGTCGTGTGGTATGGGGCGTCGGTCGTTTCGCTTTTCTGGGCGGCCTGAAAAAGACTCACGTCCTCTCGGGTGAGCTGTGGCTTTGCTGCGTGGGACGGGGGCCCGGGGAGGAGCCTCAGACGAGAAAGCGCACCGATACAGCTGGCGCGCCACATGAGATGCCGATCGGCAGGTGCCCCGGAAGTTTCTCATCCCCCCGTGGCGGCACCTAGGGGGGGGGCCACCGAAGTCCCGGGCACCTCGGGAAGCTGCCAGCTCGACGATACACGGGCCCCGAGATTTCTTGCAGCAAGAGATCTTATCGGTTGTGCCCACTGCGGTGGGTTCGCGTCGTGTCGACTGGCCACGACCCCGTCGCCGGCGTTCAACGTTGAACGCCGCCAGCGACACAGAATCGGCCGATGTTGAACGTTCTGACGTTTCGGAATCGGCCGATCTGTCAAGGTTGAGCGATCCCCGTGGTGTCAGGAACCAACGCCGAAGTCGGCACGACGCGAACCTGCCGTATCCACACCCACCCACGCATTTTCGCATCATTGCGCGCTCCTGGGCGGCCCCTTGTCACCACGCTGCGCCGGCCAGGGTCTCGCAGTCCTTGGCGGGGCGCCGGGCCAATCACACGGCCGCGTTGGTCCAGGCTCCTCCTGATCAGTCCGCCCGCCTTTGTATTTTTGGTGCGGCCAACAGGGAGGTGGTGACTGGGGGAAGTGTGCGGATATCATGGCCGGGTCCAGGATAATCGTCTTGGATTTCGTGGTGCCTTGTTCTTCGCTCAATATAGTCGGACCGAGCTATAAGATCGAGGCCGATTCGGGGATGGTATCCTAATGTTCTTCGTGTTTGTTTGATGTTTTGTGCATCCTGGGGTAGGTACTCCTGGAAGTTCTGTGTGTTTTGGTCGACGGAGGGTCTCATGTTCTTGAAGGACGTTCTTCTGGCCTAGGTCCGACTGTACTTCCCGTGGCCCCCGCGCCACTGGTCTGCGCACATGCCTTCGGCCATGATGCGCACGCCCCCTCTTGGACATAGAGAGAGAGAGAGAGATATTCCTCTTCCTATATTTTTATAAGCCCGGGCCCCCCCCCAAAACCGGACTCCCGGGATCGGGGGCTTTGGAACCTTCCGGACGGGCCTCGAAGCGGCCCCCCGGACATCGCAGGCTGTTTTGACAAGCCTTCGCAGCACACCCGGGCGATCAGGGGGGTCATCGGAGACGTCCCAGAGACCCCCAAGACAGCACAAGAACGCTCCAAGAGTGACCGACGTGACCTCAAGATGGCCCAAGAGGCCTCCAGGACGGCCCCAAAGAGGCCTCCAAGAGCACTCCCAAGAAGGCCCCAAGAGGCAAAAATCATTCATTTTCTGTTGGTTTTTGGTGAATTTCGGGGTTCTCCTCTTTTCGGCTTCCCGGCGCTCCAAGACGGCGGTCTTCTGGGCGTCCGAAGCCGCCTGGGAGGCTCCCAAATCGCCCCACAAACATCTGAAAGGGCTTCTCGGCAGTCCAAGAGAGCCCCAAAACGGCACAACACGGGTCCAAGATGGCCCTCAGAGAGCCCCATGGCGGCCCAAGATGGCCCCAAGACACCCGAAGCATTCCAAATCGTGACCCGGTCGTTCAGGGAGACCGCGGTTGGAGGCAGGGTGGCCCGAGGAAGCCGCCAGAGGCCCCCAGAATACACCCAGGAGGCCTCCTGAAAGCATTAAGAAACCTTGAAACTATTTTTGTGAGGCCCCCAGAGACTCTCCAAGGAGGAGCCTCCGCAATAAAGAGCTGAGGAGGATGGGGAGAATGCACAGGGTATGGCGAAAATGATGAAAAAGAAGCATGGAGGAAGGATAACGAATCACGTTATTATAGCGGCGATGCCTGAAAAAGCAACAAGGAGTTATAGCTAAATTGTCGGCTTGACCTTCCTGCTATTCCGCCTGCATACCACACTTCAAGGACCAAGGTGCATGGCGCGAAGCGCCACTGCAGTCTTGTACATATATATATATATATATACACCGCCCCCCCGGCCCCGGGTTCCACACCTCCACGCCACATCTCGGGGACGCTCCTGGTACCGCTCCCCCGACCTTTCCGGGGAGCCTCCACAGCGCCCCAGGAGGGCCAAAGACGCCTCCCAGGAGCCCCCAGAATGCGAAAGGATGGTCGAAGACGTTCCCAAGCAGCCCAAGTCAGCCTTCCGACGGCTCTCGAGGCTCCCAGGTGGCGGTGTCCCGGGACGGCCCGAAGAGGCCCAAATCGTAGATTTTCATTTGTTTGTTTCAATGTTTGTTTTCTCGCGTTTTCGAGCTTCCAATGGTCCAACCGAAGAGGCTCCCAAGACCGCCCCAAGACCACCCAAGAGAACCTCAGGACGGCCCCAAGACGGGCCAAGAAGGCTCCAAGACTGCCGAAGAGGCGCCCAGGACAGCCCCAGACCACCTCAGAACGGGCCCAAGATGGGCCCAAGATCGGGAGCAGGAGGCTTCCAAAGACCTCCGAGAGGCCTCTGGGACCACCCAGAGGCCCCCGACACACCTCCGATCCCTGAGAGGCCCCAAAAAGACCCCGACGAGGCTCCAAGAACAGCCCAAGAGAGCTGCGAGAGCCGTCCCGAGAGAGCCCAAAGAGGGTACAATCGTTGATTTCCAATGGTTTTTCTAATGTTTTTCGCCTTCTCACGTTTCCCCGCTTCCAACCTTCGAAGATCGAGGATTTTGAACAAAAGAGGGAATTCCCATAAATCTTTTTTTTCCAAATGGGACTCCTACTTGGAGATCCCACACATCCCCTGACATCTGGCCGGTACCGCGCCTCCTGGCTTCCTGGGGGGGCCCCCAAGATGCCCAAGGACAGCCCAAGACGACCCCAAGAAGCCCCGGGACCGTTAAGAACGGCCCAACACGCTCCCGCGCAGCCCGAGACACCCTTCCGACGGCTCTCTAGGCCCCCAGGAAGCCTCCAGAATCCCCGGGGGGTCCAGAAGATCCCACACCCCTGAGGGGCCCGGCTAACAAAAACCGCGAGGCACAAACAAAAAACAGCGCCGCACAGCGTCGAGGAATTGGAAACACATGGAAATCCCACAATTTTTTTGTTTTTCAAGTTTGGCCCCCGGTCTCAGACCCCCCTCACTTCCCAAAAAAGAACCCAGGAAGCCTTTCAGGGCCCCAAATCGTTGAATACCAAAAGGAAATTTGTGACGTTTCCGCACTTCCCCTTCTATACGATTCCGAGGCTTGCGCAGGGCCTCCAAGGGAGTCCCTGGGCGCAAGAAGCGACCAAAATGATATTACATGAGTTAGCCTATCAAGCCTAGCTAGAACTTGAGCGCGCGCGAAGCGCGCGCGATGGTTCTAGTGTATGTGTATATATATATATATATATATGTATATGCACACATGTGCTTAAATACGCACACACGAACATATGCACGATTGCGTACGTACACACCAGTACGATGAGTATATGTAATGGTTTAGCGCGGGCATCACCGCGACTTATTCTCCATATTTCATATTGCCGTTCTCTCTCTCTCTCTCTCTGTCTCTCTCTCTCTCTCTCTCTCTTTCTGTCTTTTTTCCTGGTCTTCTTGTTTTTCTGCAGCGTGCTTGAACATCGAGGGTTGAAGATCGCAGCGAAGGGATGTCCAGGAATCGCCGAACAGACCTTCGAGGAGAAAGTGAACCACTTCGCAAGTTGTCCGAGAAAGCGAACTACGTTCAAGGTCTCCAGAGGTTTGAAGGTCAGTCGATTCAGCATTGACTATTCAAGAGACAAGATGCCGCTAAAGGACAGAGCGCGTTCTGTGGACGTTGGGAACGGAAGGGAGGGTGGGGGCAGTTCGAGCTGAGGGGTGCCCCCCCCCGGAAATGCAGGGGGGGGTTCGAACCAGGGGAGGGATCACCCGGAAACGGGACGAATCCAAACCAACGAGTCCCAATTCCAGCTTTTCGGAGCGAGTTTCAAACACATTGGTCCCAACTGCAACCGCTTGCTAGAACGGAATCATCACAATTGTGAGGTCTTCAGAGATCTTCTTCGGTCTTCTTCGGAGACCTTCAGGAATCCGCAGGACTCCTGAGAGATCCTCCGGAATCTTGACGAAACCTAAGAGATCTTCCGGAATTCTCAGGAACCTGGAGGCAGCCTGAGATCTTCAGAGGTTTGTAGGATTTCCGCAGGAATCTTGAGAGATCCTCAGGAATCCTGAGAGACCCGCAGTAATCCAGAGGATACTTGAGAGATCCCGAGGAGTCCGGCGGAATCTTGAGAGATGATCCCGAATCCTGAGAGATCTTGAGAATTCTTGTCAGATCGTCAAAAATCTGCAGGAAACTTGAGAGATATCTTGAGAAAGCCTGAGGAATCCTCAGGAATCCAGCGAAATCCTGAGAGATCCTCAGGGATCTTGAGAGATCTTCCGAAATCCGGAGGAATCCTGAGAAATTTCCAGGAATCTTGAGGGATCTGGAGAAATCATGAGGACTCCTGAGGAGTCCTGAGGGATCCTGAGGAATCCGAAGGCATCCTGGGACATCCTCCAGAATCCAGTGGTTTCCTGAAATATTTTCAGGAAACTTGAGAGACCCTCAGAGATCCGCAGGAACTGGGGGGAATCTTGAGCAATCCTGAGGTCCTGAGAGATCCGCAGGAGTCCTCATATATCTCCAGGAATCTTTCCGAATCAGATGGAATCCTGAGAGATCCTCAGGAATCCTGACAGATCCTCAGGAATCTTCAGGGATCCTGAGAGATCCATTCGTTCTGCGTTTTTTGATGTCTCAGGCGGCTGAGGCTCGCTCGTCGCCGGAGGCAGGATGCCAGCAACGGCTGGAGCTCGCCCGTCGCATTTGGCTCGCCGACGCGGTGGTTTCCGACGCCAGCGGGTGTCGGCATCCCAAGACACGCATGTCTGCCAGTGTGGACCCCGGAACGTGTATATGACATTGCGGATGTGCACGTGTAAGGCGCGCAGGACGATCTATGCGGTGGAAGCAACGATGGTCACGTGTTGTGCGCGCAGACATGGAAGTGCACATTGGTAGTGCACTGTGCGCAGACATCTGGTAGCCCAACACGGGGGGACCATGCCGCGGAACAGAACATCCTCAGGAATCAGAGGCGATGTGGTGTAAGCAAGCTCTGTGGTGTACACAGGCCCTGTGGTACACGGAGGCGCTGTGGTGCACGCAGGTACTCTGGCGTACACTGGCTTTGTGGTGGACATAATTGTTATGGTTTGCACAGGCACTGTGGTGTACACAGGCTTTTTTGGTGTACGCGGGTGTTGCTGCAGCAGCTGCGGTGGCCACGTTGGTGCGAGACAGACATGCAGATAATCATACATTATATGCGCATTGAACGTCACGCGTTCGGTCCCCCCGTTCACTTTTGACCTTGACCCCAAGACCCCCTTCTAACCCTCTGCGGGGCACCCGCCTGCCCCCTCTGCCCGTGCCCCCCTCTCGTCGCCTCGGCTGGGCGCGGTTGGAATTCAACATCGGACCCCTGGCGCGGCATTTCCGCCATGACCTGACATTAAGGGGGAGGAGGAGAAGGCGGACGAGGAGGAGGAGGAGGAAGAGCAGGAGGAGGAGGAGGAGCAACAGGGAGAGGAGGAGGAGGAGGAGGAGGAAGAGGAGGAGGAGGAGGAGGAGGAGGAGGAGAAGGAGGAAGAAGAGGAGGAGGAGGAGGAGGAGGAAAAGGAGGAGGAGGAGGAGGAGGAACACGGGGAGGAGGAGGAAGGAGGAGGAGGAGGTGGAGGAGGAGAATGGGAGGTTACAGCGATGACGCCCGCGACGGTGAACCCACCACAGGGGGTTCCGTGGGTGCGCGCGCCTGAAGCCCCAGAGGCGGAGATGGAAGCCTCAGAGGCGGAGATGGCGGATTCCGAGCCCGCCCGGGCCCTAGACGTGGGGTCGCTCCTGGTCACGCCTCCGACGGCGTTCCGACAGGCTTTCTCGGCGGTTGGGCAATGCATATTGGTAGCCAACGCACCTTCTCTGCGCCAGTTGATCGTTTTCAGATAACCTAATGGCATCATGCCACAGAGTGAGTCGTACCGAGTCCTCCTGCTCCTGCTGCTTCTGCTTGTCCTTCTCCCTTTTTTCCCCCTCCTCATCCTCGTGTTCGTCGTCGTCCTGCGGCTGTCGGGATATGCACATGCACCGATCTTGACGGGGCCTATCCTGGGCCCAGGATCTGTGCACACACCTCCCTAGCCAGGCCAAGAGCTTGGCATCGCTCCGACGTGTGCATTCTTTCTCGGCGAGGGCCATCCAGGAGCATCCTGGATCATCGAGCAAACAACAAACACGCACGACACCGAACAAATGCACGCGGAATGGACGTCCGAGCGACGGCAAGGGAGGGAATGTGCACCGACCTTGGGCCCAGAGTGGGCCTTGCCAGAATCGGTGTGTGTGTGTGTGTGTGTGCGTATGCATGTGTGTGTATGTGTGTATGTGTGTGTGTGTGTGTGCATAGTTCTACTTCGTCTATGCTGCTGCTGGTCTGCCCCTCCCTCCACCTCCAGGAAGAGGGGGCCGCAGCGCAGGCGGCATGCGAGGGGTGCCGGCTGCCAGGCTGGTTACAGTGCGCGCTCGCCGCCGCGCCCTCGGCGAGGCCCCGGCCAGTCGCCCCGCCGGAGGGTGACGGGCCATCTTCCCCACGACGACGCCGACGGTGACCATGGCGACGGTGACCATGGCGGCAGCGGCGGCGGCGGCGACGACGACGACGACGACTGTGACGACAGCGGCGGCGGCGGCGTTGGCGGCGGTGGTGACGATGACGAGGACGACGACGACGACGACGACGACGACGACGACGACGACGACGATAACGATGACGATGACGATGACGACGGCGACGACGACGGCGGCGACGGCGGCGATGACGATGACGATGACGATGACGATGACGATGACGACGACGACGACGACGACGACGACGACGACGACGACGACGACGACGACGACGACGACGAAGACGACGACGACGACGACGACGCCGCCGCCGCTGGCGACGACGACGTCGACGAAGACGATGGCGGCGACGGCGGCAACAACGACGCCGCTGGCGGCGGCGGTGTGGTCGCCGACGGTGACGCCGGTGGCAGTGGCGTCGGCGACGTCGGCCAAGCGCTGTGAAAGTTTTGAGCCAGCCCAGCCTATGACACGGGTTCCCCCCTTCCCCGTGGACCTTGAAGATCCCTGGGTGACACGCGCGGGGGCGCACTATCACTGACTGATGCGCGCGCGTGCCGTGCGCGTGCGCAAGACCAGCGACTACTGCTCGTTGAGCCCTCGCTCTCGCCGGAGCTGTCGCTGCTCGGCGGCACGCTCGGTGCTCCGCGCGGCTTCTGGCTGCCGCGCAGCAGCGGCGCTCAGCCCGACCTTGGGTCTGGGGCGGGTTTGCTGTCGGCGCTGCGGGGTCTCGCAGCCCGGGAGCGCTGCTCCTCTCTGGAGGTGCAGCGCGAGGGCGCGGAGGAGATTGAGTTGCGCGCGCCCGTATCTCCGACCCCCGACATGGTTCCATTTGCAGGCTCTGGACCGCCTTCGCCCCCTTCCCGGGGTCAGCTTTTTGCCGCGGATTGCTTCTAGACTCCCCGAGGGCTCGAGGGCTGCCTCCAAGAGGCCGAAGGTGTTCAAGGCGCCGGAGGCCTTGGCAGTGCAATGCGCGACGTTGTGCCTTCTCGTGTCCGTGCGGTTCGGCTCGATGGGCTGTTCGCTCGGCGACCGAGTGGACGGGGCAGGCGAGGGGAGGAGCGAGCGAGCTTCCTGACACGACGACGACGAGGACGGCGAGGAGGAGGACGACGACGACGAAGCTGACGACGATCACGACGACGACGATGACGACGACGACGACGCTGACGACGACGAAGACGACGAAGACGACGACTACGAGCACGACGACGACCAGCACGACGACAACGACGACGATGACGATGACGATCACGATCACGATCACGATCACGATGACGACGCCGCCGCCGACGACGACGACGGCGACGATGACTACTACACACGGCGACGGAGGCGGCGGAGGCGGCGACGACGGCGACGACAGGCGGTCGCGGGCGGGGCGGTCGTGGCTCCGAGGCGGGGCTGGCGCTGCTTCCCGTGGACATGGCAGGGAACATCTGCTCCGCGATCCTGGGAGGGGGGGGGGCCGAGGGTCCTTGGGCAACGTTGTGGGCGCCCGCGCTCGCCGCGGGCGCCTGGGCGCTCGATTGCGCGCGGGCGGATTCGCGCGGGTGCAGGTTGGCGCGGGTTGGCGCGCGCGGGCGCGCACGTTCCGCGCAGCAGGCGCCCGCAGGCGCCCGCAGGCGCGCGTAGGCGCGCGTAGGCGCGCACGGCTGGGCATCGTTGGGGGGACGTTGGGGATCCCTGAGATCCCGTCGGCGCCTCTTTTTCCACACGGGGCGGCTTTGCCTGGATCCGGGCCCTGGGGCCCTCGCAGATCGATCTGACTCGTCGCACGCGGCAGATAGTAGGGTCTAGGGCTGGATTTGCGTTTCGTATCACCGTGTCGCAGGTTTTTCGCGACGTCGGCTCTTAGGGAAGGGGGTGCCACGTTGGGGGGAGTCTGCTCAGGGGGGGACGCATCGGCCCTTCCTCATAGTTTGCCGACGGTGTCCGTCTCGAGCGTGTGGACTCGCTACCCCGGGCCCGATCGCCGGTCTATCGGCGATGTATGGACCATTCAAGGCCGACATCCCACCCCCCCCAGCCAGAGCCAGTCTACCCTAACGTTGCCCCTCACGTGGGTGAGGCAGAGGAGAGGTCGCCGTAAAGAAAGCGGGCCTAGAGGGTAACGGGTCTCATACCTTGCGCCGTTTTCGGGCCCTGGTCAGGAGGA
This sequence comes from Prorocentrum cordatum, assembly GCA_963575745.1. Lineage (NCBI taxonomy): Eukaryota > Dinophyceae > Prorocentrales > Prorocentraceae > Prorocentrum > Prorocentrum cordatum. The sequence goes on along the minus strand of CAUYUJ010003113.1, from coordinate 430,564 downwards.
CAACACAAAGACACTAATAATCGTCGATCCCGATGAAAACGTGGAAAGTATGGGAAGTGGGGGCGAGGACAACGAATCTCCAGAAGATATGGACAGACATAGGGGGCATTCTGGAGTTTGTGTCTATTTATGTGTGTGCCTGGGCGCCTTCATCCTGGTGCCTTCCCAGGGCCTCAGGGCGTCAGAAGTCAGCGCTGGGCTGCAAGTGAAGTCGGTCCTGGGGAAAGAGGTCCAGGGGCCCATGGCACTCGGTGGTGTAGCCGTGGTGGCGAAGGTGGACGTGGAGAGCCGCGATGACGAAGGCTGGCAGTGTCAGATTGGCGGCGGAGGGGGAGGAGGAGGGGGAGGAGGAGGAGGAAATAAGTCTCCGTAGCCATTTTGGCTCAGGTGCTTTGGCACAGGACCTGATCTTTCGGCAAGGGGGAAGGACGGCCTCCACCAGTGCCCCTCTCGTGTTGCTGGTCAGCCGAGGGTATCCAGTTTTTTCTCAATCTTTCATGCAGTGAGCTCCTGCAGGAGCATAGTCGCCACGATCCCGCCAGGCGCCGTCCTGGCTTCCTGCCCATGGCGGAAGGATTCACTCGTGATCCTGGGGTGCGCAAGCCTACTGGTGATCCTCGTCAGTGGCAGCGTGGTGGTGACGACGGAGCTGGCACCAGCAAGGTACCATGCCCCTTATTGCGGTTGCGAGAAGAGCTTATCCCGCTTCTGGTTTTGCAAACACTGCCTCAAGCCCTTATCTTTCGTGGAGCCGCGCATTACTCAGGTCGCGCGCGGGGCCTGGGCGAACATGCCGCCTCACGGATCGCTCCCAGCTGTCGGCGACGACCATTTCCGAAGCGGCAGCGGCAAGGGCTGTGTTGGCTCAGCTGCAGCCAAGGGTGGTTGTGCCATGGACTGCCATGCAAGCGAGATAGGGCGCAGGCTTCAGTCTGGTTTCATCGCAGCAAAGGCCCAAGCCAGCAGGCCACCTCAACCCCAGCATCCAAGGGGCGCCCCCCCCAGCACCAAGGGGCACCTCCGCGGCAGCCCGGGGCAGTATTCCAGATCATGTACTTTGCTGATGACATCCCCGCCTTCCGTGAATTGCAGTAGACCTTCGTCAAGCTTGGCGATAACCGCCAGGCCGACCACTACGCCACTCTTGCGCCAGCTGCAGCAAGCGTCCGGACCCAAGCCCCAGTTGGTCGGCACGGCGCAGCGTGCGATGCGGGAGGCGACGAAGGCGCCGGACAGGAAGGTTAGGATCGCTGAACAGCTTAAGGAGCATACCCTGCAAGCAGAGCAGGCCGCTATCATATCCTTGGCGGAGTTCGAGGGGTGCCAGGCGAACTACCACAAGGCGGTGCGCTCGTTGGCCGAGAATGTCCCGCCTGCCGTGAAGACTGGTGATGTGAATGACGGCGCAGCGGTTATTTTTCGGCATGGGCTCAGCTTGGGGCGCCTTTTGGATGCGGAGTCTCAAATCGAGATCTTTGCTGACGACGACCTCTTCGGCCCGTGGGCGGAGGGCGTCGAGCTTTCGGATGGCGAGCGAGACGAGGTGGCTCGCCGCAAGGCCGAGGTGGAGCAGACGATCAAGCGCGCCGTCGTCGAGTCGTTCGGCGCCGTCAAGGCTTGTACGAAGGGGCCGCCTGCGTGCGCAAGCCAAGAAGCGCATGGTCGGCTAGGCCAGCGGCGTCGCCGACTCTGCCTCGCCTGTGGGAGCTGGCAGCGGGGCCCTAGGCGCGTTGCCTGGCAGCGACCCTGCTGGGCGAGTGGAACCGCTTGCTCCCTCACCCATGCCTCAGGCCCCCCCCGCTGCAGCAGCGGCGGAGGCCGACGGCTTGGCGAAGGCCTGCTGACGCCCCGTCGGACGCCGAGGGCCACCGGCGGTTGTTCGCTCGTGCTGTTCAGACGGCCAAGGCCGCTGCCGAGGCAGGTGCTCCGCAGATCTCGGTTTAGCACGGCGTTCGCGAGTGCTTCAGCGGCGGGGTCTACATCGGCCACTGAAGCCTCGCGTTCTCAATTGGAGACAAACTGGCCGTTCAGAATTGCCCCCAGCATCCCGAGGAGCATGGGGGCCTGGCGAGACAGCAGCAGTAGGCGCGCTGGTGCCAGAATCACAGTACGATGATTTCGTTGTTGAAGTACCTGTCCAGCCCCCCGAGGACGAAGGGGCTGCTGGCGGCGCAGCGAGGCGCGCCGCCCCCGCCGGCGGCGGCTGGACATGATGACGGGATGAGGAGCGCCATGCGCTCGAAGTTACTGACGCGCCGATCTTCACGACGGAGTCGAGCAAGGCAAGGTGGCGAGATCTGGTCGACGACGCAGAAGCCGCGCCTAGTGACCAGCATGGGGCAACCACGGAAGTCCCCAAACCTAGGGTGGACCAGAACGCGGATGTGGCATCGGGGAGCAAGCCATGCCCCGAAATCGCGGCGCTCTCTGCCAGCCATTCTCGCGCCGATTCCGGCTCAAGGGGATCCCGCGCGGCGGCTCTTGCGCCGCAAGGACGCTGGCCCACCGCGGGCTTCGTCCCAGAGGTGTCTCAGCGGTCTCATGGCCGGTGAGTGCAGCGACCAAGAGGGGGCCGCTGTACGCCCAGGGGCCCAGTTGAAGCGCGCGGTCATCGACGCAGCTAACTCGTCGTCTTGGGGGTCGCTCAAAACCAACCTCCAGGACGGGGCCCCAGGGCCCATCTCTGGCTTCCCATTTTCTGCTTTGGGGAGCCGTCGCATGAGGGGGCCAGCCAAATCATGAATGGTGGATGGAAGTCGATCGTCAAACCTAGTGCCGCTACATCTCGTGGAGGCTGGAGTTGTGGCACAGGCATCGCAGTTCGACCTCGCATCCCATTCGGTGCTCTCCCCCTCGCTCGTGGCCCCCTTTCAACCAGAACGTGTCTGATCGGCTTCGGTCAGCGCGTTTGCTCCAGGAGACACCGCGGCATTTTCCATTTACCTTGATTGCGACAATCCGCTGGGCCTGGACTCCATTCACATGTTTGGAATAGGGTCGGCGAGGTTCTGCGCCAGCTCTAGGTCCCGCTCATCATTGCCGGATATTGGAACGCTCGCCCAACCTCTCCTCTCAGCGCAGGTTGGGTCGACCGCATCGGCACCGCCATCCTGCATTCGCATCGCCCGATGCGCGTGATGTCGGAGAGCAGTGGGCCACCATCGATTGCTTCGTCTCTCCGGCATTGAGATTTCCATGGGGTGTTGTACCGCTACAAGGCCAGCATTGCGCTTCCCCATTTTGCAGCGTCGCTGGAGCTATAGGGGAACCCCACGCAGGCGTGACCATGGCCCTGCAAGGTCCCAAGCCCCCCCCCCCCCCCCAACAAAAAAAAAAAAAAAGAGCACCCCGAGGGGCCTTTCTCCTCCGCCGTCTTGGGCACCCTGCAGTGACATCCTGCGCTGGCCTGGCGCGGCCAGGAGCGACCAGGACTTGGCCGATGGGGAATGTTGCTGCAAGCTTTTCGAGGTCGAACTCAGGGGGCCCGCCGCATCGACGCCCAGGGCCGTGCATATTATGGGACAGCTTCGCGCCTCGAGCCCCGTTCGGCGCCTGCTCTCAGAACCTCTGGGGGCGACTGCCCAGCCCCTTGTCAAGGGGCCTGCGGGCGGCTTGGTTTCTAGAGCTCGCGCTCTTCATCGCAAGGGCCGCTCCAGGGGCCGCCCCGACATCCTCTCGCCCGGCCCCGAGGCGGCCCCGGGTCCGAGAAAAAGCTCTTCGAGAAACCAGAGCGGAGGCATTTGCGCGCTAATGTCCATTCGCGCGCCACGAGGCTGAACGGCCGCGCTAATTTCCATCCGCGCCAATGTCCACCCGCGCCCCAGTTCCCGGCCGACGCGATGCGCCGGGCCGAACTTTTCGAGCGCGGGGCCCGCGCCGCGAGGGCCAAGCAGCGGCGGACTGGTGCTGCCAAGTCACTCGAGCGAGGAGGGGGGGGCCTTGCCCGCCGATTTGCCAGGAAGCCTTACGGGCTCATCCCCGAGAACCCCTGGGGCGGCCCCCCTTCTAGTCAGGAGCAGCAGATGAGTAACCTGGAGGAGGAGTGGGGAAAGTGTGGACCCCTGCCCCGCGAATCTCCAACCTCGCCGACCCCTTCTAGCACCTCAGTCAGGGAATCCATGCGTCGGGCGAAGCTCCCCGCCTGCAGGCCTCTCCTGCCGACGTCCGCGCAGTCGCGGGGGCCTTCGCGGCCCGCGCCGCCGTGGGCGCTGATCGTGCTCGGCCTCCAGATTGTCAATTGCTGTCTGACGACGGCGTGCAGCGCTTGGCCAGCCTTTGGTGCCGCGTGGAGCTCCTAGGTGACATCTCTCTCCATCTTGCACATCCTGCTCGCCATGGTCCCGCGCGGCGACGGGGGTGGCCGCCTCGTCGGGGCCCTTCCTGGGGGCATTCGGATTTTCGGTCTGCACTCGAGGGATGAAGCCAAGTGGCGGGAACAGGAACATCTCCGCTCGTATATCCCCGGCAGCAGGGAAGGCCGCGTGAACGGGGCGCGCGGCAACAGTCGGCCCGTTTCGAACATGCTCACATCTATGTACGCCAGTCTGCGCGCGATCTCGCTGATATGACCTAGTGTCACGAGAAGGTGCCCCCCTATTCGCCCGCCAGAACTTGCGCGAAGCACGGGCTTCGAGCGCGCCGACGCAGATTATTGCTCCGATTGTATGATGGCAGGCGCCCGTTGCAGTTTAACATGACCGCGTCTGCGGGTATGTTCGTCGACCAAGAAGCCCTCCCTGGCTGCCCCTTCGCCATGCCACTTCTGTCGCGGTTCCTGCTTGGCGCCTCGGTTGATGCGTTGCGCCTCTGCCCCAGCATCTCCATGTGCAATGTCGTTGACGACATTGCAAGTGGAGCCGTGAGCTAAGAGGAAGCACGTCGCCAGCATGGTTTTAGGAGCCACGAGGTCCACGCGCGTCCTGTTGGAGCCCCTGGGGTTCACCATCTCGGCTGCCAAGGGGATCGCCGCGGGCTCGTCGGCCCGCGTGGCCCAGGTCATCCGCGTGGGCCGCAGAGCTTGGGACTTCATGAGCTCGGGGGCCACGGAGAACATAGGCGCGGGCGTCGCAGGGGCCCGCGGGCGCCCTGCCAAGGTCCAACCGCGCGGGTGGCAGTCCGTGTTCCCAAGGGTCTCCTGCGTCAGGGGCCCCAGATCCTCTTTCCTTGGCGCGGGCGGGATCCTCGAGACTGGCCGGGCCCATGCGGCTCTCTACGGCGCAAGGGTCACGGGCATGGCCCCCGCTCAGCGGGCATCGCTCAGAGCCATCATCGGCAACGCCGCTTTCGGGCCCGCTCGGGGCCGCAGCGGGGCCATCCAGTTCTTCCTCAATCAGGGCCACAAGCTGCGCCCCACGCGCGGCATCAGGCCATCCTCCATCGCTGGCTTTCCCGCCCCATGCTGGTCGCGCGCTGGAAGCCCTACAAGGCCAGCGTCGAGCCAGTCAAGTGGCCAGCGGCCCCAGCCACCCATCGGCGTCTCGGGCGGGAAGGGGTGAAGCTTGACAAGTGGGACATCGGGGACGGGGTCCTGCCTGACCTCTCCAACTTCGAGCGCCGCTCCGTCCTGTCTCCCACCGAGCAACTCGCGCATCGCCGGTTGCGCCGCATGTCCGTCACTTCCCCCTGTTGGCTGCGCAAAGCTGCCGCCGATCACGGTGATTCGTCAGGAGCATCAGATCACCTGCAAAAGCGACAACCTTGAGGTTGCCATCTTCTTCCGAGGTGTTCATGCGGGTGGTTGCCTGCGTCAAGTGCAGCTTCAGAGATAGCGATGTCATCGGCCCCTATTGCCTAGTGTGTGGGCAGGCAGAGGGGATCCCCGAGCACAGGCTCTTCGCGCGCCCTGGGTTCCACTCGTTCCGTCGCGGTCTAGACCTTCATTGTGTCGTGCGTGACGGTGTGCACAGGCCCGAGCTAGACTTGCTGTCCACCGGAGCCCTTATGTCAGGAGGGAAAAAAACACACAGACACAATTAATCTTCGATTCCCAGGAAAATATGGGAAAATATGGGAATTGGGGGGGAAGACAAAAACCCAGAAAATATGGGAAAATATGGGGACTATTTTTATTTGTGTGTACTTATTTGTGTGTCCTAATTTCCCTTTATTATGCCTGACCCTGTGGCCGATCCCCCCCCGTCCATGGCCAAGATCCGCCGCTGGAGCCAACGTCCTGCCTCTGGCCTGTTGGGTCTTCATCTCTGCGTGGAAGGGTCGGGCTTGGACCATGGGAACCATTTCTCGGCCATGGCGGGTTCGGCTGTAGTTAGTGTGTTAGAAGTGGGCGGATAAGACGGTAGTGCGTCTGGGCCCCTTTCCCCACCCCCTCCAAAGCAGCGGAGGGGGGGGTACGTTTTGCTTATGGCCCTCCGTCTGGCTGCCCTTGGTTCCCTGCCTGCGTGGTTTGGCTTCACTTTAGCTGGTGAACTTGCCGAGCGGGGGGCCCAGGCGCATTTCCAACCCTGTCCTTTTGCGTAAGCGTGAAGATTGCCGCGACTCGCTGCGACTGGTTTGTACGTATACCTGCGCCCTCGGCAAGCATCTCTCTTTCTTAATTTTTCCAGACGTCCGGCTTTATAAGAGACCCCGCACGTTTGACGTCTGACGCCTTGCAGCTCGTCCCCGACCGCCACGGCCATGTGTTGCGACTAGCAGGCCGCTTCCTCGTCCTCCTCCTCCTCCTCCTCCTCCTCCTCCTCCTCCTCCTCCTCCTCCTCCCTCCTCCTCCTCCTCCTCCTCCTCCTCCTCCTCCTCCCTCCTCCTCCTCCTCCTCCTCCTCCTCATCACCCGCCGTGGGGCCCGTGGCCTCTCAGAGCGTGCTGCGCGTGCTATGCCATGCCCGGACCTCCCGAGATCCGCCCGCATGGCCGACGAGACCCCTATGCTGTGGCTCATGGGCCCTTCCCTGGTGTGCTGCTCCAAATGTGCAGCCTTCGGGACTTCGCGGTTCCGCCTGCTCGGAGGTCCCTGCTTTGGGAGCCACCGCCACAGAGATTGGGAGAAGACACCCAGGTTGCCCAGAGAGGGGAAGGACCCGTCCACCAACCGCGTGGTGGGCATGAGTTTCCGCCTCACCATCTTTTAATATTTGGTTTTGCCCTGAGCGTCGTGTTTTTTAGAGGCAAACGTTCCGCAACTTGAAGGAACTTCAACGAGGAGGAAATTCGCTGGCCCAACGAGCCAGAGGCGTGCTGAGATCTCCGGCTGCTGGCAAACAATTTTTCAATTTCGCGCGCAAGACGCCCCTTGGGGTCCCTGGACGAAAAGTACCCCGGCCGGTACTATTCAGAGCTGGGTTTTCCTTTTGGGCGCGGCTTTCAGGCGCCCCCCTTTTGGGCGCGGCTTTCAGGCGACCCCGAGCGCTCCTAGAGGACCCCAAGAGTTCTCAAGACGGTCCAAGAGGGCTCCGAGTCGCCGACCGATCGGTCCAAGACGCCCAAGATAGCCTCCAGACGGCCGCAGAGGCTCCCAAGACGCCCAAAGAGGTTTCGAAGAAGCGTTACAAGAGGGTTCCAGGAGGCAGGGAGGCAGAAACCATAGATGCCCTTTGGTGTTTGAAGGATTTTGGCGTTCTCATTTGTTCGGCTTCCCGACGCTCCAAGACGGCCCAAGAGGCCCCACGTATCGCCGCAGGACGGCCCAAGTGGCCCCCAAGAGAGCCCCAAGAGGGCCCAAGAGGGCCCCAAGACGGCCCAAGAGGCGTCCAAGACGGCCCAAGATATCCCCAGGACGGCCCCAGAAGGGGGTCCCAAGACGCACAAGGAGGCCTCGAAGAAGCGTCTCAAGAGGGCTCCAGGAGGCAACAACCATAGATGTCCCTTCGGTGTTTGAAGGAGTTGGGCGTTCTCATCTGTTTGGCTTCCCGGCGCTCGAGGACGGCCCAAGAGGCCCCACGCATCGCCTCAAGAGGCCTCCAAGAGAACCCCAAGAGGGCCCAAGAGGGCCCCAAGACGGCCCAAGAGGCTTCCCAGACGGCCCAAGATGTCCCCAGGACGGCCCCAAGAAGGGGCAAGACGGGGAGCCCGAACGGACATTTCGAGCCCTCGGCCCCAAGAGGCGCCCAGGAGGCCCCAAGAAGCCCCCGCGAGGCCCCCCAAGAGGCTCCAAGAGGCCCCCAAGAGGCCCCAAAAGAGGCTCCCAAGACTCCGAACAGGCCCCCAGGAAGCCCCAAGAGGCCCCCAAGAAGCCCCCAAGAGACTTCCCAGAGTCTCCCTCCGAACAGACCCCAAGAAGCATCCATGAGGACTTTGACCCACAACCCAGGTACGTTTCGAAACTCTTCTAGAGCTCTCTTGAGCCATCTTGGCCCCCTCTGGGGCAGTCTAACGGCTCCCTTCGACAGGATGCGAGCCACATTACCAAAGATAACGGAAAGAGCCAGGTACGAGTGATGACGTTAAGGGGGGTTCCAGAAGGGGGGGGGTCCAGGGGGGGCGTAGGGGGGGGGCGTAGGGGAAACATTTGAGTGTTAATGGCCGTTTTCGGTTTTCCCGTATGGTTTTTGCATGTTTCCCGGGTTCCCCCCCAAGACGGCCCAAGAGCGCTCCAAGAGAGCCCAAGACCGCCCAAGACGGCCCAAGTGGCCCCCAAGAGGCGCCCAAGGGGCGTCCCAAGAGGGCCCCAAGAGGCCGAAATCATTGATTTTCCAAAGGAAACCTATATTCTTAGCATATGCGCTGTGTCGGCTTTCACGGCGTTGACGACGGCCCAAGAGGCCCCCAAGACCGCCCCAAGACGGCCCAAGAGGCTCCCAAGAGGCCCCCAAAACGGCCCAAGAGGGCCCCAAGACGGCCCAAGAGGCGCTCAAAACGGCCCAAGAGGGCGCCAAGACGGCCCCAAGAGGGGGACCACGAACCGAAAAGTCTAGCCCTTCGCCCCAAGACTCTCCCAGGAGGCCCCCAGAGCCCCTCAAGAAGCCCCAAGAGGCCCCCAAGAGGCGTCCCAAGAGGCCACCGGGAGGCGAAAATCATTTATTTCTTATGGGAAAAGGTACATTTTTAGCATACAAGGCTTTGCGGCTTTCACTGCGTTGAAGACGCTCCAAGAGGCCCCCAAGACCGCCCCAAAACGGCCCAAGAGGGCGCCAAGACGGCCCAAGAGGCGCCCAAGACGGCCCAAGAGGGCCCCAAGACGGCCCCAAGAGGGGGACCACGAACCGAAAAGTCTAGCCCTTCGCCCCAAAAAGCTCCCAGGAGGCCCCCAGAGCCCCCCAAGAAGGCCCAAGAGGCCCCCAAGAGGTTCCCAAGAGGCCTCGAAAAGGGCCCGACACGGGGTCCAATAGGACTCCCAAGAAGGCCCAGAGACGCCAAATAGAGAGCGATCGGTAACGCAAAAAGCTCTTCACACCAAGGCTCCCAAGAGCGAACGGTGACGTAAACAAGCTGATAAGACCAAGGCTCCCAGCAGAGAGCGGTGACGTAACAAGTTCCTGACACCAAGGCACAGCCAAGGCTCAGGAACGGGCGGCAACGCAACAATCTCTGAACACCAATGCTCCCAAGAGCGAGGCGTGACGTAACAAGCTCTCAACGCCAAGGCTCCCAGTACGAACGGTGGTGTGAGTAATTTCGGTTTCTGTTTCTGAAGCGCTCTTTCCGTTTCTGTGCCGGCCCAGGTCTCCTCGAAGATCGTATCGCCTTCCCCCTGGGCACGAGCACACCACCACGCATTGTGCGAAAAGGGCCGGCGGAATGAGCGAAGCGATTCAATAAGCACATGTCTTACTGTGCCTCACTAGCGTCGCCTGCTCTACATGTTTTTTCGTTGTTGCGTCGTTCACCCTGGACACCGCTAGCCTGGACAGACCTACTAGAACGGGTCCAAAGGGGATGGGGTACAAAGGGTCACTCCAGGCATCGCAGCGCTACTCTTTGCTTACGGCCGCCTGCACTCACCTCAGCACTTCGACGACGTCACGAGGCAGGCCGCCTACTGTTGCTTGTGTAGATCGTCCGTCTCCTTTCGGTCCGTCCTCGGATCGGTTTTGACGGTGGTTCTCGTTCGCACGGTCTCTCCTCCCCACATGCCGCCTGGCTGGCGCATGCTCAGAGCCCTTGTGGGCCCTCTTCTTTTCCTGCCCGTGTTGCCTGTCCCAGTTAGCTGCGCCAGCCAGGTCTAATTTGTTTTTCGCTCTTAAGTCGGCGTTCGCTTTTCTCATGCATCCAGGAACGCCCCAGGCTTCCGCTCTAAGCTTGCGCAGCGTCAAACAACGGGGAGGAGGAGGAGGAGGAGGAGGAGGAGGAGGAGGAGGAGGAGGAGGAGGAGGAGGAGGAGGAGGAGGAGGAGGAGGGGAGGAGGAGCGGGAGGAGGAGGAGGAGGCGGAGGCGGAGTGGGAGGTGGATGTGGGGGGTGGAGGGGGCGGGGAAGGAGGAGGAGGAGGGGCACGGGGTCCTGCTCTTGTGCGTCGTCCTCGGGCTTCGGGGCCCCCTGCCAACCGCCGATGCTGGGAAGCTGGCCCTCGTGCCAAGCAGTAACGAGGCGCCCTGGCTTTCCCGTAGGCCCACCAGATAATGTTCTAAGAACCTTGTGTGGTTTGCATGGAACGTTCTTAGAGCAGGTTTGGCTGCGACAGTCATGTTTTCACCCGTCGGGGCTATGTTCTAAGAACAGAGTTTCTGCTCATAGAACATGTGGAGGTTCAAAGAACATGTCGTGGTATGCCTACAGGAAGACCGGGACGGTCGGTCCCTGCCAAATCGTGGCGCAGGCGATTTTTCTGCCCAGGCCCCCGACTTGTCGACGAGAAAGGAAGCCGCTCAGAGCAGGAAGGGGCACGCGATTTCTCGACCCAAGTGTTGGGGATTCATCTCAGAAGTGCGAGTTGAGACAACGGCACCTGGCCTTCGGGGGGGGATGCCTCCGAATGGTCGGAGGCGGTTTTTCTCCCCCACCCCCGACGCTTTGACGAAAAAGGAAGCCGCTCTGAGAAGGAGGGAGCCCCTGGAATACACCCTAAGGGGGCTGTTCGGACGCACCCCTTATCGAGGTGGACAGCCGGGATAACGGGCTGGCAATCGGCGGCACCATGACATACTAATACCATGTGTGCGTCACCCCCCAGGGGCGACGCGCGCGCCGAGAAATCGTATAGCATAGGTCATAGGCCCCGTGGCGGACGCTTTCTGGTCACACCGCTCGGGAAACGATGGACTACGATATGGTCATACCGCATGTTCGGGTCGGGCGCACGGCCCCAATGTGCGTCCCAGGCAAGACCGATGCCGGCGGCGGTGGAGGCGGAGACCAGACTGATGGGCCCGTTTTCCACCACCACCACCACAAGTTGGAGAGGGAGGGGGTCCTCCTCCTCCTCATCCTCCTCCTCGTCCTCCTCCTCCTCTTTGCCCTCCTCCTCGTCCTCCACCTCCTTCCCCCCTTCGACTTCTGGTGGTGGTGGTGGAAAACAGGCCCATCACAGACGGCCCCGGGCATCGCCGCCGAGCGTCTCCGGGAGCCCTCTCGGAGCGCCCTCGCGGAGCGCCCTGGCTGGTGCGCCACAGGGCGGCCGCGGCGCCCCGTGGATCCTCCGGGCCCACGGGCCCGGAGGAGAGCCCCGAGCTGCACACGATGCAGGACTGAGCAAGGGCTCCCACGAGGGCGCGAAGTTATTCGCGCTTCGCGCTTCGCGGTCCTCGCTCCTTCTCCCCCTCCTCCTCGTCCTCCTTTTCTCCCTTTGGGGGGGCGGCGCGGGAGCGCGAAGTTATTCGCGTTTCGCGCTTCGCGGAGCGCGAAGCGCGAAGTTGGGAGCCCTAGACTGAGGCACTCCATAACGGATTCTTCGGGCGAGTCAGCGAACAAACTCGTAGAACGCTCGCAGACCTACGAGCATCTTACGTTTTTTGTCGTGTATCCGGCGGGCCAGGTAGTCTGCGGTGAGTCAATTATGTAGTCGATGTCCTACTCGAATGTTGCTCGTGGACTGCCCTCGCCTTGGGGGGTGGAGTCGGAGGCAGGCCGAGGCGGAGGTGCCGCTGGAGGCAGAGGCGGAGGTGGATATGGGGTCGAGACGGGGCGTGCTGCTGGAAGGGGCGGAGGCGGGCGCTGGCGGAAGTGACGGCCCAGCTCTGCTCCCGGAGCTCCGGCGACATGATGTTCTACGTCCTTAAGTTTTCTTTCTTGCCGTCCTTTCCTGCGGGGCAGTTAAGAGTGAGAGGGGCGAACACCTGGCCCTCGGGAATGGTCGGGAGATCTGGGGCCGCGGCTTGGAAACACACATTCGGAGGATGCCAGGGCTCCCCGCTCTCGACTCCTCGGACGCCGCCGACGTCAAGCGTCTGTTGCCGCGCGCAGGCCGAGGCGTGGGGGCCGGGGGAGGCGCACAGTCAATCCGCATGGTAAGGATGAGCAACCTTCCTCAGGCTACCCTTGCATCCTTGCCTCATCGGTCCATCCTTGGCGACTTTCGTTGGCCGCGCCCCGCCCGAAGAGCCTCGAAGTGGGCGCCCAGGGCCCGAAGAGCATCCATCTCGCGCATCCTTGCTGTACGGGTTGACTGCAGGCAGAGGCGGGGGCAGCGGAGCCAGGTCGGGCAGGGTGCCGCGAGGGAGGCCGGCGGGGTCCGCCCGGGGCGCCCCCGGGGGAGCGAGGGCGGAGAGCTCTGGCCGAGGAGCACAGGCCCAATCGGGGCGACGCAGAGCAAGTGGCGCGCAGGCTGCCCCCCGCACTGGCGCGCAGGCTGCCCGCGGAAGGCCGCGCTGGCGGGTGCCCGCAGGCTTCCGAGGTGGCCTGCCGCGCGGGCGGCCTGCGCAGACCACCGCGCTACACGCCGTCCGCCGGGGGGATCCAGTTTTTAAAGGTAAGAATTTAGGTTTAAGAATTTCCAAGTAATGATCCTGCGGATAAACTCCAAAAAAGAATAGAGATTAAGAATATAGTGTTAGAAAATACAATTATAAATTTATAGTTTTTCTTTATCTTAATGATGGAAGATAAGTTTTCATATTTCCTATAGATAAACTGCGCAGACCACCAGGGGCCGCGGCCTGCGCAGACCACCGGGGGGGTCCGCCTGGCCCCGGACCCCTCCCGATGCTCCTGGGCCCCGAGAGTCGGGGGCGGAAAAGAGGGGGGTGATGACTAGGTGGGGGTGGATATCATGGCGGGGGCCATGATATTTCCCCAGATTTCATGGCGCCTCTTCTTATTTCATTACGTCCCTGGTCCCCCCGCTGGGCCGCGCACATGCCGCCGGTCATAATTTGCACCCCCCCCTCTTGGACACCCCCCTCTTGGCCGCTCCCGAGAGAACGGCCTCTGGAGGCAGAAGCAGGCAAAGACCTTCCCGAACCCAGAACCTCGAGCCTCCTCCCCGCTTCCAGCTCGCCAGGACCAAAACCCCCAGCTGGCTCCAGTCATCTGTCGCAGCATGCGCCCGCGCCTCCTCCTGCTCCAGCCCCCGCTGCGGGGACCCGGTGCCAGCCCGCCCCGTGTCTCTTTGGGCCCGCGCACCGCGCACCGCGATTGCTGGTTCAGGGGGGTTCGCCGCGGGGCCGCACATGGCGGCCAGCTCACAGGGCCTCCTGGGCCACGCCTCGCCGCGGCACCCCTCCCCCCTGGCGCTTGGTGGGCATCCGTTGGTGGTCGACGGGAAAAGGAACGATACGCAGCACACCGCAGTTGCGACTGAGAGTGAGTTGGCGGCTGGGTCGTCGGCTGTCCGCGAGGCTCTGAAGAAGCCCGCCGCAGGCTTTTTTCAGCGGGGGAGTTGCATATTGCATTTTTTTCGTCAGAGCGATGTGGGGTGGGTCGCCGGGTGGATCTCACGGTACGGTAGGTTCGCGTCGTGTCGACGCAGCGGCGACCCCGCCGCGGGTGTTCACAGCTAAGCGCCGCTGCGACCGAGAATTGGTTGGTGTTGAGTGATCTGACAGTTCGGAAACGCCCGATCGTTCAAGGTTGAGCGATCCCCGCAATGTCAGAAACCAACGCCGAAGTCGTCACAGCACGAACCTGCCGTCTAGTAGACATGAGCTCTTGGAGCTCCGCGCGGAGTTCCGAAAGGTCTGGCTTCTGCAGCCCTTGGCCCCTCTCTCCAGGTGGGGCGCGGGCTGGTGGCCGTGTGCCCAGGCGGCGCGCCCCAGCAGCAGGCGGCGCCGGGGCCCCTGCTCGCCGGCAGCGCCTCGGTCGCGGGCGTGTCCTCGCCGAAGCCGCCGGGGCGCCGCGTGGAGGTGCTCGGCGGGCCCGCGCCGAGCTTTCCGCAGCCGCGCGCCGTGCCGCACACCACGTACGCGGCGAGCGCAGCAGGGCTACTGCGGCAGGCGAGCGCGGCGGCGCTGCCGCGCCAGGCCAGCGCTGCGGCGCGTGACACGGGGCCCGCCGCGCTGAGCCTGCAGCAGCTGGAGGAGCTCAGGGGCAACGTCGGGAGGGGGGATGCGCTCAGAGGGGGCCGCCTCGACCCCGGATCGCCCACTCATCGCCAGCAGAGGCCTGATGGCCCGCCCCGCCTAGGCGCGTGCGGATTCGCTATCGAGGGCCTATCGCCCATCTATCGGCGATGTACCGCCGAGTCAAGCTCGATGCTTCCCGCCTGACATCGGGCCAGAGATTACCCAAGCACACAGGGAGCTGCTGGCGCATCGCATGCAACGATCGGCAGGTTGGGCGCCAAACTCACTCTTGCCTGGGGTCACTCCTGCGTGTAGCCGAGAGGAGCGCCTGGAGCTGGAGAGGAGCGGCACGGCCAGCCGCATCGAGGAGCTGTTCGCGCTCCAGAACCAGGACATCGCAATGCAGCCAAAACGGGTCCTGAGAGGAACGGGTACTAAGATGGTTTTTGCCATGTGATTCTGCCGCTGGGGAGCCTCACCAGGCCCCTGGGCTGTCAAACAAACTGCTCAGGCGTGACAAGCTGGCCCCAGGGAAAGCCCCTGGGGTCCAGGACCCGTTTCCCCCGCTCCCTCCGTGCCGAAGCAGGACCTGGAGTCCGTCCTCGTGCGCAAGGTGAACCAGGTCCTCCAGGTCGCCACCGTCAACCAGTCGCACGCGGCCCGCATCGACGCGGAGCTGGAGGAGCTGCGGAGCCTCCCCGCCAGGCTGGGGCAGCTGGAGCACCGGCTGCCGGAGGCCCTCGCCGAGCGCGACGGCCCCGGGAGCGGCGGCGGCAGCTGCCGCAGTTGGTCGCTCACCGCGGAGGCGGCGGGCGACCAGCTGCGGGAGGCGGTGGCCGCGCTGCAGGCCTCGGTGGAGTCCCTGCGGGCCACGCAGGAGAGCCACGCGAGCAGCCTGGACCTCCTCCGGGCCCAGAGCAGCCGGGCGCCCAAGCTGGACGTGGAGAAGCAGCTGCGGCAGCTCGACGCCATGTTCAACGACCTCGAGGGCACCGTGTCGAGGCACCTCGACGGGCTGCAGGCGCAGCTGTCGCGGGAGCTCACCGCTGTGCGCAGAGAGGTGGAGGTGCTCAAAGCTGGCTGCGCTGACGACGACGGCCCCGGCGCGCCCGCGGGGTGGCAGCAACTGGAGTCCAAGGTGGAGGGCATCCTGGAGGCTGAGAGGTTGGAGCGGAGGCGCCAGGTGGACGAGGTGTCGGCCGCTATCCGCTCCGAGAGCGACCGCTCGGCGCGGCTGCGGGACGACCTGGCGGCACAGCAGGCGTCACTGCGGCACGAGCTGGCCGCGATCGCCAAGGGCCCGAGCCACGAGCTGCTGTCGGCGCTCCAGGTGGAGCTGCAGCGCCTGAAGGGCGCGGTGGCCGCGCAGGCCGAGGAGCTTGGGCGCGTGGAGCGGGCGCAGCAGGTGCAGGGGTCGAGTAGGGGATCGTCCACAGAATTGATTTGACCCAGATTTGTTTTCGTCGAATCTACTCAAAGTACATCGCATTTCCGGAGATTCGACAACCATTCTACGTAATTTCCATAGCTTCGGCGAAAGAAACAATTCTGGGGTAAATTATTTATGTAGTCGATCCCCTACTCGAAGGCGGGCGCCTCGCAGGGCCAGGAGGAGCTCCAGGCGGCGGTTCGCCAGCTGCAGGACCCGGGGCCAGGCCTGCCGGCTGCCACCAGCTTCGCGTCGCGCTTCGCGCGTCGCGGCCGCACTCGGACGGCTGCCTTTCTCCAGGGCGACCTCGCGATGTCGCCGAGATAAGCGCGCGTCGCGCATCGCAGGGCGCGATTTGCAAGGTTAGGTGGCTTGCCATTCCATGGGCTCTGGTGAATGGGGGAAGATTGCTGCGGTAGATCCTCGTCGTGTCGACGCGGCGGCGACCCCGCCGCCGGCGTTCAACGTGGAACGCCGCCAGCGACCCGGAATCGGTCGATGTTGAACGATCTGACGTTTCGGAATCGGCCGATCGCTCCAGGTTTAACGATACCCTCGGTGTCAGAAACCAACGACACAAACATGCCGCAGGGCGTCGTCTCGGTTGCGCGGAAGAGCGACCCTTCGCCGAAGTGACCTTGATTGCGGGCCCAAGGGGGTCCCCCCCCCGGCACTGGCTTGCCCGCTTGGATTTGCCCCCCCCCCCCCCCCCCCTCCCTCCCGCAGCCCGCGGCCCCCTGAAGCCGCGCACCAAAAGTCACTCTTGCCGAAGGGTTACTCTTGCAGGACCCAGGGCTGGGCCTGCCTGCGGTAGGTTCGTGTCGTGCCGACGCGACAGCGACCCCAGAGCGGGCGTTCATAGTTGAACGCCACCAGTGGCCCAGGATCGGCCACATTCGTATCATGTGAATTCACACCAAAAGGATCACTCGGAGCGATCTGGCGATCGCAGGGACGCCGATGATTCAAGGTTGAACGCTGCACGCGGTGTCAGAAGCCAACGACAAGGTCGTCGCGACGCGACCCTGGCGTGCTGCCACTCCTGTCGGGGGAGCGTAAGACCCAGGTTTGCCAGGACTCGGATTCGCCATTTTTTTTTGACGACCGCGACTCGGATTTTGACGAGTAGGAGTTTCGTGGGATGTCTGCAGCGGGAGGCCTCGTCAGAATGTAGGCTCGGCCTCGTCATTTTTTTGACGACCTCGTCGGGGATTTCCGAGTCCCCCGTACCCGGGTCTTACGTCCCCCTGATCCTGGCGCGGCTCGGGCGCCGTCGGAGGCCCAAGGCACGCCACCACCGGGCCCTGGCGAGGCCCACCCTCGCTGCCGGAGCGGGGGAGGGAGCCCTCGTGCTCCCCGCGCGCACCAGGTCGGGGAGGCGGGCCCCCCCCCGAGGGAGTCGGCTGCCGCCCGCGGGCCCCCGGGGTCGGGGAGACGGAAGACTCGAGTGCACCAGAGCTCGGGTTTGCCGACGCTTTCTGACGAGCGCGTTGTAGGCGCTGACGGTGGTGCCGGCGCAGGGGTGTTCCTCCTCGGCCTCCTCCTCCTCCTCCTCCCCCGCCTCCTCCTCGTCCTCCTCCCTCCTCCTGCTCCTCCAGCTCCTCCTCCTCCTGCTCCTCCTCCTCCTCCTCCTTCCTCCTTCCTCCTCCTCCTCCTCCCTCCTGCTCCGCCGTCGTCGTCGTCTTCGTCTCCCCTCCTGCTCCGCCTCGGCCTCCGCGGACCGCCTCTGGATTTTGACGGCGCAGTTTTTCGTGGGGCGTCTGCAGCGGGAGCTCGCGTCTCAGATTTCATATTGGGTCTCGTACTTTTCACGACGGACCCGTCGGGCCAGCCCGAGGGCTCCGACCCGAGTCCGACGCCTCCCTGGCCAGGGCAGCTCGAGGTCGCCTGCGGGGTGCGAGGCTCGTCGCCCTTCGCGCGCTGCGGCCTTAAAGCCGCAGCGCCGCCCCTCTCCTGGGCAGCGACGCGGGGGCGTGGAGGTAGCCGCGCGCCCCGCCTCGCGCAGGCGCGGCGGAGGAACGGCCGCCAGACGATGATCGAGATGGCAGCGACTCCTCCTCCTCCTCCTCCTCCTCCTCCTCCTCCTCCTCCTCCTCCTCATCCTCCTCCTCCTCCGGCCTCCTCCTCCTCCGCCTCCTCCTCCGCCTCCTCCCCATCCTCCCTCCTCCTCCTCCTCCTCCTCCTCCTCCTCCTCCTCCTCCCCTCCCTCCTCCTCCTCCTCCTCCTCCTCCTCCTCCTCCTCCTCCTCCGCCTCATCCTCATCCTCATCCTCATCCTCATCCTCATCCTCCCCCTCCTCCAAGCCTCTTCTTCCGCCCGCGCTTCCTCGCAGCGAGTCGCGCTCGCTCGCGCACGACGACAGCGACTCCGACGACGACTGCGACTACAGTCAGCCCGCACAGTAAGGACGAGCAGCTTTCCAGGGTTAGCCTTGCCTCATTGCCCCTTCGGCCCATGCCTGGCAACGTTCGCTGGCCAGCCCTATTCGAGCTCGCATTCTTCCCGCGCATACTTACTATGCGGGTTGACTTTACGACGAGATACTTCGTAGACGACGACGCCACCACGTTCGTCGCCGCCGCCGCCGTCGTGGGGCCGGGCTCGGAGCTTCGCCCCTCTCCGGCGACGACGGCGACGGCGACGGCGGTGGCGGCGACGACGGCTACCTTGGCCACCACCACGGCGATGACGATCGGCGCCGCCGCGGCAACCGTCCCCATCGCAGCCGCCGCCGTGGCCGTGGCCGTCTCCCTCGTGCTCGTCCACCGCCCTCGCTTGTCGTCCGTCCCCTGCCGCCGCCGTCCACTGTCGCCGCCGGCGCGTGGCGCCGTGCGTTTGGGGCAGCCCGAACCTGGGGGGGCCGCGGTTCCCTTTGTCCTCTGCTCGACTGTATGATCGTCCGTAGGAGCTTCAGGCGGTCCCAAGATTCCTCGCGGTTTGGGGGAGTTCGTCCAGTTTTCGCTGGATTGGGTCGACATTTGAACAAAATTTTGGACGATATCCGGACGAATTCTGGACGAAAGGGTGAAGAGGGGTGGTCGAAATCTGGATGAAATCCAGTCGAAATCACGTTTGTGATAGGGCCTCGGAGGTCCACAGAGGTCCCCACGAAGGATGACCCAACCCCGAGGAAGCGCAGAGAGGGATTGAGGCGCGTGGATTGGCGGCGGGTCACGCTTCCATGCGGAGTCGGCGCGCTCCATCGCGAAATCAGGCTGCACCGGCTTCGTGTTTCGGGAGTGCCGTCCCCAGTCCGTGCATCTGGCGCCCATGCGCCGGATCCACGGATCCGTGGTCCACGTCCGCGTGCGCGCGATGCCCCGCGGCGCTCCCTGTCGGGATCTTCGGGGCGAGTCCAGCTGCTCTCCCGCTGGGCTCAGATCTGTCAGGAGGGGAAGAACCACACAGACACAATTATTCGTCGATCCCCAGAAAATATAGGAAAATATGGGAAGTGGGGGGGAAGACAGAACCCCAGAAAAAATATGGGAAAATGTGGGGCATCTTTTTATTTGTGTGTATTCATTTGTGTGTCCTGGGGCCCCTCCAATCTGCTCCAGATCGCCCCCTCCCTCCCTGCTCCTCCTCCTCCTCCTCCTCCTCCTCCTCCTCCTCCTCCTCCTCCTCCTCCTCCTCCTGACCCGTCGTCCGCGGCGGGCCGAGCCGCGGGGACGAGAAGACCCCGCGGAGAGCGCCCGCGGAGGACGGAGAGCGCCAGCGGAGGCCCGCCGTGGTCTCGACCGGCCCTCCGCCGGGAGGCCGCGGACGTGCCGGCCCCTCGGCCGCCCCCCCCACCCGCCCCCGGGCCTGGTCTGACCTGCCAGGAGGGCGAGCAAGTTCCCTTAGGGCTTGTCGACTTTTCGCCAATCAACTTCTGAGAATCGAGCCAGATAAACCCAGGTAAATGCAGATAAATCGAGGTCAATCCAGGTAAATCTAGATAAATCTGGGTAAATCCAGGTAAATCCAGAGATCTCCAGGGAAAGTTCGAGCACTTCGCGGCCGCTCCAGCGCGAGTCGAAGGACGGCAGAAGTCGTTAAGCCTTTAACGACAAGTAACGCCAGGAGGTTTGAGCTCTACTTCGCGTCGAGGTTGCAGTCAGTCCTGGTAGGTCTAGGTCTGGCCTGTCTGAGCGGCGTCTTGTGGTTTCATGCTCTCACTCCGGGAACGTCTGGGGTGACGGGCCACCAGGAGGGGCTGCGCGCCGAACCAATCCGCAGTAGAGGTCCCCAGGGCCGACATAGGGCGAAATTGCCGAGACTGAGACACTTGCGACGCCAGGATCCCAGGGAGGATAATGGAGGGAGGATGATGTTGATGATAATGATGATGATTATGATGATGATGCTGATGATGATGATGATGATGATGCTGATGATGATGATGATGATGATGGTGGTGGTGGTGGTGATGATGATGATGATGATGATGGTGGTGGTGGTGGTGATGATGATGATGATGATGATGATGATGATGATGCTGATGCTGCTGATGATGATGATGATGATGATGGTGATGATGATGAGGAGGAGGAGGAGGAGCAGTCGTGATGAGAATGGAGTCGGGAGGAGGAGGAGGAGGAGGAGGAGGAGGAGGGAGGACCAGTGGTGTAGACCCAAGACCCATCAACGATGTTTCTATAAACCCTCAATCCGAGTTCCCTCTTCATAGGCTCCTATAGTGATCTAACGACACTGCGAGGACAGCCCCGTTGGAAGACAACCGTCTCAAGATCTTCAACTGCGCCAAGGCACCATTCCTTGGACTTCGACGCCGCGAATCAACGTCACTCTTATGACCTGAGGATCCTAAATCGTGCCAAAGCAACATTTCTGGGACGCCGACACCGCAAATGCAGTCGCGCCCAGACAATCCTAAGCCGCGCCAGAGCACAATAATCATTGGCACGCCAACCAAAGGAAACCTTGACACCGTTGTAAATTGGTGAGGTGAATGTGCGCGGCGAAAAGACGATACCTACATTTTGAAAAGGAACCGCCCTCCATCCGTGAAGCTCTTGCAAGCTTTGAAGGCGAACATGCGCGGCTCTAGGCGAGAGCCTCATTCTGAAAATGACCCGCCCGCCATCCGTGAAACCCTTGCGCACTTCTGCACACTTTTAAGAAGAATGCGCGGCGATAGGGTGAGAGCTACATTTTGAAAGCCACCCGCCCTCCATCCGTGAAATTCTTGCAAGCTTGAACAAATGTTCGCTGCGCTAAAGCGACAGCCTCATTTTGAAAATGGCCCTCCCTCCATCCGTGAAGCTATTGGAACTATCAAGCTTCAGGATCATAAGCGGTGAGGAAGTCTCAGCGAAATCCTGGCCAGCCCTACACCGACCAGTCTCGGGGTGCGACGGCGGACTTGTGTTATGGAGAAGGATTGAACGGAGGAGGGAGGAGGAGAATGAACGTAGTGCACTCTCGTTGCATGGGGTGGCGCCGGTGGTATGGGGGGAAGCGCTCCCGTGGTATGTCTTGCTTGATGGGGTCCAGGTGGTGATTCAAGATCGTCTCGAGCCCCTTGGCGGTCAGGGGCTGGTCCGCTGCAGCCTCCATGTATTCCTGAAATTGTTGTTGTCGTGCTGCTAGTGCTCCAGGATCCTGTGCCGTAGGCTGTGGCTCTTGTGGTGGGCTGTTCCCCGTCCTGGCCTGCTTGAGCACACTTTTTATTGGAGTACCCATCGGGTGTTTTTCCGCAAGTATTTTCACGCGGGTGGCGAGAGACACGAGTACCCCGAATGAATCGAGTTCTGTATGGCAAGCACATGTGTATGTTGGAGAAGTGGTAAAGTTATGAGAATGTGTAAGCAAGTCTAAGACAGGGATAAAGTTTAAGCAAGTGTGGATTTGGTCGAAACTTGGCCGAAACGTGAGCAAGTGTGAACTTGTCCGAACTTGGTCTGGGAGCGTCGGGAAGCCGAAACGGCGAGAACTCAAACAAAACGTCGAAACATAAGGCGAATCAATGATTTTGGCCTCTTGAGGTCTTCTTGGGAGGCCATCTTCGAGGCGTCTTGGGGTGCGTTGGAGGCTCTGAGGCCGTCTGGAGGCCATGCTGCGCGTCTTGGGCAATCTTTCAGCGACTCAGATCCCTCTTTGACCGTCTTGGGAGCCTCTTGGGACCGTCTTGGCCCGTCTTTGGGGCCTTCTTGGGCCCAAACAATTCTGCGCCACCACGCGGGGGAGCCCAGAGGGCACACGACAAGCCCCGGTAGATGTGTGAGAATTCGGGGTGCGGGCCCCTAAGAGACCAGACCCTTGAGGACTGAGGACTGAGGCCCAGAGGATGGGGCAAAGGACCCGAGGACCAGCCCACCCCGTGCCCAGAGGCACGGTGGCGGATAAGGGCCAAAGACGAGGAAAGGCCCCTGGCTCGATGTCCGAGAGCTGAGGGGCCGCCCGAGGGCCCCGCGCGCCGCGCCGGCGCCAACGCCCGAGGAGGGCCTGCGCGCCGCGCACGCCCGCGGCGCTGGGGAGGCGGAGGCCGCACGCGCGGGGCTGCTGGCCTCGGGCGCTGGGCTGCGCGAGGCGCTGCTGCCGCGACGCTGCCGCCGAGGGCTCGTCGCGGCCTCGGCGCCGCCGCCGCGCGTCGGTCGGTCGTCGTCGCGTGGGTCCGCCGGTCGGTCCGTCGGTCGGTCCGTCGGTCGTCGTCCGGTCGCTCGTCAGTCGGGCGCTGGGCTGCGCGAGGCGCGCGCGCGCATTGCGTGCGCTGCGCGCGCGAGCCGGCGCCGCAGCGTCGCCGCCGGCGGCGCCTCGTCGCTGGAGGGAGCGCAAGCATGGAGTGGCCCCACCTCGTCGCGCTGTGAAGCCATTCGGGGGGGAGGTGTGTGTTGCCATTCTCGGCCTCCTGGAACCCTGGCTGGGCCCAGGGGCCGTCAAAAAACAGCCAGGACGAATAGCCTTGAAGCCTCGGAGTTGACGCTTCAAGGAGGAGGAGGAGGAGGAGGAGGAGGAGGAGGAGGACTAACGCTGTGGAAAAATACGACGTCGGAGTTTTGGGCACGGCGCGTGGATGGGCGACGCGTCCCGCTCCCATGCGAGCGGGCCGCGCTGGCCTCGCCCGCGCCAGCGTGGCAGGTCCACGGATCTGCCTGCGGCCCATGCCAGCGTGATGCCGTCGCCGCCGTCGGTCGTCCAGCGTGGTCGGTCGTCGGTCGCCGTCGCCGCCATCCCCTTCGTCGTGTTGCCCGTCTTCCGTTCTCCGTGCTCTGTCGTCCCTCCTCGGTTGTCGTCGGTCTTGTTGTCGCCGTCGCCACCGTGGCCGCCGTCGTCCGTCATTTGTGGTGCGTTGATTGCCGTCCATCGTCCGCTGTCGTTGTCGTCGTTCTCTTGACCATTCCTTCGATCCTCTTATTCCTCCTCTTCCCTCATCCCTGGAGCATTATTGGCAGCCGCTGGCTACGAAAAACTGGTCCCTCCTCCCCCGAACTATATCGACTCCATTTTTCTCGAAGCGCCAGCCCTCTGGAGGTCTTGACGCGTTCCCCTTTCATCCTCTATAGCTGTTGATTGTCCAGGGAACCAGGCACTGCGCCCATATTGCCGAAGACGCCAGCAAGCCTCTCCAGGGCGACCGCCAGAGGTCTCTGAGTCCCCCCCTTCCCCTCCCTCCCCTCCCCTCCTCTCCTCCACCGCGCTCCGCAGCGCGAGGCCCCAGACGGCCCAGTGGGGATCGCAAGAATAGCAGCCAGAGGAGGACTTCTTCCCCGACCAAATCACACATTCTAGGGTGGGGGTGCGTTAGGATGAGGAGAGGAGGAGGAGGAGGAGGAGGAGGAGGAGGAGGAGGAGGAGGAGTGCAGCCTGGGGGGGGGAGGGGGGGGCAGGCGAGGAGGTTAAAGCAGAGCGCATTAAGGAGCGCCAGCGGGAGGAGTGGGAGCGGAGGACGATCCTGGTCCTCCTCATCACCATTCGCAGTCGCCATCGCCGACGACGATGTCGCCGCGTCGGCGACGGCGTCTCGCGACGATATCGACCGCTAGAGTCAAGCCGTGGAGACAAAGACAAGTTTGGTTTAGGAAGGGCTCTGGTTTTTGGACGGTCCTTAGACCTGGGTCAGGCATCCTATGTTTGACCAAGGTTCGCCGTGGCCAGACTCGCCGTTCCTCATTCAATGCCTTGTCTAAGGTAGCACGACAACTTGACGACGTCGGCGACGTCCTCGACGCCGTGTACGGCGACCTCGACGGCGGCAGCGGTGGCGGCGGCGGCGGCGGCGACGACGACGACGACGACGACTACGACGACGACGACGACGACGACGACGACGACGACGACGACGACGACGACGACGACGACGGGGGTCCGCTCCGCCCGCGCGCGCACAGCGCGAGAGGCCTTGGACGCCGAGCGCGCCGAGCGCGTCCAGGGTCTGGAGGCTCCGCCGTCGTCGTCGTCGTCGTCGTCGTCGTCGTCGTTGTCTTTCTCGTCGTCGTCGTCGTCGTCATCGTCGTCGTCGTCGTTCTCCTCGTCGTTCCCCTCGTCGTCCTCTTCGTCGTGGTCGTCCTCCTGGACTTCCGACGCCCTCCATGTAATGGCGACACCCCATCTCGACCTCAGCCCGTCGACGCTCTTTCTCCATCTCGGCCTCTTGCGGCCTTTTGTTTCAAGGGCCTCAGAAGCCACCCCATCTCGTTTTCCCATCGTGGCCTCAGGAGGTATCCAGGGTGATCGCCCAATCCTTGGGAACGGGTCGAGAGTTCCTGGGGCGTCGTTCTTCTCGCTCTGCCACGCCTGACACATGTGCCCGTCCGCCTCCGAGGTCCTCCTTCCTCCTCCCGCTCCTCATCCCCCCCTAATTCCCTTCTCGCATCCCACCTCCCTCCCTCCCCTAGTGTCATCCCCTTCCTCGTCATCATTCCAGTCTCCTCCTCCTCCTCCTCCTCCTCTTTCAGAATTACACAATGAATACTACTCTCCTCTATCCTCTGATGACATCCGGAAGGTATCCGGCCCCCCTCCGCGTATTGTTTTTTACACTGGATTCTTGGGAATTGGGTTTTCGCTTGGTTGCTCCCGCAGAAGCGCTGGCCTCATTTTCAGGCTTCCGCTCGTTCCGAATCATGCTCCCGTTGCAGCGTTGGCCTCATTTCCGCGCTTCCGCTCGTTCCGAATCGTGTTCCCACAGCACTGCTCGTTTCCACAACGACCTCACAAGAGATGGATCGATGATGTGCCAGAATTCGTTCGCACAACGCACAACACGTGGGGAGAATTGGCAAACAACTGCGTCGGACAGCAACTTGTGGTCACAATAGGAGGACGGTTATGTGCACCGTACACATAGAGACATATTTACCCTCGACTGCATGAGCGGCGCCCGGGCGCCCACTCCCAGCCCCGCGCGCGGCCGCCCTCACGGGCAAACTGGGAGTCGCCTCGCCTCGCCTCGCCTCGCTCCCACTGCAGCGCTGGACTTCCTTCCAAATGAGCCTCCCGAAAAATCCACCAGAAGTGATTCCATATTCGGTGTCGATTCGATGATTTGTTGGGCCGCAGGAGCCCCCCCCCCCATTTGGGGGCGTCGTCGTTTTCAGGCCGTATCCAGCGGGGGCCCCGTTTCTGCTTTGAGAGGGCGATGTTGAAAGCAGAGCCAGCGGGTGCCCTCCATCAGCCCCGCCTCGCGTGGAGCTCTTCGGGGAGCCCAAGGAGCTGGACGTGGAGCCACGATTCCAGACCAGCCCAGACCTCTCGAAGACGACCCCCTACCCTCCGAGGAACCTGGCGCCATGCCACGACATGCTGTGCGGTGTTGCGTTCTGCGCCGCTGTGCGATGCCATGCTTTGCGCTGCAATGCTTTGTGATGCAATGCCTCCTTGCGCAATGCCACGCCATGCTATGGCATACTACGCTCTGCCGCGCTCTTTTACGCCATGCCATGCCGTGCTCTACCATGCATCGCGTACCCTCTCGCGATCATTGCCCTGCTCGACATCTGACTATGCGAATACAGATGATATCTACACCATGGTCAGAGATGGAAGGGAGGGGTGGACGCCATATATGACGCGAGCGCACCGAGCTTGCCCCCCCACTCTTCCCCCATCCCCTCTCCCCCTCCTCCTGACATGCCATGGTGCCTGATGCGTTGGACTGTATCGCCACCGTCTCGGCCTGGGGCATGGAGCTTTTGGCTATCACCACTTCGGCTGGTACCTCATGACTGAAACGTTGTGCGTGCCAGCTTCTGGATCGCGGCCTGGTGTCTGAAGACCGTGGCTGTCAGCTTGATCGGGGTCCGCTGCTGGAAGCTCTGCACCATATCTCAGTCGTGACCTGCCACCTGCTGCTGCTCAAGGCCACTACCTCATCGACCGCGCCCTGGTGCCCGTGGCTCTTGCCCGAAGCCTTCGCCCCCGCGCTGGTGCCTTTGGCACGCAGCCCGATACCCGAAGCACCTGCCTGCCTGCGCAAACATCGGGCGCCCGACCATGACGGAAGCGCCTGCTCTTGGTGGCCCGCGGCCTTCGGGGCCTGCCCCGCCAAAGAGGGGGGGGGGTACAGGTGGCGAACCGTCCTGCTTGAGGACCCCGTGGAGCACGGAAGTCACATGAGGCGTTCCAGAAACGGCCTCGCCTTCGAGGATCGAAGGAGTTGCCATCTCTTCCTCGGCGGAAGGCGGCGGAAAGGTGGCAGACGGTCGGCGGAAGTAAAACGAGGCCGCCTCCGCCGGCGGAAGGCAGGCGGAAGGCGGCGGAAGTAAAACATCGCATCCAAGAGATGACAACATTGTTGGGTTCAGGGTTTACGGAATCGACCAAATACGGAGAGGAATATCGCTATCAGGAATCTTGGGGCGCATCCTTCGAGCGTTGAGGGTCCCGAGTTGCCCAAGAGCGTCTGTGGGTCCATGGGGCCGTGGGGGGGCGAGGAACAGACCCGTTGGGCACCTGCTGACAGGCCAATTTCTTACGTGACGCGCTAATTGTACGGCAGGCTCGTGTCGTGCCGACGCGGCTGCTGCGATCCCGCCGCGGGCGTTCGAGGTTGAGCGCCGCTGATGGTCCAGGGTCGGCCCGTGTGGGCCGATCTCGGGATCGAAAAGCCGCCGATCGTCCAAGGCTGAAGGATTCACGCGGTATCCGGCACCAACGCCTGCGTCGTGACGACACGCAGGCCGTTCCGGGGGCAGCGCTACCACCCCTTTGATCAAGCGGGTCGGCACTTTACGAGGCAAGCGCCCCCTGTGAATGTTCGCTCTCCGACCGATCCGCGAAGTTCGGCCGTTGACCAGTCCTGCATATTCGTCCTTCCATCGATCCTCGATGCTCGCACAGACCTCAGTCATCACGACGCGAGAACCCGCCGCACGTGCTCTCGGGGCTTGGCCTGGCCGTTCGCCGGCCGGCTGAGGCCCGCATCGCCGGACAGCCCGAGTGCCAGGTGCGCGGAGGGCCCCCCCCCGAGACGGGACGACGCGGAGCGAATACATCGCGAACGGTCATGGCCAGAGCCCCAGGCCCCATGCTTCTGTTGCATTTCGGGCGTGGCGTAATGAGGGGGCGATGGGGGGTGAAGAAAGGTTTACCCTCTGTGCCCTTTGGACCCTGGGGGCCCAAAGGAGGCACGAAAGAAGGTCCACGTTGCTCCGCCCTTCCAGAAAGCTCTGCCCAATCATTTCCTGAGCCGGATCGACCTGTGAGGGTCCCGGGGCCCAGAATCATGCGAGAACGCCCAGCTCGAAGAATAATCGCGACGCCCCGACTCTTAGGCCTCCCAGATGGGGTCCGAGTAGATGGGGGCGGAGGATCGCGCCGAATCGCCGATGGATCGGCGATGCGGCTTGATGGAGCTCGATTATTCCACGCAGACGTCGCCGATGCATCGCCGGTGTCGCCGATGCGTCGCCGATGCATCGGCGATGTATCGCCGATGCGTCGGCGGTGCGGCGCGATCCTCCGACCCCATCTGGGAGGCCTCCGGGGGCCCTCCCGAGGAGGCGCGGCGGAGGGTTTTCCCCGGGCGAGGCGCCGCAGCCCGCGGCCCCCCCCCTCGACGAGGGCCCCCCCCCCCGGCCCTCGGCCGCACCCCCCGCTGCTCGGGCGCAGGGCATCTCCGCATCCGCGGCCTCGCGGGCCGGGGCCCTGGGCCGCGGCCCCGCTCGGGGCTCCCCGAGACGGGGGGCAGTGCCAACGGGCGTCAGCTGGGGCGCTGGGTCTTGCAGGATCCTGCCGGATCTTGTCGGATCTTGCAGGAACCTGCGAGGCCCGAGTGGCACGGGCCTGGCTTGACCCGGGTCAGGAGATCCCCCACCCGCGGCAACGGGGCGTTTTTGAAGTCACGGAGGCCCCGCGCGAAACGTTCCCGCGCGGCCGCGTATGCGTGGGATCGCGCCCCGGAGAGACCGTGAGGGCGCGGATATGGATACGTTCTCCGCCCGTGGCCCCCCGTCGACGGGGGCCCTTTTCGGACGGGGCCAGGACGAGGAGAGCTCCGTTTCGGAGCGTTCCGGACCGTTCGCAGACCGTCTCGGAACGCTCTGGGAAGGCCGCGCCGCCGGATGCCTCCTCCAGAGCCGCCGAAGGACCTCAGAGCCTCTCGATCTCGCCTCACCCGATTTTGCCGTCGTCCTGGCCTCGTCTCGCCTCTCGCCCTTCGCCGCACCCGCTCTCATGGTCGAACACACATATCCGTACCCGCGGCCTCGCGGGCCGGTCATACACGGGCCGTTGTTTCGCGGAGGCCCCGCGCGGAGCGTATCCGCGAGACCGCGTATCCGCGGGGATCGCGCCCCGGAATGCAGACCGCGATGGCGCGGGTGCGGACCTGTGCGCCGCTCGTGGCCCTCACGCCCCGCGGGAGCTGCGGGGGCGCGCGGGGGCCCTCGCCGAGCGGGGCGGCGCCGCCGCCCCCGCGGGCCCCCGAGAGCCCGAGGGCACCGCGCCTGCTGTCTCTGGCGGGTTGGCAGCTGGGGCGCGCGTTGCGCCTCCGCCTGACGTCCGGCAATCTCCGTCCTCCTCCGTCTCCTCCTCCCCCTCCCTGCCTCCCCCTCCCTCTTTACTCCTTCTGGTCCTCCTCCTTACTCTGCCTGCCTCCCCCTCCTTTCTCTTTCCTCCTCCATTCCTGTGTCTCATGTACAGCTGTTCCTGGTCGCACCCCGAGGCCGGTCGGAAGGGCGGGCCGGGTAGTTCGCTTGATATTTCTTTTCGGTTTAAGAGTTTGAAGCTTAGAAGCTGACAAACGCTTCACAGATGGAGGGCGGGTCGCTTTCAAAATGTGGCTCTCACCTCAGCGCCGCGCACACTTACACAGTTGCAAGAGTTATGCGAATTGAGGGCGTGTGGTTTGAACATGTGGATCTCGCCTTAGCGCCGCGCAAAGGGAGTTTGGAGGGAGGGTGCGTCCCAATACCTTTGATGAGTCTTGGGTTTGCACTGGTCTTTCTTTCTCCCCCTCCTTCCTGCTCCTGCTCCTCCTCCTTGCCTGGCTCAAGCAAGCAAGGTGATTCAAGCAAAGTGGTCCAAGCGAGGGCGCAAGTAAGCTCGGACCACACGGCCAACACCCTGGGGAACTATGAGGTCCAACGGTTCCAAAAGTGCAATTTCGGCTTCACCAGATTCTAGTCAGCACAAGGGGGAGCGCATGACACAGCGGCAAGAACTCGACAAGATGGTTGACAAGATCTTGGACATCCGCCGGCCTGCCGCCCTCTCCCTCGTCGGTGGCCCTGACGAAGTTGGGGGAGGGCGTGCCGATACGGGTCCATTGTCCAGCAGGGCATGGGTGTGCGAACCCGACTTGTCTGGCTGATGCTCCGGGGGACGCCTGTGCACAGGAGAGGCTGCAGCACCGCTCGACGATGGGTTGCTTGACCAGACCAGCAGGGTTGGCCCCTTCTCTCTGCTCGGTTTCACCTGGGCCTCTTCAGGCCCCCATGCTGACGTGCGCGCCTCCTCCTCCTCCTCTCTTCCTCCTCCTCCTCCTCCTCCTCCTCCTCCTCCTCCATCCTCCTCCTCCTCCTCCTCCTCCTCCCTCCTCCTCATCCTCCTCCTCTCCTCTCCTCCTCCTCCCTCCACTCCTTTCTTTTTCCTCCTCCTCCTCCTCCTCCTCCTCCTCCTCCTCCTCCTCCTTCCTACCTCCTCTTTCTTCCCCCTTCCTCTTTCCCTCTCCTTCTTTCTTCCTCCTCGTCCTGCAGGCCTCAGAGGCTCCGACCCCTTTCCCGGGGGGGGGCAGTACGCCGTCCCGTCTCCGCGCTTGGGGGTCCCAGGGGTCCGACGGCACGCCCGCGAGGCCGAGCTCCAGGGAGGGCGCCCGGACGGAAGGAGTAATGCGCATCGTCTGGGCTTTGCGTAATGCGGGGGCGATGAGTGAGGGGGGCAGCGAGGGCTGCAGAAAAGGGGCCCTCTAGTTCAGGCCTCCTGGATGGGATCGGAGTGGATGGGGTCGGGGGATCCCGCCGCATCGTCGATGCATCGGCGGTGCATCGGCGATGCATCGGCGACGCGGCTCGATGAGGGCCCGATTGTCTTCACGCCGACGTCGCAGATGCGTCGCCGATGTCGCCAATGCATCGCCGATGCATCGCCGATGCATCCGGGATGCATCGCCGATGCGGCGCGGTCCTCCGACCCCATCTACTCGGACCCCATGTGGGAGGCCTCCGTTTAGGGCCCAGAAAGGGGCCTAGGGCCCGACAAGTGTACCTTTCCCCCCCCCATTGATCGGTCCCCCCGTAAGCGGCGCCCAAATCGTCGACAAACCTTGCCCTGGGCGGCCACGAGGGGAGTGGTGACTATATGGGGGAATGGACCCAGACCATTTTTGTTAATCATGACGGGAGTTGTTTCGCCATGTTCGGCATCTGGGGGCCTTTGCTGGGCCTCGGGACCGTCAACAAGACGCGGGATGAAAAGGTAGTCCTGGGGAATGGGTCGAGGCATTGGGGGTCGATGTTATGAACAAATTATGACGTCGGGGGTCTGGGGATGTCATGGCCGGGACAATGGTATCTTCCTAGGTTCGAGCTGTAAGAGACGGCGGTCAATGCAAGCGGGAGTCAGTCAGAGCGCTGGAAAGTGCAGGATCCTGCATAGCCAGGGGTGCATTGAACCAGGCTGGAGCGCAGGAGCTTGCATGATTCTGAAGGATTTGCAGGACTTGCAACGCCTGACTGACCCGGGTTTGCAGTGACCCGGGCCAGTGCGTCCTTCCTGAGCACGTGCCTCAGGCCATAATTTGCGACCCGCCCTCTTGGACGCCCCCCCTCCCTGGAGATTCGACGACGCAGAAAAGAGGCGACACCGTGATCAATCACTACCATAGCACTGCACCCTATCTTTCCTCGGCATCCATTCCCGAGCCCGGTCCATCTGGCAGAGTCCCGGCGCCCGCAGGTGCGCGGAAACGTCCAGATCTCGTGGTTCTGGACGCCCCCGAGCCTGCCTCCGAGGCGGGCCGCGGAGCGTCAATGAGCCTGGGCCCGGGGCGCGCGGGCCTCGCCCGGCCAGGCGTTGGGCCAGCGGTTGCAGGAGGCGGACGCCCGGCTGCAGGATGGCCACCCCCCGGTGCCGGCGGGGGTCGTCCGCCGTCGTTGTTGCCGTCGCGGTGTGTTGTTCGTGGGCTGGTCTTCCCTCCCTGGGGGGCCGATGTGTGGCCACCGCCCCTACCCGCGCACCTTGTGCCCGACCAGCTTGTTTGCGGGGGTGGTGCACCAACATCGCGTCCCCAGGGGATGCCATTTCGGTGCGCAGCCCCCGCTTCGCGGTCTTGTGTCGGACCAGCTTGTTTGTGGGGGTTGTGTACAAAAGTCGCGGCCCCACCCTCCCCCCGCGCGCCGCTCCACCGCCTCCCGCCGCGCCTGCTTTAGTGCCTCAGTTCGCCTCGGAAGCGCCCCTCCGTCGCTCGATCGCCGCTTGAGTCAAGCGGTCACAAACCAAAACACGTGTTCGTAGGGCCTCGTCTCTCTGTCGGGGGCCAAGAGCATGTCCACTTTACAATTCCGCGTTTGTCCACCAGCTGGTGGCACATAGCGGCCAAAACGCAGGTGTCGGTTTCCGTGTGCGTATGTATATCAAATGTGGAGAACTTGATTCTTTTGTTACACATAGATGTCCCCCAACACAAATCCTGACTGCCATTCGCTGGCCGCCAGATACTATGTTTTTTACCTAACAGCGTAGACTGATAGGTTTCTAATGGGCTAAAAAGAGAGCAGCACATTACTCCACAGGGGGGTCTGGGCAGCCGTTGGGGAGCGTTGGGGGGCCGTTGGGGTTTGCCGGGGGGGATCGTTTTTCGCATACAGTCACACACTTCGTGCTCTTCGACCTCCCAGAACTCCATTCCCGGGCCACATTCTGAATGCCCGGAGCCAACTGTAGGCCACTTCGTGCTCTTCGACTTCCCAGAACTCCATTCCCGGGCCACATTTTGAATGCCCGGAGCCAACTGTAGGCCACTTCGTGCTCTTCGAGTTCCCAGAACTCCATTCCCGGGCCACATTTGAATGCCCGGAGCCAACTGTAGGCCACTCCCAGATTGTGATGCCCGGAGCAGGCTGAGGCTGAGGCTGAGGCAGGCTGAGGCTGAGGCTGATGCAGGCTGAGGCTGAGGCAGGCTGAGGCTGAGGCCGAGGCTGAAGGCAGACTGAGGCTGAGGCTGAAGCAGGCTGAGGCTGAGGCTGAGGCAGGCTGAGGCTGAGGCTGAGGCAGGCTGAGGCTGAGGCAGGCTGAGGCTGAGGCTGAGGCTGCAGGCTGAGGCTGAGGCTGAAGCCGAGGCCGACGGCAGACTGAAGCTGAGGCCGAGGCTGAAGGCAGACTGATGCTGAGGCTGAAGCAGGCTGAGGCTGAGGCTGAGGCAGGCTGAGGCTGAGGCAGGCTGAGGCTGAGGCTGAGGCAGGCTGAGGCTGAGGCTGTGACTGCGACTGCCGTTGCCACTGCGACTGTCATCGCGAATGCGACTACGACTGCGAGAACAGCAGAATTCTACAACTGGATTCTCATCTGAATCTTAAGGGGAATGCTTCCAGATATGCTCCTACACATCGCTGTTAGGTTGCTTTGCCGGGATAATTCTTTAAGTTTTGTATGTATATCCCTGGAAGCATCCCACGGAGACCAGAACGAAACGATTGATCTATACGCATAAGTCTATGTTTATCTCTCTCCTTCTCTCTCTCCCTGTCTCTCTCTCTCTCTCTCGCTTTTGTCTCTTTCTCTCTCTCTCTCTCTCTCTCTACATGTATATATATACACAGATATATGTATCAGTATATATAGATGATCTATAAATCTCTGTATATATGTATATATATATAGATACATGTGTTGGTCCGTAAGGGCTTCGCCCCCATGCCGCCGGCCCCCCTCTCTTAGAATGGGACTTGCCAGAGCTGTGTTGGGATGTCTGGGCGCTAACGTGAAGCAGTGTCGGGACTTCACGCGAGGGCCAATTTCAATTTACAAGAGTTCACGGCTTCGGTGGCGCGAATATCTTGTACTTTACAATGGTTTATGGCTTCGGGGGCGTGAACGTTGTGGAATTTGCAAGGTTTTGCGGCCTCGGGGGCGCACATATCTCGTAACTTAGAACATGTTCATAGTTTCGGGGGGCAAATATTGCTTAATGTACGTGGGCTGGTATTGTGTAATGTGCGAGGATTGGGGCATCGGGGACGCAAGTATGGTGCAAATTCTAGACGCTTCGCGTATCCCCACCAGCCGACCGCGGCCTCGCGCGCGCCCGCCTCTTAGTCGCGGCCGCAGCCCGACCGCGACCGCCCGCCGCTGGCGCTTCCGCCTGCGGCTGTAAACATATATCCCCACCAGCCCGTCCAGAAACGACGCCCAGGCGAGTAGAGGGTCGTCCTGAGGGGCTGTTCGGCGTCTTGGGTGCCTCGGGAGGGCCTCTGTGGGCCGTTCGGGATCCTCTTTGGGGCCTCCTGGGGGCCTCTTGGGGCCTCTTGGGGCCATCTTGGGGCCTCTGGGAGCACCTTGGGTGCCTCTGGGGGGTCTCTTGGGGCCTCTTGGGGGTCTCTTGGGGGCCTCCTGGGGGCCTCTTGGGTGGCCTCTTGGGGCCATCTTGGGGCCATCCTGCGGCCTCTTGGGGCATCCTGGGGGCCTCTTGCGGCCATCGTGGAGGAAATCGATCAAAGAAGAGGGGAGCCTTAATTAGCGTTGCCCCCTCAGAAGACCAAAATGGGACCCAAACCATAGTAAAATCAATGATTTTGGCTTCCTCGCCGAGGCCGTTTTGGACGCTCTGACCGCTCCCCGCCCCTCCTGTCCAGGTCAGTGGGGAGGGGGTAGGGGGAGGGGTAAACCCCTCCCCGAAAGGGGAAGAAGGAGGGGTGGAAGAGGAAACGCTCTAAACCACCGACGCCCAGAGGGCTGGTGGGATTACAACATGGTTTCTGGCCCTGGGGATCCGATTATTCCAAAATGTTTGAAAACGGTTTATGGCTTCGGAGGCGCGAGTATTGTGTAATTTACCAAGGTTTATGGCTTCGGGGGGCGCAACTATGGAGTAATTTACTATGGTTTATGGCGTCGGGGACGCGAATATCGCATAACTTACAAATGGGGTTATGACATCGGATTCGCGAATAAGGTATAGTTCACAAAGGTTTATGGCCTCGGGGACGCGAGTATGGCATAACCAGCTAGGGATTATGGCCTCGGGGATGCGAGTATGGCGTAACCAACTAGGGATTATGGCCTCGGGGATGCGAATATCACGTATGTGTAGGTGTCCCACGACCTCCCGGGAATTCAGACAACGCGATTCGGGGACGCTAACCAAGACGCTAATCGGCTCCCCACAACCGCGCGTTCAGCAACAATTAGCAGTACGGAGCAATGGAAACTGGAAGCTGCAACTGGTAACTGGCACAGGGAGCTGTAAACCTAATTTTCGCAGCTTGATGGCCCCGCAAGGGGGCCGGCGGATGTATACACGTATATATATATATATATATATATACACACATGTGTGTGTGGACATCTCTATACATATATATATATATACATATATATATATATATAAATATATCAGACTGCATTGGTGCATCGCGCCATGCGCTTTGTTCCGGACGCTTCCCAGGCAAAGCAAAAAATCATCGTTTGCTTCAGCAGGGGGACCTCGTGGCCTGGACGGGCGACCGGCTCATTTGTCTGATCTCACTGGTGTCTGCTGACACCGCGTTCGCCCGATGCGTTTGCCCGCTTGTGCGCAGGAGTGGGGAATGATGATTTCTCTCACGCGCGAGGGTGCTGGCAAACGAAGAAGCATCAAACTGTTGCGATGGTACTTGTCCATGAACGGGGAACGGGAACGGAGTAGAGATGAAGGGGGGGCTGAGGAGGCGGAAGGGGGGAGGAGGGGGGTAGACTTGTTTGTCTCACTCGATCGAGGCATATAAACCTCGAGCCTCACGCGTGGAACCAGGATCTTCGGGTCAGCTCGATGCACTTCGTAGTGCTCTTTTGGGCCGTCCTGGGGCCCAGTTGGGCCGTCCTGGGGCCTTCTTGGGCCGTTTTGGGGAGTGGGGCCCTCCAGAGGTCTTCTGAAGCCATCTAGGGCTGGCTCTCTTGGGGGCCTCCAGTGGCCTTCCTGGGGGTCTCCCATAGTTTTCGTGGGTCTCTCTTGGGAGCCTTCTGGGGGCATCTGGGCTGTTTGTGGCCAGTCGCGGGGCTCGCTGGGGCAGTCTTGGAGCCCTCTTGGGCCGTTTTCAAATCCTTCAGGGGACCTCTTGGGCCGTTTTGGGGCGATATCGGGAGCCCATCGGGCCGTCTTGGACGCTGCGCAGACCAAGAGCGGATATGCTAAAAAAACATGTTCCCAAGGGACTGGGAGGAATTTTGCTTCTTCGGGGCTCTCTTAACGCCCTCTTGGGGCGTCTTGATGACCTCTTCGGCCGTCTTCAGACCATCGAGGTTCCTCTTGGAGCGCCTTTGTGGTGTTTTGGTTCTCTCGTGCGCCTTTTCCGATGACCCTTCTGATCGCTTTGAGTCTGTTCGCAAGGCCCGGCGAGGCGCCCTGGGAGGCCCGGAAGGGCCAGCGGACCTTTTCCAAGGGCGTCCGGGGGGCGTCGAGACGTCCGAAAGGGCGTCCGGGGCGTCCCTGGGAGGGGGTCCAACATATTCCTAAAAGGAATATCTGTTTATATGTATGCTATGATATGATCTGGTATGCTTTGATATGGTATGATATGATATGGTATGTTTGTATACCGGGGGACAGGGCTGGCGGCTCCCAGGGAGGCCCTTCGACGCGCCGCGAGGGCCCTGGGGACACAGGAGCGCGCTGGGATTGCGCTGTGAGGCTGGAGACGCCCCCAGAAGACGCCGAGTTCCAAGAGCGGTCCAAGAGGCCCCCAAGACGGCCCAAGAGCGTTCCAAGACGCCCAAGGTGGCCTTAGGATGGCGATCGCGGGGACGTCCCCAGCGGTCCCCTTTGCCCCGCATTCTTTATTGTTCTCTAGATGAGCACTATTGCGTTGGGATTCAGTATTTTCTTAACTGTCACCCCAGATGGTGTGTGTTGCGATGGCTTTTAGACATTCCAGATCTACATACATATATATTTAGACATACATATATGTGTGCACATATGCGCATTTAAGTACAAAGTCCTCTTCATATGTTAACAAGCTCGGGGGGCGGGTCCCTCCCGCCCTCAAACCGGACTCCCCAGGATCAGCGGGTTTGGGGACCCTTTGGACGCCTTTGGATGAGGTCCCCCCTTTGCCTCCTCAGTCCGTCCTTGGCCACTTTCGTTGGCCGCGCTCCACTTGACAAGCTTCCAGGGCCCTTGCTTCCTCGTTGTGCGTCCTCATTATATAGTCCTGGTCCTGGATTTCTCCTGGTCCTGGCTTCGTCTCAGGGGGTAAGCGATGGTTGCAAAAGGAGTGCCCAGCAGGGGCCCCCCAAAGGGGCTCCTAAGGGTTCAGAAAAGGGTTCCTTGATTGCCCGAAAAGTGTACTTTTCCTCCTCCCCGTGCAATTATCGCTCCTCCAGCAAGCGACGCCCAGATTATCCCCACCCCGATTTCTCGTCGTCCTGGCTGCGTCTCCTGGGGGCGAGCCCCCCCCGCCCCGCGCTGCGTGCCCCCCCCCCTCCTCCAGGAGACCCTGCAGGCTGAGCGGCGGGAGCGCGCCGTGCAGGAGGAGATGGGCGCCACGCTGCGGGAGGCGCGCCCCGCCCCCAACCCCACCCGCTGTCGCCAGGACGAGGACGAGGAGGAGGAGGAGGAGGAAGAGAAGGAGGAGGAGGAGGAGGAGGAGGAGGAGGAGGGGGATGAAGAGTAGGATGAGGAGGAGGAGGAGGATGAGGAGGAGGAGGAGGAGGATGATGCTGCTGCTGCTGTTGTGATGATGATGATGATGATGATGATGATGATGATGATGATGATGATGATGATGATGATGATGATGATGATGATGATGATGATGATGATGATGATGATGATGATGATGATGATGATGATGATGATGATGATGATGATGATGATGATGATGATGATGATGATGATGATGATGATTTATAGCCCAGACGTCCCTCGATTCATGAAGAAAGCATGACGGAAGGTTGTTCTCTATCTTGCGAGGGCCTTACGACCGGTGCCGCCGACCCTCAAGGGGGACGACAACGACGACGACGACGACGACGACGACGACGACGACGACGACGACGACGACGACGACGACATCGACGTCGACGACGACGACGACGTCGACGACGACGACGACGACGACGACGACGACGACGACGACGACGACGACGACGGCGACGACGACGACGACGACGGCGGCGGCGGCGGCGGCGGCGGCGACGAAGACGCTGACATGGGTCAGGTCCTCAGGGATGCTTCTTGGGGTGTCTTCGGGGCGCTCTCGGGGACCTCTGGGGAGCAGTTTTGGAGCCTCTTGGGAGCCACTTAGGTGCCTCTCGGGAGTCTCTTGGGGGCCTCTTGGGGCTTCCTGGGGGCCGTCCTGGGTGCCTCTTGGGCCGTCTTGGGGCGATCTTAGGGGCCTCTTGGGCCGTCTTGGAGCGGCGGGAAGCCGAAAAGGCGACAACGCCAAAACCTGTTGCAAACCGAATGAAAATCAGTGTTCGCCTCGCGGGGCCCTCGTGGGAGTGCTTTTGGAGGCCCCTTGGGGCGTCTTGGAGGCCTCGTGCGCAGTCTCGAGGACCCCCCCGTGTGACGCCACCTGGCAGGGCAGGGATCAAAGGAGAGGGGCTCCCCTTCGACTTAACCAAGACAGCCTTCAATGCCTTTGTTCCTTAATTTCCCTGGGACTCACGACGACGACGACGACGACGGACGACGACGGACGACGACGACGACGACGACGACGACGACCACGACGACAACAAACGACGACGACGACGACGACGACGACTACTACGACGACGACGACGACGACGACGGACGACGGCGGCGACGACGACGACGACGACGACGACGACGACGACGCTGACGACGACTCAAACGGAAACGCATCTCACACACGCCGGAAGGTCGGCGGATTTTCGCCATCAGAGAAGGTCCAGGAAAAGAATCTGGTCCCGCGGAATGGGTCGATGCTTCTGGGGGGGGGGTTGGAGCCTACCCCCATGCCCACCGAGCCAGGGTATCTCAGCCCCACCATCCCACCACCCCAGCCATGGATGGGCCCCTCGAAACCCGAAGGGAACAGCCCAGAGCCCCATGGGGGGGCCGGGCCACGCCAGCAGGGATAAGGATCGGTGGAGGGGGAGCGGCTCGGGGTAGTAGGAGTAGGGAGCCGCAACGAGCACATGGCAGGACGCAGCCGCCGCCGCCGCTCACGGACGTTCCCCTAAGAACGACGCGCCTTGTTCGCACCACTGCAGGCGGCACGAGCTGCGAGTCCAAACCTCGAACCTCGAACCTCTTCGTCGTCGTCGTCGTTTTCTTCTTCTTCGCCGCCGTCATCGTCGCCGAGTCTGCGGGCGGGGGCGGCCCTCGGGTGGCATCGGGAGGCCGGAGCAGGAGCCACCAGAGGACGACGACGGCGACGTCCGCGACGGTGGCGGCGGCGATTGCGGCGAGGTCGCCCCCCCCACCCCTCGGGAGGCCCTCGACGCAGAGCGGAGGGGGCGCGCCGCGCAGCTGGAGGCCCTCGAGGCCGCCCTGCAGAAGGCGCGCCCCCAGCGGGCTCGCGCGCGAGAGCCGCCGGCCGGCCGCCGAAAGCCGAGCCGTCGCCGTCATCGTCGACGTCGTCGGCGGCGTTGTCGCCGTCGCCATTGTGTCGTGGCCGTCGTCGACGCCGTGGTCGCCGTCGCGTTGAGTCGTCGTCGCCGCTGTCGCCGTCGTATGTGGCCACGAGGGCAGGGTGGCTATGCTCTGTCGCCGAGCCGCCCGGCCGCCGTGCGCGCGAGCCTGGTGCGCGGCGAGGCGCACAAGATGGCCGCCGCCGCAGCCTTCGCCGTCGTCGTTGCCGTTGGCAGCAGGCGCGCGCTGCTGGGCCACAGCGCCGCCCCCCCGTCTCGCCGCTAGGGGGCGCCGGGGCATCCGCCAAGTGCGGAAGGCCTCCGCCGACGGGTGCGGCGGCGAGGCGGACACTCTGCCGTGGCCCAGCCCGAGCGTCGCGGCAGAGGTTCCAGGCCGCCACAATGGAGCAGATGGGGCCGAAGGGTCGCACCGCATCGCTGCGGCCCGTTCGTCTCCATCCAGGCGTCGGCGATGCGGCGCGATCCTCTGACCCGGTCTGACTATTCTGGCCTTGGTTGGACGTA
The DNA here is from genome assembly GCA_963575745.1 of Prorocentrum cordatum. Lineage (NCBI taxonomy): Eukaryota > Dinophyceae > Prorocentrales > Prorocentraceae > Prorocentrum > Prorocentrum cordatum. The sequence continues at coordinate 391,108 of CAUYUJ010003113.1, read as the reverse complement.
CGGCCTCCAAAAGTCACGACGGGCGCTTCGTTCTCGCATCATGGTCCTCTTGGCGCTCTTCTCCGCCTGGGGCTGAGGTTTGTCGAAAAAGTTGGTAGTGGGGATGAGGTTGCTCGGGTGCGGGGCTCGCTCGTCTGTAGGCTCTGGGGCTATCAAAAAGTGACACGCGACGAAACGCCGGTCCCGCGGATGGTGCCGAGAGATCGAGGGTCCGACACAGTTAGATCTTTCGAGCCGGAGATCCGAATATGTGCATCTCTTTTTTTGGTATGCTCTATTCCTTAGAAGCGTCGGTGCATGAGAGCGACTGAATGATTGAACACAAGCGGGTTTGAACTAAAGTGCGTCTGTCTGTAGGAGTGGGTTTCCACCGGCGGCTTCCCTTTAGGAGGCGCCAGTACCATGCCTGCTACGTCGCGGTGGTCATGCGATTGTGAAGAGCAGCGAGTTTGAGTTCGAGCGAGTCTAAGTATGTGGGAGTCCGCAGTTACGAGTGAGTCTGGGGCACGAATTAGTCTTAGCGAGTGGTTCAGGGAATGAGTGAGTCTGAGTGAGAAGAAGTGTGAGTGAGGGGGTGTATGGGTGAGAGACGTCTGAGTGTGGGTAACCGCTGTGCCAGTATGAATGGGTATGGGTATGAGTTGGTCTGAGTGTGTGCGAGTATGAATGCGAGCGGATATCGGAGAGAGGTGAAGTGGTGGAGGCGTGACTACCATCAATAACAAGATCTAGGCCAGCGTCGTTCGGCGACAGCTTGAGCTGGCGATTGTTCGCCAACGAGGCGACTGTTCCACAATTCACGTGTCCTCCTCCAAGATGCTGGGGACTTCGTCGTCGACCTCTCTCCTCCTCCTTACTCCCCCCCCTGGGTCAGGAGCTTCTTCCGATGACGACGGCCCGTCCTCCCTCCCCCCCCTCCTCCCTCGCCCCTATTCCCCCTCCCCTCCCCAAGCCGCCTCCTCCTCAAACGCAGGAGGATTGTCGTCCTTGCGTTCGCGCTCGGCTCGTCTCCTTCGCCCGCGCGTGGGCGGCGCGCATCAAGGCGCGGGAGAAACCAGCTGCGCCACCCAAGGACTGAGGTGGCTGGTTACGTTCCGCTTTGGGGTCTCCGAAGGAAGCCCTTCCCCCGGCCAATGATTTCTCCCTCCCTCTCTCCTTGCCCCCCTCCTCCCAGTCCTTCACCCCCGCCCTCCCGCAGGCTGGCGAGGCGGACCGCCGGGGCCTCTTGCTGGAGCAAGAGAGGCCGCCAGGGGGGGGGGGGCGGGCGGGGCGGCGGTGGGGAGGGCCGGTCGCTTCGCCACGGTTCCCCCCTGCCGCCCCTCTTGGTTCTCTCTCGTCTCTGCTTCTGCTGTCGCTTCTCCCTCTCAATGGGGGGCGCGCCCAGCTGCCCGACCTGAGCGGACCAAGGCCACGGATGTGCGCGCTGTGGGTTGAAAGCAAAACGAACCTTCGAGGAACGGGGGGGGACGAGAGGGAGGAGCGAAAGGAGGAAAAAGAAGAGGAGGGCATAGGAGGGACAAGTACTGGCGCCGCTGCTCATCCTAAACAGCCCTCGTCCTGGGGAGGGAGGGGAGGTAGGACGGGGCTACGACGAGGGTAGATCTGTTCCAAGACGCTCCGGAGCGCCTCAGAGCGCTCCGGAACGCTCTGAGAAGCCCGATAAGGCGCGGGGTCGCTGTTTTGGGGGGCCCATCGCCGATCCATGGGCGGTGCATGGCCGGAGCCGGGTCGGTGGCTGCCACCCCCCTGGGCCGGTCCGCCCCCGCGCGTGCCCCTTCTGGAGCGAAAGGCTCATCCATACCTTGTGGCGTCGTGAAGCCAGCGAGGAGCAAGTCCGTATTCCCCAGAAACACACAACCAGTCCCCACCTTGATCCAGTCCCCGCTCACCTTGATCCAGTCCCGTGAGCTTCCCCCCCCCCAGGAGAGGAAAGGGACGGGGGGGGGACTGCGGTCAGGTGCTTTGGCTTGGCGTGTGGCGCCTCCGGTTCTGGCTCACCACGCTTCGGCGCGACACGCCATCCGCGTCCCCGTCCCCAAGCGTCAGGAATTCTGGCTTGGCGTGCCCCGTCGCCATTTCTGGCCCACCGCGTTTCGGCGCGAGCTGCTATCCGCGTCCCCATTCTCCAGCGTCAGCGTCCCGAGCTGTTCCCAGCCTCCCGCCCCGCACATCGGAGCTACACGCTATCCGCTCGCATGGTGTCGCGTGGTTTTGACGGCCCCCCCCCCCGCACGCTCGGGGGGGCCGCTTGAAGCTTCTGTGGGCCGTTGGCTCAGGCCACGGGGTGCCCGACGCCTCCAAGGACCTCCAGAGGCAGGAGGGCGGGAGAGAAGAGGGGAGCGAAGAGTAGAAGCGAAGCGGGGTCTGCAGGAGGGGGGAGAGGAGAACGAAGAGGATAGGGACAAGGAGGACGAGAAGAATGCGGAGGAGAGGCGAGGGCTGCAGGAGAACAGGATGGACGAGGAGGAAAGGCAGGAGGTCACGGAGGAGGAGGAGGAAGAGGAGGAGGATAACTTGTGAGGAGGGAGGAGCGAGGTAAATATTGGAGGAGGAGGAGGAGGAGGAGGAGGTGGTGTGTAGGATCTTTTCGGGCTTCCAGAGCTCTGGTGGGGTTCTGGTTGGTCCTCCCCTGTATACTCAACCCATTGTCCATACTTCCCTTCCCGTCTCCCTCCCCCTCACTTTGCGATCCGTCTTTCCCTCTGCGCCCTCCCCTTGCAAAATGGACCAGCAGCAACGTCAGAAAATGAACCCCCTCCTCCTCCTCCTCCTCCTCCTCCTCCTCCTCCTCCTCCTCCTCCTCCTCCTCCTCCCCCTCCACCTCCTCATTCCTTCTCCTCCTCCTCCTCATCATCATCATCCTCCTCCTCCTCCTCCTCCTCCTCCTCCTCATCATCATGGCAATCATCATCAGGAGCAGCATCAGCATTGTCATTTTCATGTGTCATCACCGTTATCACCAACAACGACAGCATCAGCATTAGCATCAACATCATCAGTATCATCACCATCACCACTATCACCATCCTCGTCATCATCAACATCATCAGCATCATCATAAGCATCATCAGCATCATCAGCATCGTCGTCATCTTCGCCAACATCATTGTCATCACCATCACCATCGTCGTCATCATCAGCAGCATCATCATTACCATCATCATCAGCATCATCATCAGTATCAGAAGCAGCAGCAGCGTCATCATTATCAGTTTCCTCCACCTTGTTCCTGCAATCGTTGGTCAGCACCAGAATCCCATAGGCTAGCAACATAATCAAGATTCGAATCGGTTTTCCCAGGCCCCTTCCTCTTCCCGTCGTCATCCGAATCCCGCGGGGGGCAGGGGGGCCTGGCCGGCTGCCGGATCTGCCAGACATAACCTCGCCTCTCCATCCTTCTCCTCTTCCTGTCACCACTGATCCTCCAGCTCCCTGAACTTCCCTCTCTCCGAGGGCTGAAGGAGCAGAAGGGTTGTTGGGGACGGGAATTAACTCTGGCGTTCCATGATCAAACCAGCGCGCTCTCCTCTGTATCCGACCCCTCTTCAAGCGGGGACGGAAGACGCGTCGAGGCATCACCTGGAGCCTTCCACCCGACAGAGATCCTCCACGAGACTGGATGAGTCCCAAAGCTGTTCCCCCCGGGATGAAGCGTGCTGCGGTCTTGCAGGGAGCTGTAAGAGCTCGAACTGCCTTTGTCGGCCGCAGGGCCTCCCACCTCCATAGCCTCAACGAGAGTGCGACCCTCACTGGTGTCCAGGCCATCATAGGGCCTCAAGGTTAGCTTTCTCAAAGTCTTCGTGCAAGTTCGTCGTCAGAACTCATTCCCAGCTGGCCAGACAGGCCGCAGGTGCCATCACGAGGCTTTTTAAATGATGATCCAGCTGTCTGCGGCAAACCCCGCCGCCATGCCCGTGCAAGAGCGCTGCAGGACGGAGACTGAGTGTAGGAACAGCAAAGTTCCGACAAGCGGTCTGATAAGGACGGGTCGTAAACTCGACCTCGTCTTCGTCCGCGCGGGGAAGTGAGATCAAGATCAAGTCCTGCGGCAGTTAAGCGAGTGGTCTGAACAGGGGACGGTCGTGATCCCGACATTGTCTTCGTCTTCGCGGCAGTGAGGAGGAAGAGTCGGAGGAGGAGGAGGAGGAGAATATGAGGACAAGGAGAAAGCTTGCTGGGACCCTCTTGCGGCATCCTGGGAACCTCGGAGCGTCTGGGGGCATCTTGCGGGCATCCTGGGGCCTCTGCGGGCCTCTTGGGCTGTTTTGGGGAGGCGATTGGCTTGTCGGACGCATTCGGAGGCCGTCTTAGGGGGCCTCTCTGAGGCGTCGTGGTGCCCTCTTGGAGCGCTTTAGGGCCGCCTTGGGGCCATATTGGGAACTTTTGGGAGATCGTTGGGTTTTCTTGGGTCGGCTTGGGGCTCCCTTCGGGGCCTCATGGGCTGGCCTGGAGCTATATTGGAAGCCCCTTGGGCCGTCTTGGGCGGTCGGAAACCCAAACAGGCAAGAATCTCAACATCTTCCAGTAGCCTCAGGAAAATCAATGCTTGTTGCCTCCTGGGGCTCTCCTGGAGTGCCTCTTGGAGACCGCTTGGACCGTCTTGGAGGCCTCGTCTGACGCCTTGTAGCCGTCTTGGGAGCCTCTTGAGCCGTATTGGGGCATCTTGGTGTCATTGTAGTTGTCTTGGAAGTCGTGTGGGACGCCATCCTGGCCGTCTCGAGGCTGAACAGACCGCCACAGAGCAATTTCAGGGGGGGTCTCAAGACCCCGCGTGTGCCAGGCGACGGGGGGGGAGCCTAGAGAACATGCAACAACAATCCAAGACAACAGACGAGCATTCTAACACGCCCACTCCGTGCGGGCACGGTGGCGGATATACATGAGACCCTCGCATGGGCTCTCTGTCTGAGCAGGAAGCTCCACACCTGCAGCAGGGTTGCATCCTGTCCTTCTGGGCTGCCGCGACCGTCTGGGACCGAGCATGCCGAGGACGCGTGCCCGACGGGCTCGGGAATCCCGCGTGGCGAAGTCGCTCCGCTCCCGCGCCCCCCCGGGTGGCTGTCCTTCGCCCCCACTCCTGGGCTGGAGTCCTCGACCCGGGCCTCGCGAGTGCCTTCGGGGAGATCGAGAGGGAGAGGGAGTAGGTGAAAGGGGCAAGAAGGAGGGAAGGGGGATGGAGGCGGAGGAAGAGGAGGAGGAAGGTGAGAAAGCGGAGGAAGTACAGCATAATGATTCGCAATACCCGAAGCCGCCCCCCCCAACAAAAAAAGAAGAACAGCTTGGAATCCTTGAACCCTCCTCCTCCCCATCCTCCTCCTCATCCTCCTCCCCTTCTCTTCGCTTTTCCTCCTCCTCCTCCTCCTCCTTCTGGAAGGTTTTATGAGTAGCAGTCTCCAGCTTCCGTTCCTTCTATATTCTCCCTCGCCTCCACATCCACTGTATTCTCTCCTCCACCCCCTTTCTTCCCATCCGCCCCGTTCTGGCCATCCCTCCGCCAGGGCCATCCTGGGTCCCGGGACCTAGGATGACACTCGTGGCTTCGGCCATGAGGGCGTACTCATCATACCAGGTCCCAGAATGGCCCTGGCCAGGCAAGGTGGTGGATGGTGGTGACGTGTGGATGGTGGTGACGTCCCGTGCGGTGGATTCGCACCGCGTCAACGCGACGGTGACCCCAGCGCGGGCGCTCAAGGTTGAACGCTGCCGGTTGCCCTGCATCGACCGACATCGAATGAGCGGCGTAATCGAGAAGCCGCGGACGTGGAAGATTGTACGGCCCACGTGCGTGGTGTCACACATCAACGCCCACGACATCACGACGTGGACTTATCGTACAGCTGGCACGAGGATTAAGAACGACGCTAGAGTCGGCGCCACCCAAACATACTAATATTATGTGTGCGTCGCCCTTACAGGGTCGACTCGCGCGCCGAGAAATCTTATTGTATATGCTCCGTGGCGGGCGCTGTCTGGCCGTATCGTTTGGGAAACGATATAATACAAGATGGTTGTATTATATATTTCGGTCGGACGCACGCCTCCGAGGAGGACACATAGTACTAATATGTCCTTCTGTGCCACATGGATGTGCTTCCATATTCCTCGTGTTTCTGCTCTCCACCTCGTAGTCCTTCGTCTTGGGCGCCTCCATAGGACAACAGGCCTCCGGCGAAGGAGCGGCCGTTTTGTTTTTTTGCTCCGCGCCTCGGTGGCCATGTCTCGACTGCAGCCTCGCGACCCCTCTGTGCTCGGGCGACGAGGTTTGGACGGGGCCGGAACAAGGCGTTATCCGTTCCAGAGCGTGCCGAAACGCGCCCAGGACGCCCCGGAACGTTCTGAGAAGGCCGCGACGCGCGAGACATCTTCCAGAGCCGCGGGATCTCAGAGATTCTCGATTTATCCTCCTCCGGTTTTACCCTCGTCCTGGCTTCGTCTTAGAGGTCTAGACATACCTTTTGCCCTTGGCCAGACCCATCCCCAGTCTAGGATGGCGGACGCGCCGCCCCCCGTCACGGGCAGTGGGTCCGTAAAGACTGCAGACGCAGCGCGCGCGAGAGGCTCGGCGCGGAGCTGCGGGAGGCGCTCGTGACGGAGCGCCGGGAGCGCGCCCTGGGGGCGGAGGCGCTGGAGGCCTCGTGGCCGAGGGGGGAGGAGGTGGCTACACGTGAGAGTGGTGCGGGCCTACTAGGGCTTCCCCCATCGCTGAGCCACGCGCCCCCTTGAGCCGCGCATTAAAGTCTGGGGCCACTCTGGGCCGCATTGGGGCCATCTTGGGCCATCTTTGAGGCGTCATGGGCCATGTTGGTGTCCTGGGTTGCTTGCATGGGCCTGCCTTGTTGCTCGGGACGCGGATCCATTGCTTTTACTGAGGTACCGCACATGGAGACTACGCACCACAATACCAGTCCATCGTCATCACCACGATTGCCGTCGTTACCAATCGGCACGATTGCCTGTGCGTCGGGGCGCGCGCTCTTGTGTGCGCTCTTGTGTGCACACCCTACCAGACAGCAGACGGGCGCGCGTACTAGCCGCGTGCTCTCCTGGAGGTTTGTCTTTTCCAGGGCCTGGATCGGCCCAGCGATGCTTGGATGTTGTTGGGGGGCTCCAGGCGATAGGAACGGCGACGACCGACGACCGACGACGGCGGCGACGACGACGACGACGACGACCGACGACGACCGACGACGACGGCGGCGACGACGATGACGACGGCGACGACGACGAGGACGACGACGACGACCACGACGGCGGCGGCGACGACGACGACGACGACCGACGACGGCGGCGGCGACGACGATGACGACGGCAACGACGACGAGGACGACGACGACGACCACGACGGCGGCGGCGGCGGCGGCGACGACGACGACGACGACGACCGACGACGACGACCGACGACGACGATGATGTCGACGACGACGACGACGACGACGACGACGACGACGACGACGACGACGACTATGGCGGCGGCGGCGACTGTGACGATGACGTCGGCGATCACCGACGAATGACGGCCGACGGCGACGGCGACGGAGACAACGACGAAGACGACGGAGGTGACGGCGACGACGACGACGATCGACGACACCCACTCCCGACAGATTCCTAGGTTTTTTAGACTTTGCTAGAGATTCACTCGCAAGCCCTGCACACCGCAGCGGCCAGGCTCAAAGTGGTCCCAAGTGGTCCCTCAGACCCCTGCCCCGCCAGCCCTGCATGCGGCGGCCGCCAGGGCCGAAGTGCCCCGAATGGCGTTACCTCACGCTCCTCCCGACGTATCCCGCCCCTCCGCCACATTGCGTTCTCCTCCCTACCCCGTCGCACTACTCAGCACTCCGCTCCATTCCTCCGCACTCCGTCGCACTCTTCGGCGCTCTCCCCATTCTTCCGGATTCTTCCCTCCGTTTCATTATTCGGCGTTCATCCCCAATGCTTGGGACTCTCCCCCACTCTATCGCACTCATCAGCACTCTACCCTATACTCCTCGAGTCCTCGAGACTCCTCCCCGCTCCTCCAGGCTCCCCTTTACTCCATCGCGCTCCTCGGCACTCCTCCCAACTTCTCCCCATTCCATTGCAATCCTCGGCGCTCATCCCACTCCCTTGAGACTCCTCCCTCCGTCTCATTTCCCGGCACTCTTCCAGACTCCTCATTTTATCGCTCTCGTCCCCGCTGCATTGCACTCTTCGGCACTCCTCCCCACTCCTCCAGACTCCTCCCTACGTTTCACTTTCCCTGTTCCTCCCTACTCCGCGGGACCCTTCCCTATTCCATCCCACGCCTCAGCACTCCACACCATTCTTCCCCAGACCTCGGGACTCCTCCCCACTCCTTCTCTATTCTCGGTGCTCCTCCCGACTCCTCCCGACTTCATCGCACTCCTCGGCACTCCTTCCCTCTCTTCCAGACTCCCCCCTCCGTCTCATTCCTCGGCATTTCTCCCCATTCCTCGGGGCTCCTACCCAGGCCTCGGGATTCTTTCCCACTCCCCAGTCTTCCCCACTCCATCGCACTCCTCCGGAGTCCTCTCTATTGTACTCAATCGCAGCCGTCGGCGCTCCTCCCATTCCTCGGGGCCCCTCCCTATTCCATCACACGTGTCGGCGCTCCTCCCCATTCGGGGCTCCTCCCTCATCCTACCCCCATCGCATTCCTCCGCATTCGTCCGCGCTCCTCTCCATTCCTCTGGACTCTTCCCCACACTGTCGCATTATTCAGCGCTCTTCCCCAGCCCTCGGGTTTCTCCCTGTCCTCTCCCCCCTCTTCAATACTGGCTGGCGCAGCAGAGCAGGCGGAGGGAGAGCCTACCCAGCGACTTTGCATTGAAACTGCTCCTCCCAAGACCCCCCCTTCTGTGAGACGGGCGTAGAGCAACCCCATCAAGGACGGTGCGCCGCAGCAACATTGAAGAGGGGGGGTTAGGGGGGTCTCTGCCGGTGGGTTCCGCGGTGTCCAATCTTTCCAATGCTCAGTGCGGCGGCGTGGTCCGGGGGTTCTCGGGCCTCTCCCTCCCACCCTCTGTACCGTGGCGCGCTTGACATCGACCTCGCGTTGAACCGAGGCCCCGCGCCCCGCCCCCAGGCCAGCGAGGCAGCTGACGAGGCGGTCCACAAAGCAGCCAACAAGGCAGCCAACGAGGCAGCCAACGAGGCAGCCAACGAGGTAGCCGACGAGGCAGCAAACCGGGCAGCAAACGAGGCACCCCACGGCCCACGAGGCAGCCAATGAGGCAGTAGGCAGCCAATTGGGCAGCCAACGAGGCAGCCGCCTATGCGGGCGTTGGCACCGTAGGGTGCTTGATCGCGTCTGCGATGTGGTTGGACCGGGAAACGTCGTGGTGCGCAGAGTCCTGCTGTAGCCGGCCCACGCAGATCTCGAGGCTGCAAACTTCTTCCAGGATGTCGTTGGTGCTCTTGATGTGCTGGTCATGCTGTCTTCCAAGTTAAAAGGAAAGGGCGCAGTTCAGAATACCCAGTTCGCGCATCTCCATCTGTTGCCCGTCCAGACAGGTCAGAACATCTGAAACCCGTGTTTTTCAGCATCTGAATCGCAAGAGACTGCGGAGAGTTCTTCACGCATGTGGTCCGTTGCCATCCTCAAGGCTTGCACCTCTGCAACCTTCGGGGCGCAATCGTCAACCGAAGTGGTACCCAGCTGGCCAGTCTGGGCCCATACAACATTCAACTCTGCTACGCTCTGCTTAAGCGCACAGATTCAAGCGACCAGCGTTGGGAATATTGTCCAGTTTGAGATGAAGGAGGCGTTGATTGACAGTGTATTCAGTAACGCACAGTTCACTGTAGAGGTCCTGTTGGATGCTCGTTGTCTTGGCTCGCAGGGCGGTCGTCTGGGACTCGAGGCGGTCACGGAGCTCATTCGTGCCAGAGAGCAGAAGGCGCACCCGGAAGGGCACCCACAGGGATCGTGGCGACGGAGCGGATCTCGATGTGCAAGAGTTGGGCCCTGGAGTCGTTCAGACCCCTGACCCCTGCGACCTGCGACCCAAGAGCCGCAAGGTCGGACCTCAGGATCGTGAGCTCGTAGTGGTCCTTCAGGATCGAACCCTGCCCTCGCCGGTCAACGACTCAGACAACTCGAGTGCTGGCGGGGTCAGGAGTCGGAATTCGTTGAGCACGTTGCGAAATCCGAACCCTACCCCCGCCTCCCATCGGTCCAGGTGAATCCATGGTTGGTGGGGGTAGGATTCGGATGTGGCCTCCTACCTGGATTCCACCTGGATGCGACGAGTCCGACGGATTCGACACGGACAGGGGCGCGACGGGAAAGACAGGGACCCCTGAAGATGCAACAGGACATTTTCTGGTGCCCCGGCTGCTGCGGTTCACAGCCGGCTGGCGCCGTTACGACAGGTAGTGTTCCCCTTCTTCTTCCCGTCGAGTTTGTGCGTTGACTCACGGAGCTCGGACGCGTGGTGTTGGTCATCACTTGTGAAGCCGTCAATGCCACTGTTGCACAGATAACAAAAGCATCCTGGCGCCCCGGCGGCAGGCGAGGCTGCGCGACGCGCTGGAGGCGGAGCGCCGGGAGCGCGGCGAGCAGCTCGTGCGCTCCGGCGCCGAGCTCCGCGAGGCGCTGGAGGCCGAGCGCCTGGAGCTGGAGGCGCAGGGCCTGCACAGGCCGCGGCCAGGGGTGCGCGGGGATCGGCCTCTCCGTTGCTCCTCGGGGGCGGCCACTCGGCCACGCGCGGAGGGGGGTGATAGAGGCGGGGAGGGGGGGAAGGCTTCTCAGAAGCACCCCTGCTTCTGGGAAGGCGCGGGTCTTCTCTGTAGATGCAGGGCTGGCGCCTTCTAAGAAGCAGCCTTCTTCTAAGAAGCCTCCCCCCCGCCCCCCCTTTGCGCGCCGCCGAGCCAGGACCCAGACCCCCTCGAGCCATGGAGAAAAATCCCGGCAGGAGGTTCCTTTTGCCAGTTTCAAAGACTTCGGGGTGCCCTCGCCAGGCCCTGGGGCCGCAACGGCTCAGGATGAGAAGCCGGTCTGGGGGAGTGGGCCATGAAACAATCACGACGTTGGGGGGTCTGGGGAGGGGTGCGTGAATCTCATATCCAGGGCCATCAGACCTCCCCGGATCTCATGGCGATTTTTTTTCTATGCCCCCCTCTTGAACTCCCTTGATGTTTTGCCCACACTCAGGCAGTGGCGAGGCGTCCTTGTTTGCCTACGGGCCTCCAGGCTTGCCGACATTTTTCTAAGAACCTAGTTTGGTTTGCACGTACGTTTTGTGGTTTGCACGTTCTGTCGGAATCGTAGTATCACCAAAAAGTGCAGGACTATCCGAGGGGAGACCAGACCTCAAGCATCCGTCAGTCACCCCGGATTTGACTTCAGAATGTTCATGGGTTGTGAGAACATCTCACATCTCCCGGGAGGCCTGTAGGAATGCTGGGACGGGCGCTTTCACCGGTTCCCGGCGGTGTTCCAGCCGCGGACTGCGATCCGGGAGCTGCGCGTCGCCGAGAAGCGTCTGAGGTCTGCCCGGGGCTTCCCGAACGCGCGCCCGAGGCCCGAGGTAACTGCACGGCCCGAAGACTCACCGGGACGGGGGGGCCTGGACCTCCTCCTCCTTCCAAACGTAGCCCCCCAGAGGCCAGGCGTCCATCACGCCCCCGCCCTGGCGACCCCCCGTGATGTTCAGGGCGCGTGCACGGGTGTGGATAGAAGGCCGATCGGCCAGGTGTCGGCGACGTCGTCGTCGGCGTTGTCGGCGGTCTCGGGGGCGCCGTCGCCGGCTCCGCCGGTGTAGGCGCCATGGTCGTCGGCGGCGCCTTTCTCATCCGCAACCCCTTTTCCAGTCTCTCTTTCCCGATTCCTCCATTTCCACCTTTCCCCCTCCGCAACTAAGGCTTTTCTCATCTCTCTCCCCATCCTCCCCCCCTCTCTCCTCTCCCCCGTAAACAGTCGTCCAACAACGATTCAGAACGCGAGAGGCTCCTGATCGTTTTCATCGGTGCCGCCTTCATTATTTCGGCACAGAGGAGTTCGAAAGTCTGCACTTCATATCTCACCCGTCGGAACGTGTTCGTTGAACATCTGGTTTTTCATGCAGGGTTTGCCACATGCCAGGATCGGATCTGTACGCCCGCTGTTCATAATTCATGGCGACCTCCCCCAATCGCGGGCCACTTTCCTGGTTCCAACTCATTCCTCGTCATTGTTGTTATTTTCCGTTGGTCTTCCTATTATTCTTGCTCCTCGTGCTCCTTCTTGCCCCGCTTTCTCCACCCCCTCCTTAATCATCCTCCTATCCTTCCTGTTCGGTCGTCTCCTCCACCTCGCCCGCAGATGTACGAAGGCCCTCCGATTGCGCATCGCACAGTGGGTTCTTCTTTTGTTTTCCCCCGTCATCGTGCTCCTTCATCGCCCCCCTCTGCACCCTCATCTCCCCCCCTTCCCCATTACTCTGGGTTGTCCTTGGTCCCTGGTCCTTCCCTCCGCTCCCCCCCCCGCCCCCTCGCTCCTGCCTCAACCTCGCCTGCGCCCCCCCCCTCATCCTCGCTCCCCGCCTCCCCCTCTCCCTTTCCCGTCAGTCGAGCATGTTTTTCTACAGGAGGAATATTCCCCAATCAGAGCTTGCCTCTGTAGGGGTCCCAGCGAATTCATATGGTTAGGTTACGGTGAGGTTGGCCGCCGATTTTCGCTGCACGCCCTGGTGCCCGCGGGGTTCCCGGGCGTGCCCGGGGTTGTCTAGAGGTGCCCGGGGGTGCCCTATAGCCCTATAGTCCTACAACTCTATAGCCCTATAGCTCTATAGCCCTATAGCTCAATAGCCCTATAGCCCCCTAGCCCTATAGCCCTGATTAGGTTTTTCTCTGGTATCATTCAAGAATAGCAAAATAGTCTGGTGACGATTATTCGTGCTCATTTGGTTATTTTGACACGTTAGTCATTGTTCGATCATGTTATGACCATCGTTTTTTTTCATAATTCGCCTGTTGGCGGACTTGTCCGACCTGACCCTATCGCCTCCCTTCCGGTTCATCCGCTTCAGTTCCTTTTTCTTCTAAACAACCGGTGAGAAGGGCGGGCTGGGCGTTTCGCCTGAGACTTCCTTACCGCATACACCCTAATACTAATGCTTGGCAGCAGCTCCACTGATGGAGGGCGGGCCGCTTCCAAAATGTGGCTCTCGCTAGCGCCGCGCACACTCGTTTAAAATGTTGGAGAGAGCTTCACGGGCTTCGGGCGGGTGGTTTTCAACACGGGCCTCTCACCTTTTGTTTAAACAATTGACAAGGTTGCACGGATTGTGGGCGGGCCGTTTTCAACATGTGGTTCTCGTCCGAGCGCCGCGCACATTCGTTCCAGATATTTGCAAGAGCTTTGTGGATTGAGGGCGGTGTTTCATAAAGGAATGTGGTTCTGGCCCCAGCGCCGCGCATATTCTTTTACACACTTTGCAAGAGTTTCACGGATTCGGATGGTTATACGTACCAGAAACGCCGCTTTGGCGCGATTCAGGATTGTCAGGGCGCGACAGTTACATTGAGTCTCACTGCCGAGGCCCCAGGAATGGTGTTCTGGTAAGTTTCAGGATTGTCAAGTCGCAACAGTCAGGTTGATTCGGTGCGATGGCGTATTTTGAATGGTGTTTGACACGCTTGAAGATCTTCATGCGTTTGTCTCCCAAGGGGGCATGTCCTCCAGTGGAGATCAATCCGTGTATGGGGCCTCTGATGAGGGAAGTTGGAAGGTTTATTCCAACATCGTTGATGAGTATTGGGTGTGCAATGGTCCTCCTCCTCCTCCTCCGCCTCCTCTTTCCCCTCTTCCTCCTCCTGCTCCTCACCCATTCCTTCTCCTATAGATAACTCCTCCCTCTCGCACCCCGAGGCAAGTTTTTAGGGCGGGCCTGGCGTTTCGCCTGAGACTTCCTCGCCATCTATGATTCTGAAGCTGAAAAAGTGACAACAGCTTCACAGATGGAGGGCGGGTGGCTTTCAAACTGTGGCTGTCGCCTTAGCGCCGCGCACGTTCGTTTTTTTAATTTGCAAGCGCTTCACGGATTGAGGGCGGGTGGTTTCCAAATTGTGGTTGACGCCTTAGCGCCGCGCACATTCATTTTAAGCATTTGAAAGAGCTTCACGGATTGAGGGCGGGGTGGTTTCAAGATTGTGGTTGTCGCTTTAGCGCCGCGCACATTCGAATTAAACAGTTGCAAGAGCTTCACGGATTGAGGGCGGTTGGTCTTCAAAATATGGTTCTCGCCTTAGCGCCGCGCACATTCGGTTTAAACAGTTGCAAGAGCTGCACGGATTGAGGGCGGGTGGGTTTCAAAATGTGGCTCTCGCATTAGGGCTGCGCACATTCGTTTTAGAAAGTTGCAAGAGTTTGTCATGTATTGAGGGCGGGTGGTTTTCATAAGGTGGCTCTCGCCTTAGCGCCGCGCACATTCGGTTTTAGAAATTGCAGAAGATTCGCGGATTGAGGGCGGCGTGGTTTCAAAACTGCGAATGTCGCTTTAGAGCCGCGCGCATTCGGTTTAAACAATTGCAAGAGCTTCACGGATTGAGAGCAGGTGGTTTTCAAAATGTGGCTCTCGCATTAGCACCGCGCACACTCGTTTTAAACATTTGCTAGAGACTCACGGATTCCCATGATCAACGTACCAGGAATGGTGTTTTGGAAAGATTCAGGATTATGCGGGCGCAACAGTTATGTTGATTCGCTGCGTTGCAGTACCACAAATGGCGTTCTGGCACGGTTTTGGATCGTCAATACGCAGCAGTCAGGTTGATACGGTGCGTTGGAATCCCGAGAACAATGCGTTGGCACGCTACAGGATATTCAAACTGTTGTCTTCCAGCGAGGCAGTTCCCCCAATGGAAATGAGCCGCTGTAGGGGCCCATGAAGAAAGAGCTTGGAGGGAGGGTTAATTCCTCCCTCCTCGCCCCCTCCTTCCACCCTCCTCGCGCCCCCGCCCACCCCCCCCCGTCTTCCCCTCCCTCTCCTCACCCCCTGCCCCTCCTCACCCCCACCCCCCGCCCTCCCCCCCCAACCCCTCGTTCTCCTGAGTCGCCTGCCCCCCCCCCCCACCCCGCAGGTTTCGGGAGGCCCTGGAGGCCGAGCGCGGGGAACGGTCGCTGCAGCTCGGGGAGGCGCCGCCGGAAGGGGGGGGGCGCACCGCCTCTTGTCTTTGGTTGAACGGCTTCTCTGTGAGAGTAGAGTCCCATCTGCGTGTATGTACAAAGAGAGATCTGCATGTGAGCACATACACATGTGTATATATATGTATATATATACATATGTATACACATACACATATACATATGCACGTGCATGTTCACATATATGCACATACACATGTATACGCACACACACATACATCACATGTACAACTAGTGGTCGCACATTGGGGTTTATATATTATCGGTGTATACATGTAAGCATGCATGCATACATGCATGCATGTATACATGGATGGACTGAATGAATGGACGGATGGATGGTTGTGTAGATGTAAACAAGTGGTTTCCAACGACCGGGGCGGGGGAACCCGGAGCCCACCGTGGCCATTTTTAATGCAACTGTGTAAAATTGCTCAGGGTCTTTGCCGCATGTGTGTGTGTTGTTGTTTGTTTGTTTGTTTGTTTGTTTGTTTGTTTGTTTGTTTGTTTGTGTGTGTGTTGTGGTCGCCACACTTCTGCTTGCTCTCCTCCTGTCCAGACCTCGGATGCGGGCGCCGCCGCACCTCCGAGAGGGCCACGCCCGCCGTCGGGCGGGCGTCTCAGAGGCAGCGGCGCACTCACCGACCACGCGGGCCCATGAACAGTGCCAGCGCGCGTGCAGCGTCAGCGTCCTGAGGCGGCACACGCCCGCCGGGGCCGTGCCCACCCCTTTCTCACGGATGCATCTTTCCTTCGTAGTGTTCTCCTCCTCCATCATCGCGGCGGCACGCCGAGCTGGTACAGTCGGACCGAGGTATAAGATCAAGGTCGGTTCGGGGAGGGTATCCTAGTGTTCTTCGTGTTTGTTGGATGTTCTTGCGCACCCGGTGCAGGGCAGCCTCGACTGCTCTCTTTGTTTTGACCGACGGAGGGATGTTCTTCTAGCCTAGGTCCGACTGTAGCCTGCCGGCCTCCTTGCGTCTGCAAGTTCTTTGCCTTCGCCGCCCTCCTCCTGCCCTGAGCTGTCTCACAGCAGCCGCGGCTCGCAGGAGCGACGGTCGATGCACTGGGCGGGCAGGTCACACGGCGCTCCCGAAGGGGGGGTCCTTGGCTGCCGATGTCAAGAGCCATCACCGCGGCGCAAGGTACATGTATTTTTTGGGGGGAAGTAAGGGGACAAAACATGTGGAGCCCCTTCGTCTTCGACCCCGTGTTCGCCCCCCCTGTCCCCCAGACCCAGACTCCAAACTGCACGTTTTGCATTCCTTTCGAGGCTGTGCTCCCGACTGCCCAGGGTCCACTTTTCTGTGCACCTACGGGAGCTCGTCTCGCGCCTTCCCTTTCTCTCTCCTGCGAAGATCCGGGCCCTGGTCGTGGTGCAGGAGGTCGGAAGAGGCGAGTGCGGCTAACCCGTTGATGATTCATCCTCCTCGTGCTCTTTGCCGTAGATGTCGGCTGCATGACTGGTAGAGGTCTCCGCTCGTCTGGACCTTTCGGGTGGACGTGAGTGTCCGATCGATCGCCTGTACGGCACATGGTCCGTGTCCAGGCGCTGTGCGTCGGCATCTTTCGCGTGGGTTTCGGTCACGCTGCAGCCAGAATGCCAGAAGACAGATGTGTGCATCGCTCTGCTGGTATCGGGGAGGCTCTGTGTTCCTCTGGCTTTTGCCGTTGGATCCGGCGTGCTGGATGAGGGGCTGCCCTAACTTGGGTCATCAGGAATGCACGGTCCTGCATTGTATTATTGTGTTCGGCCTGTGATATCGTAACGATCCAGATGACAAAATCACGCCGCTTCTTGTTGATTGTCCTTGGTTTTGACGCAGCGCTTGCGCCACGAGAGTAGACGGCAGCAGACGTGGCCGACAACGGTCAACGATGACCAAGTTTTCTCATTTGCAAAGGCCTACGCACAGGCCTTGAAAATAACGGCCATCATAATAATTCATGAGATGGTCGAGTCCATTGCCTGACAGACGTTTTGCGACAGCGGGCCGCTGGAGTATTCATGTGTACTCTACCGGCTGGTTAACACATACATCTTCTGATGTTGCTTGCATTCTAGATGTCTTGCGGCAACGGGCCGCTGAAACACTCAACCCGCCAGTGAACACGTACAAATTCTGATGTTGCTTGGATTCGAGATGTTTTACGACAGCGGACCGCAGAAGCACTCAACCAGCCGGTCAACACACGCATCCTCTGATGTTGTTTGCAATCGGATGTGTGACGGGGCGCATTCCGATGTTTATTTTCTTCGATGATGTGTGCATCCTCTGATGCTGTTGGCATTCGACACAGTCTGGGTGCAGCATTGCCTGGGGGCCGCCCTACACGCAGATTTCGTGGCAGAATGGTGGCGACGATGCCCATGACAGGGATGATTAACCACGCCGCTGGGGCAACGCACTGGGGAGAAAGCTGCCAATCAAAGTTTCCAGATTCGAAGCTACCCCCCCCCCACCATCATGAGCACGCGCATCCTCGCACAAGCTCCTGATCGTCATCTTTGTGATCATTATCGCGATCACCATCACGATCACAATCTGCAAACTAATCAGCATTCTCAGCATCCGCGACATCATCATGACCATCACCACCACCATCACCACCATCATCAATATGATCATCAACATCACCATCCTCATCCTCATCCACATCACCATCATCATAATGGCCATCGTCATGGTGATGGCCGCCATCATGTTCATCAGCAGCATCACCATCCAGGGGCATCCAAACATGGATGCCCCGTCATCATAGTAAGATTCGCAATCATCCGCGTCCTAGCCAACACCCCCATTCATTCTCCTCTTCCTCCTCCTCCCCCTCCTGATTATCATCGTCCTCCCCGTCCTCATGCTTCCCTTCCCGCGCGCCCCCGAGATATCACCAGCATCCTCACTCGCTTCCTCCTCCTCTTACTCCTCTTTTTCCCCTCCTACTGGTCATCATCCTCCTCATCCTTCTCATCCTCCTAATGCTGATCCTCCTCCTCGTCCTCCTTCCCCTCTTCCTCGCCACCTCCTCATCATCATCCCACAGCATTGCCATTGGTGCTATTTCTCTATTCCCCGTCCTCGCCCTATCCGTCCCTTCCCTCCTTCCCGCCGTCGTCTCCTCCTCCCTCCTCTCCCCCTCCCCACCCTCTCCTCTGCCCCCCCCACCCCCCCAATGTTCAAAGCTGGACGCGTCGAGCGGCGACGCAGGGCCTGCACTCGGCTTTGTATTTCGGTGGGGGGGGGCGGGGGGAACGTGACCACCGCGGGCAAGACGAGGCATCCGAATCACGGAGCTAATGGCGGGGGGCGGCGTGGAGGTACCAACGTTGGCGTTTTGTGGATTATGACGCTGAACGTGGTGGCCCGTTCTTCGAACACCCCCAGCAAAACGCAGCGCGAGGAATCACGATGGACAATGTTTCAAACGTCCTGGGCAACATGTAGCGACAAGACCGTTCCCATACGATGGCCGTTCTACAGAACAACGCCGGTTCCGCCGACTTTGAGAAGTCAAAAATGGGGGGAACGAGGAGGAATGGGAGACGGGGGCACAGAACAACGGCGGCTTTCAAGCGACAGCAGGCGTCGGATGGTTCTCGCCCATTTAGGCATTGCTCCTGGGTCGTGTTCTAGAGGACTTCGGGACCACAGTGGCGTACTTTCAGGCCCCCTCTTGGTGGGGTCGGCTTGGGCTGGTCTTAGGTTTTGTTTGGGTCGCCTTGGACACTCTTGCACCCAATGCGGCGAGAATGCTAAGACCACACAGAGACTTCAGGATCTCACCAGATTCGGGCCTCAGGGTCGGCCCCTGGGACCTCCAAAACGGCCCGCGAGAATCCCAGGAGTGCCAGTGTCTGTCCCGCGAGGGCTCTAGCTGGCTCGGGGGGGCCAACAATTAGCAAAATGGCGCCCAGATCGCCCGAGTCATTCAAGGGGGGGGGGCTGAGGCTGAGAGGCGCAACGTCCTGGAACCCCTCACCTACCCCCCGGGAAAGAAATCAAAGGGAAGCGGCTTCCATTTCCGCTGTTCGATTGCGACCTGGGTCGATTCACCTTGGGCTGACGAGCTTGGAGGGCCCCAGTGGCCACAGGGAAACGGGAAAGCTTCGAATGGAACGCGTTTCCCAGGACCACCCCTTAGCGACCGCGCCTGGACGACAACCCCAGGACTCCCCTTCACGCGCGCCGACAGAGTTGGCGGATGACGGGAAGCGCGCTTCGATTCGAAGAGTCGCGCGATGGGCGCTGGCTACTGGTCCAGAGGGGGAAACATTATCAAGTGCGGGGGTCCAGAGGGGGAGTGGTGGCGGGGCGGCTCTTCCGTGGGGACGCGGCGGATGACGGGAAGCGCGCTTATATTAGAAGAGTCGCGCGATGGACGTTGTTCACGGACTTGGAGGGAAAAGCACTATCAAGTGGGGGGGTCCAGGGAGGGAGTAGTGGCAGGGTTGCCCCTCCGCGGAGACATGGCGTTTTGCCTGAGACATCCTCGCCAAATCGCGATCTTGGAGGCTCTATCTCAAGGCGCATTGTGCTAAAAATAAGCGCCTTGTCTGGGACATCTTCGAACAATGGTGATGTTGAACTCGCGAGCCTAATCTTCAGAATTTCAAAATAACAGTTTGGCCTGAGACATCCTCGGCAGAATAGGATGCGCCAAGAGCTGCCTTGACACATGTTTTCGGAACGCTCTTGGGTAACCTCCAAGGTCGCCGAAGAGGTGAACGGCTTGAAACACACACATGGTGTTCCGCACCTTTGTTTAGTAACAATCGTTTCGCACCGAGACACCCCCTTTAAATACGCCTCCTGGCGGGTTTTCGAAATCATCAGCTCAAGATGGGAATGCCAGTGGTGCCGATCATGATGATGATGATGATGATCATGATGATGATGATGATGACGATTTTTTCGATGACGATGCCGATGATGATGATGATGATGATGATGACGATGATGATGATGGTCGTGGTGGTGACGATGATGATGCTTATTATGACACGATCTTGATGATGATGATGATGATGATGATGCTGATGCTGATGATGATGATGCTGATGATGATGATGATGTTGGTGCTGGTGGTGATGATGATGCCAGTGTCGCTCATTTTGTGAAGCCGATGTTTATGATAATGCGCGGTTGGTGATGGTGCTGGCCGGCCATGATGACTGAGATCATAATGGTGATGGTGATGACGATTAATGTGTTTGTGATGTTGGTTCTGATGCTGGTGGTGACGGTGATATGATGGGGTGTTGGCGATAGTGACGATGATGATGGTAACGGTGATAATGAAAGTGAGGGGGAGACGGAAGAACATGGAGGTACACAGAGGAGTTATATGACACGCAGAAACATGTTTGTGGTCGTTCGGGGAGCGCGTGTCCACGGGTATCCGTTGTGAGCGTTCGTAGAGCTCGCGTACACTACGTATGATCGTGATGATGTACGCTCTTGCGCAACCCATCGAAGTTTACGCGCTTCCCGTTCATGTCAGGAAAGATTTTGCGACGGTTGGGGGACAGATCCTTGTGTTGATTATTCTCAAACCGTTTTTAGCACGACTTTGATGTCAAATCGTCGGTATTGCCCCGCGGTCTTGGGAGGCATCAGGTTGGAATCATGTCCCGAGGGTCGATCACTGGGACATTCTTTCCCTTAGGGACCAAAGGGGATAGCCTGTACGCTCGAAGTCCGAGGGCGGTTGAAGAGTTCGCGGTAGTCGAGACCAGGCCAATGCCTTTCCACGCTCTTTGCCATTGCTTCCCCCAGCCGCCCCCTCTGCCTTGAAGATTCCTCTCGCGCAGCCCTTGTGCGAGGTCCGCGCCCTGCTGCAAGATCAGCAGGCCGCCTCGCAGGGCCATGCCATGCGCTTGGAGGACCGATTCCACACCCGCAGCCTCCTCGTCATCTGCCCCCTCGTCATTTTTTGCGTTCCTCCTCCGCCTCCTCAGACTTCCGGCGGATTGTTCTTTTCCATTTGTGGGTCTTTCTTCGGCGTTCCTGGGGGCCGATGTTTCACCCCGGATCTTTTTTTGATGGCCCCGCTCCCGAAAACAGGGCTCCAGAGGCCGAGCTGTGTACAACCCCCATGTGGCGGGCATCCCTGGTCTCGCGCTCATCAACCAAAGGTGAGTACGACGAGCAGGAGTAGGAGGAGCAGATGCATCCGGAGACTGCGGAGGAGGGGAAAGGAAGGGACCAGAAACGAAAAAAAAGTAATCGGGTCAAGAGTTGTGGCCCGCGCTGAGGCGAGAGCGCATCGACCAAACGCCGATCCTGAAATGTGGCTCACGCTGCAGCGGGACATTCTTGAGTGAATGGGCGAAGGCGTCCCGATCGAAGAGGTACACACCTAACATTTCAGCAGTTGAAACCTCGCACGTGGCAAAACAATGCGCGGGAGAGGCGGGGGTTCCGGGACAGGAGAGAGCGAGAGGAGGAACCTATTCGCTCATCCCTCCAGCGGTGAGCCTGCCAGCCCCGAGGGCATCGGGAAGCTCCACAGAGACAAAGACACAAGTGTGTGATGTTTTATCCTTCGTTTCCGCCGCCTCCTTCTGCCTATACCCACCGCAGACGCAAGGTTGTGCTTGTGCCGAGCTTCGTGGGAGGCCCTTTACCCTTCGAGTCTTGCCGTCCGAATGAGACCCCCGCCGCCGTGGTTTGTGTCGACGGTCCCGGCCCGGCGAGGGCCCCCCGGACGCCAAGAGATCTGCGAGCATTTCCCGTCGTACACCTTAGGCGATGCTTAAGAAAAACAAGTTTTCGGCCAGAGTCTCGATTATTCTTAACGTTTCAATGTCAACCTCAAGATTTTGATAGACACGTTGGGCTTTTATTCACGTTCTGAGACTATGAATTTCTTAACCCATGATTTCTTAAGCATTTCGCGGGGTGTAGTTCTGTTGAGGGCGCGAGTGGGTCTGTGGCCTCCCTCGCCCTCGCCCCTTCCGAGAAGTGGACCGCCGCCGCCCCACGCGCCCCACCCCCAGGAGCTGGGGCAGGAGGTGGCCTCGCGGGCGGCGGAGGCGCGGAAGGCCTCCCCCCCCAGGAGGGAGGGGGGCAGGGAGGGAGAGAGAGAGGACGGGGGAAGGGGAGGAGAGAGGGAGGAGGACGGAGCGAGGGAGGAGGACGAGGTGGAGCGAGAGAGGGGGGGGGGAGGGTGAAGGAAGCAGGGGAATGGGGGACAGAGGCGGAGGAGACGGCGCTGGAGGAGGTTACATGGTGGAGGAGAGCTGCGGAGCAGAAGCCATTTTTGTTCGAGGTGTGCGGTTCATCTGGCGTAAGCCGTCCCGTCGGCGGAAGATTGACAGAAGGTTAGCGGAAGCTTACGGGATCAGAAAAACAGAGACCACAAATGTTGTTTGGATTTGGATATATCAGAACTGACGATATGTGAGTCCCTCCCTGTGGTGACCGGGATGTCGCCTTCATGCCAAGAGTGTTCGCCAAAACAGGCACTGGCTGCACGGCGTCCCACAATCATGGTGTGTATTCCCACAGGAAGAGATTGCCACGCACATGCTCTGATCATCAGAATTTGCAGGACGCTGTTGACCACATGAAAAGAGTCCGTCCGACCATGCAGAGTTTACGCAGCGTGCGAAGCGCGCGCTCGAGCTGGGAAGCCAACATCGCCGCTGCACCCCGAGTTCCTGACGTCTTCCGGCGGGCTTTCCGGCGGGATTATGTATAGATATGGACACAAGATTTGACGGCGCGCATCCGTTCGCCTCAACTCTTGGTCCTGCGTCCGTGCACCTTCGGGCACCTGTGACAAGATAGAGAGGTGGGACGCTGTTAAGAGCAGGGCTCGGGGAGCAAGAAAGAGGAACTCAGCGCCTCCCAGATCAGGCTGGGCAAACGTCGGGTCCGAATACGGAAAGCTTGGGACGGGTTTTGATGCAAACGGACCAGGATGACCATATCTCTTCATCTCCCGGAGAGCATGTGAAAGCAATTGGAGCGGGGAAAGATCATGACCACACGATGGTATGGCCTCGAGAAGAGTTGCAGTTATGAGCATCGTGGAGGTTGAGGGCATGGCCGCGGCAACGGTTCAAATCATGACCATGACGGGGCTGACGGTAATACCGGAAGGAGCGGTCACAGTGATGATTATGTCATGAGGGAGCGAGGGTGGTAGCCGTGAGTGGGGTCTTGCTCAAGAGGGTTAGGGATTCCGGGTGTACACCGTGGTGAACGTCACGTCGGGTTCATTTCTCAGAGGTTGCTCGAGAAATTGCTGGCCCTCTCGTGAGACGCGGCTGCTAGTGAGATGTCGGGAGGGCAGCGGCAGGTGGAGCACACCATCCCTCCTCGGAGTGGCTGTCGGCCCATCCGTCAATCCTCAGGCGCCCGATCGGGAGGATCCGGGCACCCGAGGCACGCCCTCGGCGAGGCGCAGTTGCTGGAAGGCATCGCGAGCCGAGAGAATGTTCAGAAATCAAGGGCTCCCTCGAGGGCGCGAAGTTTTTCGCGCTTCGCGCTTCGCGGTCCTCGTTCCTTCTCCCCCTCCTCCTCGTCCTCCTCTTCTCCCTCTGGGGGGGCGGCGCGAGAGCGCGAAGTTATTCGCGCTTCGCGGAGCGCGAAGCGCGAAGTTGGGAGCCCTGTTCAGAAATCAATAACATATCGCATGAACCACGATCCACGATGTCGCTTCAGGCACTTGCCAGGGAGAGCACACGACGCCGCCCACTCTTGGGACCATTGGCGTGACATGTTTTTGATGCACGTCAGAGCTGTGTCCATCACTGGGCCGTGTTGGGGCCCTGGGGGGCTTATCAGAAGCTCTTCGAGGCATATTTGAAGCCTTTTGGGGGTTCTCCTGGAGTCTTTATAGGCCATCTTGGGGGCCTCTTGGAAGCCTCTGGGACATCTTGAGGGCCTCTTGGGCCATCTTGGGGCCCTTTTGGGCCAGCTTGGGGTCCTCTGGGGCCGCCTTGGAAGCCTCCTGGGCCTTCTTGAAGCCATCTCGGTCACCTTCTTAAGGCCCTCTTGGGCCGTCTTGGGGCCCTCTTGGGCCGTGTTCGGGCGATCTTGGAGGCCCCTTCGGCCTTCTTGGGGTAATCTCGAAAGTTCCTGGGAGCGTCTTGGGCTGTCAGAAGCCCGACAAGGCGCGAACGCCGGAATCGCTGAAATTTGCAAGGAAATCCAGGACAATTCATGAATGTTGCCTATCGCGGCCCTCTTGGGGATCTCCTGGGGCCCTCTCGGGAGCGTGTTAGGTCGTGATTTGCGAGTCGTCCCCAGGCGCCCGTGTCCATTCTGGGGGTCGTTGCAAGCCTTCTGGGGCCGTCCGCGGCGTCAAGAGGAGCGCGGGCGGCTAGCCAGGGAGGCCCGGGAGCAGTCCGAAAGGATACCCGGGGCGGGGTGGGGCATCGGAGCAATGTCCAGAGATTGTGTGATGGTCATCCAGGTGCTTTTTCGTGCCCCACGTAATTTTATTGCGAAGGCCTTACGGCCGGTGCCGCCGACCCTGAAGGGAGACGACGACGACGGTGGCGACGACGACGACGACGACGACGACGACGACGACGACGACGATAACGGCGGCGGCGGCGGCGGCAACGACGATGATGCTGACGTGGGCTTGAGTCCTCAGGGATTGTTCTTGGGGTTTCTTCGGAAGTCTCTCGGGGGCATCTGGGGAGGAATTGTGGGGCCTCTTGGGAACCTCTTGGGGACCTCTTGGGAGCCTCTTGGGGGCCTCTTCGGGCTTCCTGGGGACCTCTTGTGGGCCTGGTGGGGCTCTGGGGCCTTCTTGGAGGCTTTTTGGGTTGTCTTGGAGTCCTCTTGGGCTGTTTGGGGGCCCTCTTGGAGGCCTCTTGGGCCGTCTTGGAGAGATCTTGGGGGCCTCGGGCACCGTTCTGGAGAGGCGGAAAGTGGAAAAGGCGAGAACGCCCAAATCTTTTTTTAAGCTTTTGAAAATCAAGCATCAATTAATTTGGCCTCTTGGGGTCTCTCGGGAGTGCTCTTGGAAGCGTCTTGAGGCGTCCTGGAGGCCTCCTGGGCAGTCTGGAGGGCGTGAAGGCGTTTTGGACCGATCGTTTGGCGATTGGGGACCCTCTTGGACCGTCTCGGCGGCCTCTTGGGGTACTCTTGGCCTGTCTTGGTATTTTCTGAGGCCCCAGGGCCCCCAGGGGGGAGAACGTATTTGGGTGGCGACAACCCCCGGGACCCCCCCCTACCCCCCCAGGACCCCCCCCCGGCCAGGGG
Source organism: Prorocentrum cordatum (assembly GCA_963575745.1). Lineage (NCBI taxonomy): Eukaryota > Dinophyceae > Prorocentrales > Prorocentraceae > Prorocentrum > Prorocentrum cordatum. Next base: position 365,755 of record CAUYUJ010003113.1, on the reverse strand, counting down.
AAGGGATCAAAGGGAAAGGTTTTCCCTTCGGATTACGACATTGCTCGATTTTTCTCTCGCTGACTACCTTGAAAAGAAGGAGTGCAGGGAAAGGGGACGACGGAGACGACGACTGACGGAGACGACGACTCGAACAGCCAAGCCCCCCAGATGTTTTTTTCCCAACCCTCCTTGGTTGGGTATTCGTTTTGAATAGAGCAGTGTGGTCGCGTCCTTCCTCCTCCCGCCTCCCGCCTCTTTCCTGCCTCTTTCTGTCTTGCCTGCGGGGGGCTGTGAAACTGTCGCCAGTTTCGAGGCCTGCTGGGGGGTCCAGCATAGAGGGTAATCGCGGCAGATCCAAATTAGACCTCGCCATTCCTGGGGGGCTGCGATCTGTGAAACTGTCGCCACTTTCGAGGCCTGCTGGGGGGCTCAGCATAGAGGGTAATCGCGGCAGATTCAAATTAGACCTCGCCATCCCTGGGGGGGGGGGCTGCGATCTGTGAAACTGTCGCCACTTTCGAGGCCTGCTGGGGGGTCCAGCATAGAGGGTAATCGCGGCAGATCCAAATTAGACCTCGCCCTCCCTGGGGGGCTGCGATCTGTGAAACTGTCGCCACTTTCGAGGCCTGCTGGGGGGCCCAGCACAGTGAGGGCCACGCGCGGATTCAAATTAGACCTCGCCATCCCTGGGGGGCTGCGATCTGCGAAACTGCCGCCATTTTCGAGGCCTGCTGGGGGGCCCAGCACAGTGAGGGCCACGGGCAGATTCAAATGAGACCTCGCCGTCCCTGCGGGGCTGCGATCTGTGAACCTGTCGCCACTTTCGAGGCCTGCTGTGATCCCCGTTTTCGAAGTGGCTAGGAGTGCTCAGGAATTGTAAATCATCAGCTTTATCAAGCCCTTTTCCTGTAGCCAGTGTCCTGCGAGTCTCCCGAATTCCGTCTGCAGACATATGTAACCCTCGCTCCGTCATCGCCCCCTTATAAAGTATCCTAAACTATTTGCGCCCCGCTTTTGCGCAGGGGTTGGGTACGTCGCCAGGGTAATTCGTGCGACACGTATTTTTATTCCCAACCCTCCTTGATTGGGTATTCGTTTTGAATAGAGCAGTGTGGTCGCGTCCTTCCTCCTCCCGCCTCCCGCCTCTTTCCTGCCTCTTTCTGTCTTGCCTGCGGGGGGCTGTGAAACTGTCGCCAGTTTCGAGGCCTGCTGGGGGGTCCAGCATAGAGGGTAATCGCGGCAGATCCAAATTAGACCTCGCCATTCCTGGGGGGCTGCGATCTGTGAAACTGTCGCCACTTTCGAGGCCTGCTGGGGGGCTCAGCATAGAGGGTAATCGCGGCAGATTCAAATTAGACCTCGCCATCCCTGGGGGGGGGGGCTGCGATCTGTGAAACTGTCGCCACTTTCGAGGCCTGCTGGGGGGTCCAGCATAGAGGGTAATCGCGGCAGATCCAAATTAGACCTCGCCCTCCCTGGGGGGCTGCGATCTGTGAAACTGTCGCCACTTTCGAGGCCTGCTGGGGGGTCCAGCATAGAGGGTAATCGCGGCAGATCCAAATTAGACCTCGCCCTCCCTGGGGGGCTGCGATCTGTGAAACTGTCGCCACTTTCGAGGCCTGCTGGGGGGCCCAGCATAGAGGGTAATCGCGGCAGATTCAAATTAGACCTCGCCATCCCTGGGGGGCTGCGATCTGCGAAACTGTCGCCATTTTCGAGGCCTGCTGGGGGGCCCAGCACAGTGAGGGCCACGCGCGGATTCAAATTAGACCTCGCCATCCCTGGGGGGCTGCGATCTGCGAAACTGTCGCCATTTTCGAGGCCTGCTGGGGGGCCCAGCACAGTGAGGGCCACGCGCGGATTCAAATTAGACCTCGCCATCCCTGGGGGGCTGCGATCTGCGAAACTGTCGCCATTTTCGAGGCCTGCTGGGGGGCCCAGCACAGTGAGGGCCACGCGCGGAGTCAAATTAGACCTCGCCCTCCCTGGGGGGCTGCGATCTGCGAAACTGTCGCATTTTCGAGGCCGGCCTGCTGGGGGGCCCAGCACAGTGAGGGCCACGCGCGGATTCAAATTAGACCTCGCCATCCCTGGGGGGCTGCGATCTGCGAAACTGTCGCCATTTTCGAGGCCTGCTGGGGGGCCCAGCACAGTGAGGGCCACGCGCGGATTCAAATTAGACCTCGCCATCCCTGGGGGGCTGCGATCTGCGAAACTGTCGCCATTTTCGAGGCCTGCTGGGGGGCCCAGCACAGTGAGGGCCACGCGCGGATTCAAATTAGACCTCGCCATCCCTGGGGGGCTGCGATCTGCGAAACTGTCGCCATTTTCGAGGCCTGCTGGGGGCCCAGCACAGTGAGGGCCACGCGCGGATTCAAATTAGACCTCGCCATCCCTGGGGGGCTGCGATCTGCGAAACTGTCGCCATTTTCGAGGCCTGCTGGGGGGCCCAGCACAGTGAGGGCCACGCGCGGATTCAAATTAGACCTCGCCATCCCTGGGGGGCTGCGATCTGCGAAACTGTCGCCATTTTCGAGGCCTGCTGGGGGGCCCAGCACAGTGAGGGCCACGCGCGGATTCAAATTAGACCTCGCCATCCCTGGGGGGCTGCGATCTGCGAAACTGTCGCCATTTTCGAGGCCTGCTGGGGGGCCCAGCACAGTGGGCCACGCGCTGGATCTCAAATTCGAGCCCAGCACAGTCGCCAAATTAGACCTCGCCATCCCTGGGGGGCTGCGATCTGCGAAACTGCCGCCATTTTCGAGGCCTGCTGGGGGGCCCAGCACAGTGAGGGCCACGGGCAGATTCAAATGAGACCTCGCCATCCCTGCGGGGCTGCGATCTGTGAACCTGTCGCCACTTTCGAGGCCTGCTGTGATCCCCGTTTTCGAAGTGGCTAGGAGTGCTCAGGAATTGTAAATCATCAGCTTTATCAAGCCCTTTTCCTGTAGCCAGTGTCCTGCGAGTCTCCCGAATTCCGTCTGCAGACATATGTAACCCTCGCTCCGTCATCGCCCCCTTATAAAGTATCCTAAACTATTTGCGCCCCGCTTTTGCGCAGGGGTTGGGTACGTCGCCAGGGTAATTTCTACGTATGTGTAGCACCCCGCGGTTGCGGGATAAGATTGAGGCGGTGGGCGCGGGTTAGTCGCGGGGTGGGTTGCGGGCGGGTCTTGGGTGGGTCGCGGGTGCGGCAGGGGGGTCGCGAGTGGGTCGCGGGTGCGTCGCGGGTGGGTCGCGGGTGGGTCACGGATGGGTCGTTGATTGGGTCGC
>CAUYUJ010003113.1:322500-357500 GCA_963575745.1 Prorocentrum cordatum | reverse complement strand
AGAATGTCGGCGTCGTGCTCCAGTACGGAGGTCCGAACATCTGCGTAAAGAAGTGTCGCGACTCCAGAGCGCCGAGAGAGCGATTCCTGAATAAATTGCAAGGAAGTCCCAAGCGAGAGCGCGACTCCTGAACAAAATGCGAGGACCTCTCGGGCGGGAGCGCGATTCTTCAATCAATTGTGACGAAGTATCAGGCGAGAGCCGTTGTTGTTGTTGTTGTTGTTGTTGTTGTTGTAAACCGGGGACCAACGACACAGTTTGAGCCTCAAGGCCTTCCCTGATAAAAACAGGGCACGAGTTCCGGGACAGGCACTTCAATTGAAAAACAATGTGCGCCGGGCGGGGGGGATCAACAACAATTATTCTTCAGAATTGGGGGTTCAACAACAACAGCAGCAACAAACAAACAACAATTATCAGCAAATGAATGGCTCACTTGAGCCATATGTGCATCTCATATTGTAGGGTAGTGGTATGGTGAGCATCTGTCAATGATAAATTTGTTATAAGAGCGCGTTTACGTGAGCGACGAGCACACGCGCGCCGCTGACCTTAAGCACCTTCAAGTTCCCTCTCCAGTTCGAACGTCGGCGAGAAAGTGAACCTTTGTAAGCTCCCTTTTCCCGCGGCTGAATGGTGAACCTTTTCAAGTTCCCCCTTCAGTCCGACCACAAGAGGGAGAGTGAACCTTTTCAAGTTCCCTCTCCCCCGCCTGGAGAGTGAACCTTTTCAACTTCCCTCTCCAGTTCGATCTCATACGGGGAAGTGCACCTTTGTAAGTTCCCGCTCCCGCGACTGAAGGTTGAACCTTTTCAAGTTCCCCCGTCAGTCCGACCACACGAGGGAGAGTGAACCTTTCTAAGTTCCTTCTCCCCCGCCTGGAGAGTGAACCTCTTCAAGTTCCTTCTCCAGTTCGACCACAAGCGGGAAAGTGAACCTTGTCAAGTCCCCTTTCCCGCAGCTAGAGAGTGAACCTTTTCAAGTTCCCTCCCCAGCCCAAAACGCACGCGGGAGAGTGAACGTTCTCAAGTTCGCACTACCGCTGACGACGACAAGACTGGAAAGCACCACGGGGAGAGAAAGCAACATCCCACGGTGACACAGGCTCTGCGCCAGCAACACCCGGTCACTCCTCCTTGACCGCCGCACGCAACGGGGAGAACCACTCGGGACCAACGCAAGAACAGGAAACAAGCAAACCGCCTGAGACATCCCCACATAACGGCCACGAACGGGACCGTGAAAACAACCCTGGCGGCTCCCCTTGGGGGTGCTGAAACCAACGCCCCGCCTGAGACATCCTGAGAATCTGCTCTGATAGCCAAGGATGTTGAGACAGAAAACAAGCAAACCGCCTGAGACATATCCCCACACAATTGTTGCGAACGGGACCGTGAAAACACCCCTGGCGGCCCCCCTTGGGGGTGCTGAAACCAGCGCCCCGCTTGAGACATCTTCAGAATCTGCTCTGATAGCCAAGGATGTTGAGACAGAAACCAGGCAAACCGCCTGAGACATCCCCACAAAATTACTGCGAACGGGACCGTGAAAACACCCCTGGCGGCTCCCCTTGGGGGTGCTGAAACCATCGCCCCGCCTGAGACATCCTCAGAATCTGCTCTGATAGCCAAGGATGTTGAGACAGAAAGCAGGCAAACCGCCTGAGACATCCCCACAAAATTGTTACGAACGGGACCGTGAAAACACCCCTGGCGGCTCCCCTTGGAGGTGCTGAAACCATCGCCCCGCCTGAGACATCCTGACAATATGCTGTGTGTTGAGTAAGTCAGACAATGAGAAGGTATGAGAATGAGTAGGTCTGAGCAGGAGTAGGTCTGTGTATGAGTACGTCTTGGAACGAGTCTGAGTATGAATAAGTCTGGGTATGAGTGAGTTTCAGCATGAGTAAGGCCGAGTATGAGTGAGTCTAGGTATGAGTAGGTCTGAGTATTAGTCAGTTTGTGTATGAGTAATTTTGGGTATGAGTATATCTGAGCATGAGTAAGTCCAAGTGGGAGGAAACGAGCTGTACCGCAAAAAATGTACACGAGTACGGTTGGGAGTGGGTCTGACTATGACGGGGTATGGATTTGAGTGGGTGTGAGCTTACTGTGTCATGAAGAAGTCTGGGTATGAGTAAGTCTGTGTATCAATAAGTCTGGGTATGAGGAGAATGAGGAGGAGGAGAAGGAGAGGAGGAAGGAGTAGGAGACGTCCAAGTAATAACAATAAGCCCATCTTAGGATATGGGGAAAAAACAGCAGCACCAACAATAACAACGACGACAACAACAACGCAACAACAACCAGCACCGCAGAACCCCACTTCAGCCACGCACCCAAGAACAGTGAATGACCGTTTGGCCCCCTCATTCGAATATACGCACGGTCTGGAATTTTTGTTTAGCGTGTCGCGCCGCCGATTCTGGCCCACCACGCTTAGGTGCGACACGCTAACCACGTCTCAGTCCCCAAACGTCATTGTCCCGATCCCAGCCTTTTGCCACGCGGAGCGGAGCGACACGCTATCCGCTTGCAGGGCATAGCGTGTCGCTGGGGCTCCCGCCGCGACACGCAAATACAAGTTCTTAACCCTAAGCCTAGCGCCTAGCGGCCAACGCGCGGGGCACTGCACACCGTCTTGCGGGGGAGGGGGCGACAAGGCGCGGCCTAGTTGGCGCATCAGTTTCCCTCGCGAAGCCGATGCGAAGCCCGCCGTTCACGCGCCTCTGCGTGCAGAAGTCGGCAAGTAATCTCGCCCGACGACAACGACGACCACGACCATGACCACCACCACGTCGACGACGACGACGAGGACGACGACGACGACGACGACGACGACGGCGACGGCGTCGGCGACGGCGACGGCTACGACGACCAAGACGACGACCAAGACGACGACGAGCTCGACGGCCGACCACGACCCCGACGAAGACCGACTGCGCAGGGCCGTCTCCGGCCCCCGCCCGCCCAGCACCTCTGCCCCGACCGGCCGCCGCCGGCGCGGGCGGCGGCTGCGGGCGATGGCCGCGGCGCGGGCACCAGAGGCCAGGCCGGGGGCGCGACGGAGGCGCGAGCCGGCCTGCCTTGCGCGCGCGGCCGGCCTCCTCCTCGGCTACGCGTAGGAGTGGTCCTGCGTCGGAGGGGCCCGTGCGAGCCCGCGGGGGCCACCCCGGCTCTGGCGTGCGCGCTTGTATTTGGAGCCTTCCGCGGCGTCCTGAAGCTCTGCACTTCTCGGCCGCACTGGGGGCGTCCAGAAACCCAGACCCCTTCGAGTCATGAGAAATATCACGCCAGAAGGTTGTTTAGTCAGTATCTTCGGCCGCTGGAGGCCCTTACCGGGCCCCAGGACCGCCGAAAAACGACTGGGGGTGAAGAACCGCTCCGTGGGAGTGGGTCGAGACATCGGGGGGTCGACTCGGGTCGACGTCATGAAAAAATCAAGTCGTCGGGGGTCGGGGAACCTCGATGTCCGACAGTATGCATTTCCCTACCCTGAGAGCCTGGCGTCGCAGTTTTTGTTCACACCTGGCGTTTTCGCCCAGGGCCCTGGGGCCATCCCAGATCGAGCCAGCTTGAGAAATGCCCTAGAGAGATGGGTCTAGAATTTTGGTTGTGATGTTTCACCATCTTGCAACAGCTTGTGTGTAAAGGCCTTATGTTTTAGCGCCCTATAAGGGGGCGGGACTTCCGAACTCGGCGTCCAACTGTGGCCCCATGACAGAAGTTAAGATAAGATACCTTGTTGCTGGAAATCTTCTGAGCAGTAATGAAGCGTCATTGCATCTCTGTAGGCCTCCCGTCGGGTTCGCATCGGCGTTGAGGATCTCCCCAGGGTCAAAACCCTGATCGGGAGGGCTCGGACAGCGAGTCGCAGCCCTTCGGCGAGAGATTTTAGTTTTTTTTGTCTGACCTGCCTTCCAGGCCAGCCACCACCTCTTCCTCCTCGGATTTTCGCCAGGAGCTTCGACGAGGTGTGCTGATGTCGTTGGTTGCGTTTCCCCGTCGCCTCCTCCCTCTTCCCCGCAACATTCCCCTCATCCTTTCGTTGGGAACGGCGGCGGGCCGCCTGGCGAAACATTTCGAGCCAACGGCTTGGTCGATTTGTCCTGCTGGCACCAACAGTTACGCCGCGGGCTGGAAATTTCAATTTGCTTGTCAGGTTGTCCCGCCCTTTCGAACCAAGGGCTTTGTCAGTTGGAGATGGGCCTCTGCTGGTAATGGCAGTGCTGCAGTAGCTTTGGAAGCGCTCGGCTCTGTCGATCTCCATCGCCGTCACACGGCCAAGGTCCCTGGCAGCAGTCAACAAAGACACATTGCTTGTTTTTTGTGGTTTTGCGGGGGGGGGCGGGCGGCGCGGGGAAGTGGGACAACATACAACCAATCAGAGCCAATTCCAACCACCTTGGTACACATTGCAACCCCTTTGGGACTAATTCCAACCACTGCAGGATGAATTCCAACCAGTCTCTCTGGGCAGCACCACAGGCGTCTTTGAGGCGCCGCACGGGCGTCTTAGAGGCGTCACAATGGTGTCGTAGAGGCGTCGTTCGGGCGTCTTAGAGGCGAGGCGTCGTGCGGGCGTCTTAGAATCGTCGCACGGGCATCTTATAGGCGTAGCGCGGGCGTCTTGGATGCGTCTTAGAGGCGTCGTACGGTCGCCTTAAAGGCGTCGTACGGGCGTCTTACATGCGTCTTAGAGGCGTCTTATGGGACGTCTTAGAGGCGTCCTACAGGCGTCTTAGAGGCGTCGTGCGGATGTCGTAGAAGCGTCCCTACGTCTCTGAGAGGCGTCTTTGTGAGGCGTCTCTGAGATGCTTCTCTGACAGGTGTCTCTGAGAGTCGTATCTTGGAGGCGTCATGCGTGGCGTCTCAGACAGGCGTCTCAGAGGCGTCTTCCGGGCGTCGCTGAGAGGCGCCTGAGGGGCGTCTCTGAGAGGCGTCTTTGAGAGACGCCTATGAGTGAGATGTTGATGAGGACGGTGATGATGATGCCGGTGATGATTATTATGATGATGGTGTGATGTCGATGGTGATGATACTGATGGTGATGGTGGCGATGATGATGATGATGATGATGATGATGATGATGATGATGATGATGATGATGATGATGATGATGATGGGCATGATGATGAGCATGATGATGCTGATTCTGATGCTGATGCTGATGATGATGATGGTGGTGGTGGTGACGATGATAGCCACAAGGTGATGATGACGATGATGATGATGTTGTGATGGCGATGGTGGTAATAATGATGAGCCCATGCGTCCTTAAACCCTTTCAACCCTTAAACCCTTAATCCTTCAACCATTTAACCATTGAACCCTTACGCCTTTAACCCTTAAGCCCTTTCGCCCTTGGACCTTATCCCTTAACCCTTTAGCCCTTCAACCCTTTAACCCTGTAACCCTTACGCCCGTAAACCCTAAAACCCTCAAGTCCTGAAACCCTTCATCCCTTTGAGGCCTTACACCCTCTAACGCCTTAACCCTTAAAACCCTTAGAACCCTTAAAACCCTTAAATTCCTAAACCCCCAACTCCGGAAGCCCCAACCTCTTGAGCCATGTAAGGCATTAGACCTTTAACCACCACAATTTGTTTAAAACGCTTTAAACCCTTAATCCCTCGAGCCCTTAAGCCACTCTACTTTTGAACGCTTGCAAGCTTAAGTAAACCCTTAGTCTCTTAAAGCTTTGAACGCTTAAACCCTCAAACCCTTAGAACCTCAAACGCTCAATCCCCAGTCAAACGTGGTACACATTCCAACCCAGGCAGTCATGTTAGTTTCTGGCATAATTTTGCAAACATAATCTGGTTATTTGATATTGGGATATCCTGACATCGCCTCACACTTATAATCATACAATGACGTTGTTTGGCCGGTTGGAATTCGTACCAGCTTATCTTGTCGAGCCAGTTGGAAAATGTACCATTTGGTTGGGATTCGTAGTCCCAGTCGGTTGGGATTTGTCTGAATGCTGCGGCGCGGCCACCGCTGGACGCAGCTCGAAAAATTGGTCAGGATGATATTCGGGCGGTAGCCTGGGATCGGTGTTCATGAAACGTGGCTCTTGGAGATTTGTGCCGCCTCGACGCGAAGGCGACGCAAGCGCGGCCTTTCGATGCGGAACGCCCTCCTGGGGGCCCGCGTTCGACCATGGAGGCCCAGGGGCTCCCAAGGACCAGCTGGGGAAGCTGTGTGTTTGGCGTTGCACTCAACGCAGGGGCATTCATCGGAAATCGGACACATGTGTATTACCAGTGGCGGGCTGTTTTTCAATCCCAGGCCTTTTTGAGGGTCGGGGTCGACGTCGGGGTGGTGTGGTGTATACTTTGTTTTCTGCTTTCCCAGAGAAACAACGAACATGTATACACCAGGACCCCTCATACACCAGGATCAGCTTTCCTGTGCGAATCTCAGTGCGGGGCCAGAAAAAAGCGTCGGTGTATAGCGTTCGGCTCTTTAATTCGGGCCAGTCAAGCCCTCGCCTCTGTTCGCCCGCCCGTGGCCCGATCGGCACTGCATGCAAAAACGTCCCACGGCCCCTCGAGGCCCCCGACCCGACCCGAACCAGGCGCTGCCGGCCCCCCTCGGCTGCGGGTTGGTTGGGCCTCGACTAATTTCAGGAGGGGAAAAAACACACAGACACAATTAATCGTCGATTTCCCGGAAAATATGGGAAAATATGGGAAGTGGTGGGGAAGACAAAACCCAGAAAATATAGGAAAATATGGGGAATCTTTTTATTTGTGTGTATTTATTTGTGTGTCCCAGTTTCCCTTCATAATTGGGGGGGCGATTTCCGCGTATGGCCCCCTCACGAGGCGACGCCCACTGTGGGTCTGGGGCGCCCGCCCGCGGCCCAACGGACAGACGGCACGAAGGCCGGTGCAATCTCCACGGGACGATGGTGCATTGAAACGGGGCAGCCCGAGGCGGAGTGGGAGGAGGAGGAGGAGGAGGAGGAGGAGGAGGAGGAGGCGGAGGCGGAGAAGGACGGGGACGAGGACGGGGACGAGGACGGGGACGGGGACGAGGACGAGGAGGACGAGGAGGACAAAGAGGCAAACGGCATGACGGCGGGCCAAATCTCCACGAGACGATGGTGCCTCGAAACGTGGCAGCCCGAGGCGAAGGGCCCGAACCGCCCTCGCCGCTCGAACGAGCGCCCAAGCGGGAGGGCCCTGCGCCTCGGGAGCCCCCAGCGGCCCCAGCAGCCCCCCGCCCTGGGCCCCTGAGGAGAAGAGCCAGCAGATGACGGAATACTTTGCCGCCACCACCACCACCACGGGCAGGGCGGGGCAGAAGAGAGGATGAGGAGGTTCCCCTCCTCTTCCTCCTCCCCCCTCCTCCTCCTCCTCCCCCTCCTCCCCCTCCTCTTCCTCCTCCTCCCCCTCCTCCTCGTCCTCCTCCTCCTCCTCCCCCTCCTCCTCGTCCTCCTCCTCCTCCTCCTTCTCCCCCGCCTCCACCTCCCCCCTCAAGCAATTTGGGCTCGAGCACCAAGCCCTTGCGCCCCCGTGCGTGAGGCAGGTACTCAGTCCAGCACTGTACTTTCTCGTAGTGCTTGAGGAGCACCGTCTCTCTGCGAGCGACCAGAGTTCACAGACAGCGGTTGGCCAGACAGTGCAAAGACACAGGCTACGTGATGACCCGAGGACAGCAAGCGAAGCAGTGGTCCAAATGCGGCTCCTGTGGCGCCTGGGATTGGAACAAGAATCTTCGAGGTCGACAATGTCGCTGTGCCAAGTGTGGAGGCAATGTCAAACTCTACGAGAGTGACGGCAACACCTTGCACAAGCCTGGACGTGGAGTACACGACCAGGCGGCGCAGCAGCATCAGACGCAGGCGATCGTGGAGGGGCTCATCAAGGGCTTGGCCACTTCTGTTGCAGCACCGCAGCTCGCCCAGGTGACCAAGGCGCTGCAGGCCCAGCTCAACCCCTCCGTGGTGACCAGCAAGGCGTCCACGGCCGAAGGAGAGACGCCAATGCCAAACATGATCAAGCAGTGGCCGCTGTCGTTCGCTGTCAGGCCAATCTCGACAGGGCCAAGCAGCGGGAGGCCGAGGCAGCAATGACATTGGCACAAGTGGATTTTGAGCGGAAGCAGGCCACAGCAGCCTTCGCTTGCGAGGTCAGAGGCTCAGCAGAGCAACCTGAGCAGTCCACCTCGCAGGCTGCTTTCGACATAGTGTGGGACGAAGATCTATTCAAAGATCTGGACCAGCTAGAGGGCATAGAGACGGCCGAGAAGGACGACTTGATGAAGATCCACGCCGAACTCCAACAATACAAGTCCCAGCTGGCGTCCAAATCCGAGGACGTGAAATCCAGGATCGCGAGGGCCAAGGAGCTCCACGAGACGATCCACGTGCGCGTCGGCAAGAAGCGCAAGACCGAGGCCGACGAGGACAAGCAGCCGACGGACGGGGCGGACGAGGCTCAGGCGGGCGGTGGCGGCGGCGCTAGCCAGGCGGCCACGCCAGGCAGCGACGCTGCGGCAGCGTCAGGCGGCTCGCCAGCCACAGCCGAGGCCGCCGCCGCATCCGCCCCCGAGCCCAGCGGCCCAGCCGTCGCCGCGGCAGCTGCGGCCATCTCGGCCCGCAAGCTGGCGGAGGCGCAAGCTGCAGCCACGGCCGAAGCCCAGGCGCTTCTGACGGTGGGAGGCAGCACGGACTCCAAGGTCGGCAACACCAAGATCGGCAAGGGCACCAGGGCCTCCCGCGGCAAGGGCGGCGGAGCTGGTGGCAAGTGAGAAGTGCAGCCGAGGCCTCCCACGACCAGGGAGAGGGATGCCTCGGCGCAAACCGGCGCCATCTCCAGCGCCAAGGTTTTGAACCTCTTCGACGCGATCTTCCAGAAGATCAGCATCGCGGAGACCCTCCAGGCGAGCATAGCTACTGTGCCACCAGAGCCACAGTGCAATGTGCCAGCCAGTTTCACGAGTTCTACTTCGGCGAGAGGCTCCAGTGTGCAGGTATCGGGTACCTCGACAGGGAGTCAGACTTCGCCGCCTTCTACTTCACGTTCTGCAGGGCCCCAGGCTGCGGTGACGGAGGTCGACAGCACGACCGACAGTCAGGCGCAGGAAGGAGCCAACCACGCTGGCACAGCGGCTGCTCCACTAGGGAGCGACTCAGCTGCTGGCGAAGAGTGCAGCCTTTTTTTCGCGAACATCACTAGTATGGGGACGTCAGCCAAGACGTCACAAGCCTGGACCTACCTCTCAGAGAACGCCGACAAGCATCAGTTCTGGGCCTTCGTGGAAACGCACGTGGCAGCAGATGCTCTACGGCAATGGCACAAGGAGGCACAGGCGATCGGCATGAAGTTGATTGCGAACGGAGCCAGGCCCTCAGGCCACGCCCAGTCCCAGGACATGGAGGGCAGGGCCAACGAGGGTGGCGAATGGTTCCTCACCGCAGGTCACAGACAAGTTCATGCGCTGAGTGCAGCGCAACATCAAGGTTTCCGAGCACAGCGGGGTAGTGCTCGAGATGGCTTCTGCGCGACGGTGGTGCACCTCAAGGGGTTCAGCCTGGTGGTCATAGTGTTTTATGGCCTGTCCTCATTAGGACTGAATGGCGACAATTTGGTGCGCTATCACAAGCTCGGAGGACTCGTTCGTGCCATGCAGCTGCCCTGGCTCATCGTCGGGGACTTCAACGTTCCAGCGACCACACTTGCACGGACTGATTTCTTTTCGTCACTTGGAGGGAGGCTCTACACAGGAGACCTCGTCACGACGTGCACGGCAGGAGCATCGGGATCTCTGATCGATTATGCCGTGGCGAGTAACCATTGTCTCCCTCACCTCATCTCCATCGCCCCTGTCGTGCAGGTCCCCTGGAAGACGCACATAGGCTTTCAGATTCGTATCAGAGGCTCTGGGGCTCAGCTGTTGGTCAGGGCCCTGGAGCTTCCCGCCAGGTTACCTCAGGTTGGTAGACCTAAGTGTGAGGCAACGCCAGGGTCCAAATCGTCTGAGTCACGTAAGAAGCTAGCTGAGAAGAAACGCGAGGCACATGAGCGTAGGGTTTCACTCTATACTGCACTTTTTGGGGAGGAGCCTGAGACCACAGAGCCTCACGAAGAGCCCCCCGAAGATCTGGACCTGCTGCTGCTGGGCGAGACGGCCGTGGGATGGGATTCCGACCCTGAGGAGGATCCTTGGGCGCAAGAGTCGGAGTTCAGGCATGTGCCGAACCATGCGTCCGCGCAGCTGTTGCATACAGTCGTGCGGGACCCCTCTTCGCCTCCCTCCGCTGCTCCTCCTGCTGCCGCTGCTGGCCCCCCCCCCCCCATCCTGGGCCGCCCCCAGCAGCTAGCACACAGGCCCCATTTAACAATTCTGACAATGTCGCAGGAATGCAGTTTAAAGCCACACCCGACCCCCCCTTGGAGTGCCCCCCCGAGGTCTCGGTAGGTAATATTCCCCAAGGGGAGTCTGGAGGGCCCACCTTCGATATTCCTGAGAGCACATGGATGTCCGAGCGAACTGCAGTTGGCACCGTCAGGCAATACGAACATCATATATGGCCTCCCATTGCGCAGTCAGTAGCCGTTTTGGCTGGAGGGAGCAAGCCAGTGCTCGCTGTCAGTTCGGCCTACGCGACGTGGGTCTCGGCAGTTGAGCGGACGATTTTGGCGCACCACAGGCCAGGTGAGAGCGAACTGCCGCGAGCGGTGGCAGCATCCTGTGGTCGCGCCAAGGGCCCCACCTTGCGTGTCAAGGAGTTGCACGTGCCCGCCAAAGTTCGAGCGGTACCTATACGTGACTCTATTGCTGGGTGGTGGCTGCAGACACATACAGTCGTCCAACAGTTGTTGAAACATCGGCAGAAAGACAACGGCCAAGTACAGCAGCAGCAATTGCATCACGCGTGTTGGAGGCTAGCCACTACCTTTCCCGAAGGAGTTGCACGCGTCTTGAGAGAAGCTGACCCGTCTTGGGATACTTGGGTTGGCGCTCTTTCAAACATCAGTAAGGCATCGGTCAATATTTTATCGTATTTCGAGCAAGCCGCCTTTAGGCTTGCCAAGAGGGCCCAGAGTCGGGCCTTGTGCGAATCGCTTTCTGAATTTCGGACTTGGGTCACGACGGCAGAGGCCAAAGGAGCTCTCTTCAGGAGCTTACGTGAGACGCCGCTGACGGTGGACCAACTCACCACCAAGAGCGGCGACGCATTATACCATCCTGTCGATGTCGTGGACCACAAGGTGCAGCACTGGCATAGGCGGTGGGCGCCCGAGCAGGTTGATTTCGACGGCACGGTACAACTGTTTCAGAGGATTCGGGATGAGTCGTTGACGACCGCGCTCCCGCCGATCGAGGTGGGCCAGCTGGACAGGGCTGTGAGGCGAATGAAGCCTCGCGCTGGGCTCGGGGTGGACAGACTCACTCCCCTGGATGTCCAGAGGCTCCCTCTGTCGGCGAGGGCAGAGCTGGTGGACTTTTACAATCAGGTGGAGGATCAGTTGACGTGGCCGTGGCAACTGCTCATCGTCGAGGGCCGTCTTCTACCCAAGAAGGCCCAAGGCGATCGAGTAATTGGCATCATATGTATGACGTGTAGAATTTGGTCCATGACCCGAGAAGACATCATGAAGCCATGGACAGTTGAGTCAAGTGAAAGTTGGGATGCAGCGCTGGCAGGAAATTCAGCGCTGCGCGAGGCTTTCCTCAAGACTGTCTACGAGGAAATCTACGGGGTGCTGGGGGTGTCATACGCACACGCCATCTTGGACATCCAGTCCTTTTATGACGCTGTCACCTGGGCATGCCTGGTATATGCAGCACTTAAGTTGCATTTCCCCCCAGTCATCCTGTTTTTAGAGCTCCAGCTTTGCACGGCACCAAGGATGATGACACAACTCGGGTCTACGTGCTGCCCATTCCAGGTGGCTAGATCGATCATCCAGGGCCTCAGGAACGGGACACGCTTCGGCAAGTGCGCGACGCATTTCGTGATGAAAAAGCTTACCGAAGGGAACCCAGGGCTTCACGTTCGACTCTGGATCGATGATTTGAGTGAGTCAGCAGTTGGATCTGAGAAGTTTGTTTTTCGTAAGTTGGTCAAAGGTGTGGCTGACACATTTAATTTTCTTGCAGAGGAGCAACTATCGGTCGCCTCCAAGAGTGTTCTGATTGCAGCGAAGCATCAACAGGCAAGGGCGATCACAGCAGCTCTTCGACGGCGAGGATACTCGCTACGACCAGTCCTGCAAGCAGCATATCTTGGCGTGGATCTTGCGGCTGGGCGCAGAGCAGCACGCATGACACGGAGAGGTCGAGTTGTCAAAGCTGCAGGGCGCCATCGTAAGATCTCACGATGGGCGAGAGCAAGTAGACAATATGCGGTGACAGCTACTTTGGAGAAAGTGGCAGGACAGACGGTGGCACACTACGGACATCAGATTCACGGGATGTTCGGCACAGAGCTCAGCCGCCTTCGACGCAGACTGGGATCAGTATGTGGGTCGAATCGTCGGGGTCGGTGTTTGACCACGACGCTCGATCTGCGCGCACCCGAGCAAGACCCAGCAATTCGCTTGAGCAAGGAATGCCTGAGCGAATGGTTGCGACTCTGGACCACGAACAGTGCTATCCGTAGCTCCATCGTCAAAGTTTGGCCCGACATTGTCAGCAAGATGGAGGCACTCACCAGCGCTGAGAGGACCCGCCATGTTCGAGGGCCAGTCAGCGCGGTGATCGTGACACTTCTGCAGTACCATTGGGAGCCGTTATCACCATCGCATTGGCGACTCTCACGCGGTGAAGGTCGCGAGCAGATCGAATGGCATTTCAATGATGACGAGCTGACGGGCAATGAAGATTTCAGTGATATTCTTGCAGATCTTTCTAGTTCGGTCAGGGATGTTCTATGGCAGCAGGCAGCGGCACACTATCTTGGCGAGGGCATGGCTGAGGGCATCGACAATGACTCACTCCGAGCCTTGCTGAGCCGACTCGGGCAGGTACCTAAGGGGGCACAATGGGCTGAAACTATGCTGGCAGTGGCCACTGGGGGTACCTGGCCTCGGACACGCTTCGAGGTAGACGACCAAGAGTTCAAGTTGTGCCCCAGGTGCCTGCTGCACGGTGAGAGGTACCCCGAGACGCCCCTGCACCGCTGCTGGCTGTGCCCCCAGAACACAGGCCACCAAGCGTATCGCGATTCGGACCAGTATACGCCGCAGGCGGTCAGCCAGCATGAGCAGTACGAATGTTTTTGGCTGCGTGGGCTGTTGCCAAGTTCGTGGACTGCAGTAAGTTCACCAGCCGCAGCAGAGAGCTGGATATTTGACTCCGTAGGCACGCATTGTGCACTTCCCTTCTTGCCCCAGGCAGACGAAGGTGGTGCGCAGTACCGGCCTACGGAGCTCAGGCATGTGCCGAGCCTCATCATAGCAGAGGGCACTGACGACAACCCAGTGTACGTATGTGGTGACGCTAGCGGTGGTGCAGACACTCATTCACCCAAGCTGAGGCGAGTGGGACTGGGCTTCGTCATCGTGGAGCAGCGGAACCCCGTCAAGCTTGGGCTCGAAGCGCAGGGACCTTTGCAGGGGCGGAGGCAGACGGTTTATAGAGGAGAGTTGGCGGTGCTGGAGTATGTCTTGCGATGCACTCGGGGCGCCGTCATATATCTCACAGACAACGAGGGGGTGGAGAAAGGGTGGACAAGCCGCACTTATCTTCGCCCACGTGAGGCCAATTCAGATGTTGACTTGTGGAGCGCCATCGGTCAGCACTTGCATGCCGACGGAGATCGACACGGCCGAGTTTCTGTCATGTTCATGAATTCACACTTGTCGGAAGTTGAAGCAGCTGAGAAAGGATATGCGCCGTGGATGTGGCACGGCAACAATCGAGCTGATCAGTTGGCAGGACGAGCTGCGGAGGCACATCGTGTTCCACAAGCAGAACGCACACGTGTTGCGCAGCAGGAGAAAAGAGCGGAGTTGGTCAGGCGTCGGCTCTTGAGAGCCACGATGGATGCCATGGCCGCAGATCCCAGGCCACGTCGGGAGTCGGAAAAACTTCGTACCATCCCGCCTGCCCCCATCATTGTGGCTCGTTTCTGTACCAAGCACACCTTGGATGACTCGGGGCGCCTATGTCTGAGATGCAAAGGGTCCGCGTCAAAAAAATGTCTTGCTGATTGGTTGAAGTCGCCGTGTTTTGAGCTGCAGTCAGTAGACGGAGTTGTTTCAAGAATACCCTCGGGGTGTAAAGTCCATAGGGCGGGGGGGTGGCTGCATTCGACTCACAATCTCAGGTTTCACACTAGCTTGAAACTCTGGTTTTGCGGAGTGTGCGGATATTATGCCTCTGACCAAATCCGAGGGCTTGCATCCGAGTGTACTTATAGAACCAACAAGCCCCGACTAGATTATTTAAACAGGATCGAGGATGGGCTCTGGCCAAAGCTTCTGTCGTTGTCGGAGCAACGAGCCAGAGGCCTCATCCCTCCTTAATTAATCCTTTTTCGCTTCGCGATTTGACCATTCCCATTCCCATTCCCATTCCGCCTCCACCTCCCCCTCCTCCACCTCCTCCTCCTCCTCCTCGTTCTCCTCCTCTCCCTTTCCTGCCTCTGGTAACGGTGGTGGGAAATCGGCCCATCAGCAGCGGCAGGCTCGGGGGCAGCGAGGACCCCCGGATCTGCAGGGCTCGCGGGCCTGCGCCAGGGACCGGTGCGCTCTCTGGAGGGACTCTGCGCCTGGAGGGCCGCCGTCCGCCGTCCGCGTTGCGTGAGGCTGGCGGCGAAATGCGAGCCTTGCCCTCGCCGATCCGCGGTTCGGGCAGCCTCAATGGGCCGCGAGGGGCGCATCCCCGTCCCGGAATCGGAGCAGGCGCAATTTCCAACGACGCGGCGACGCCCCCGGGCCCCCAGTTTCAATGTCGACGCCGGAACTGGCGACTGCAATTGTCTTGTTGCCCCCGCGGGCTGCGCTGCGCGCGCCCGTCAGCATTGAAATGCGGGGGCGTGGGTGGTGAATAGAAACTTGCGTTTGATTTCGAGGAGAGCTGTAGGATGCGGAATCCATCGGGCGAGTGGAGGAACCCGAACCATGCCCCCGCCTCCCATCGATTCAGGAGAATCGATGGTTAGTGTGGGCAGGGTTCGGATGTCGCCACCTAGTGAGGTTGGCACCCGCGCTGCCGATGGTGTGCTCGAGCGGGTCGGGCCTGAGCATTGAACGCGAGGACTCGGCGATCGAGCAGTTCGTGTTGAGTCGCGACGAGGGCCGTGCCGCGGGCTTACGGTTGATCGGCCAGACCTCCGACGTCTCGTTGTTTTCAAGACGGAATTCCCCGAGCTCTGGACCACTTCCCGTCGACCGGTTTTTCGCCCCGGGTTGTTGTTTGCCGACCCCGCAGGGCCCGACGAGGGCTTCCAGAGGCCAAAATTTGGGAAGCAACGCCCTCCGTTTGTTTTTTTGTTGTACGTCCACGCGTCGGAGATCTCGGCGCTGATTTGCATTCTCGCAGCGGTTGCGCCCCTCCTCTCGGGTGGGCCCGGGCCCAGGATGAAGCGCTCTTGAGAGCGCTACACCCTCTTGAGCCTAAGAGTTCTCTCTTGAACCGAAACGTCATTTTTATAAATCGCTACGAGGCGCCAGGTACGTCATCCAGAACCGCCAGATCTCAGAGATCCCCGATCTTCGGGGGCGGCGGCCAAATGAGAGGGGTGATGACTGAGGGGGGAAAAATTATGATTGCCGGGGCCAAGGTATCTCCCCAGATCTCACGGCGCCTCCTCTTATTTTATCACGTCCCCCGCCCCCGTCCCCCCTGCACATGCCTCGGGCCATGATTTGCGACCCCCCCTCTCCTGGACGCCCCCCTCTTGGACGCCCCCGACTCCAGAACCGCCAGATCTCAGAGAGCCCCGACCGATTTTGTATTGGTCCTGGCCTCGTCTGTGTCCTCGCCGTCGTTTTTCCTCGGCACGCCCGCGACGGACTGCATGTTCTGAGCGGATCCCGCCCCTTCGCCTTTCCCGCGCCCCCTTCAGGCAAGAGGAGGAGAAGCAGGAAGAGGACGCGGAGGAGGAGAAGAAGGAGGAGGAGGAGGAGGAGAGGAAGGAGGAGGAGAAGGAGGAGAAGGAGGAGGAGGAGGAGGGGGAGGAGGAGGAGGACTGCTTCGACTCTCTTGCGCCCGCGGACAAACAGAAAAAGAGCCGCCGCCCCGCCCTGCCCGCGCAGGAGCCGCCGAGGCGCCGCCGCGGGCGCCGCGGCCGCGCACCCCGTGCCGCCCCGCGCCGCGGCCCTGGCGGCGTGCGCCGTGGCCTGGTGGGCCGGCGCAGGCGGCCCGCGCTCGGGTGGGGCGACGGCTCGGGCCCCCCCGGGGTGGGGCCCCCGGACGGAGCCAGGGCGAGGACGATCGGGAGCCTCGAGACGGGGGTCAGTGCAGACGGGGGTCAGCCAGAGCGCCGGATCTTGCAGGATCCTGCAGCGCCGGGGTCGCATTGACCCGGGTTTGGGCGCAGGATCCTGCATGATCCTTCGCATTGACCCGGGTTTGGGTGCAGGATTTTGCAGGATTTTGCAGGCCTGATTGACCCAGGTTTGGATTGACCCGGGTCAGAAGATCCCTGAGACGAAATCGGCGGAGGATGAATCGAGAATCTCTGAGATCTGGCGGCTCGGGGGGATGTCTCGGGCGGCGCGGCCTTCTCAGAGCGTTCCGGAACGCTCTCTGAGGGCGTTCCGGCACGCTCTGGAAGGCATTTATGTCTTCGTCCTAGCCCCGTCCGAGATCCGAGCGGTGAAGTCAAGGGAGGAAAAAACACCCCGACCCCGATCATTGGCGTGTGCAATGAGCCACGCGCAGAGGGGAGAGGCGGGAGGGGGGACGGCTTTTTAGAAGGACGCCGCTTCTTCGAAGACGCGGGCCCCCTTCTAAGAAGATATCGGTTGCTTCTTAGGAACTGTACCTGGCGTGCTTCTAAGAAGCAGGCGGCTTGTTTCTAAAAAGCTGCCATTGCTTCTAAGATTTAGTTCTGTGCTTCTTAAAAGTTGCTGGGGTGTTTCTAAACAGCAGCGCGCACCTGGCTTTTTAGAAGGGTTGCCGGCGCCTTCTAAGAGGCAGCCGCTTTCTAAGACGCCTTACCCTTTGTTGTATTCTCTTGTGTGCGCCGCTAACGAGTGGCAAAGTTAAGGGAGGAAAACAAATTTGACCCCGATAACTGGCGTTTGCTACACGGCCCTCGGTGTTTACGAAACAGCCCTGCCCCGTTCGATTCCTTGCTTGGGCGCGTTGACTAGCTGGCTTCGCTTTGTGGGTGTGCTTATTATGAGCTTTGCTTCTTCGCTCTCTATATGATGGCCCCCGTCGCCTCGCGTCGCGACAGAATCAGCCGAGTAGGAGATCGACTACAGACTTTGATTCGCCCCAAAGTTGATGACGAAAAATACGTACCAGGTCCGTAAATCTACGAAAACTCTGCATAGTTGTCTTGGAATCAAAGGAAATGTCAGTTTGGGGATACATCTATTGTGTAGTCGATCTCCTGCTCGAGTAATGGTGGTGTTGTTTCGTAGTTTTCGGCCTCCAGGAGATCTTGCTGGGCCCCAGGGCCTTCCAAAAACGACGTGGGGTGAACAAACTGGCCCCGTGGAATGAGTCGAGGCTTCCGGGGATCCACGTCTTGAAAATGGCATGACGTCCAGGGTTTGGGCACGTCGCGGCCTCCTCTCCATCTTTCCAGGCCTCCCAGATGGGGCCCACGCAGATGGGGTCGGAGGATCGCGCCGCATCGCCGATGCATCGTCGATGTGGATCCCAGTTTTCTAAACACCGATGTCGGCGATGCATCGCCGACGGTGCCGATGCATCGGTGATGCTTTGATGATGCGGCACAGTCCTCCGACCCCATCTGCTCGGACCCCATTTGGGACGCCTCTAGAAGGTCGGGGGCAACGTTGGGGAGTGGGCCCCGCCGTACGGCCCGCAGCTTCAGTCCAGTTTGTTTTCGAAGCCCACACCAGATTCGACTTCTGGACACATTCCGACCTGCCAGGCATCACGTGTCATGTTTCGTGTTCTTCCAGGGGAACACTCCGCGGGGTATTCCGTGACACCAACAAGTTGCCGACGATGACAGTTTCCCAATTCTTTCTTGAATTTAGGGGTAATTGTTTATTTTTAGGAACTTGGCCTGCGGGCTGGGCCAGTCTGGCGGCTATGTTGTCACCGTCGCCACCCCGTCGCCGCCTCGTCGCCGCCTACCGTCTGGGCATGCGGGCTAGTCTGGCGGCTATGTTGTTGCCGTTGCCGCCCAGTCGCCGCTTCGTCGACGCACATCGTTTTGACCTGTGCGTCGGTATGGTTGCTATGTTGTCGCCGTCGCCGTCCTGTCGCCGCCGTCGCCTATCGTAGCCTCCGTAATTAGTAGGCTGTGAGGTGCACCGCATATATTGCACGAAGTACATTGCACCACATAGGCATCGCGTAGATCGCACAATGTAGGCTGCACACCACATATTTCACGACAAAGATCGCATCACATAGATTGCGCCGTATAGATTGCACCACGTATATAACATCACATCTATTGCAACACATCTGTTCTCCTTTCTACAAACAGAATAGGATCTACCCCATCCCCCCACCCGGCGTTATCACTCCCCCTTTCGGGTATGTAAATCATAAATGATTATGACCACATGTCCATCCTAAATATGAAGTTACGCTATCCCAGGGGGGCCGGTATCCCCCCCCTGAGGGTCCTTTATAAAAACACTACGCAGTGACATTTTTTGCTCTAACATAGCACTTTTTCGCGAATCCCTAGCAAAAAATGGGACCAAGTGCACACGCGCGCGTCGTCGCGCGCGCATGCCGAAATCTTTCAAAAACCTTCGGTGCCGGAAGGATTTCGCAATCGAGCTTCCAAAAAACATACAACAACGCAGGGTTTCGCAACACTGATTTGCTAAAAAAGCTTCCGCGCGAGCTCTTGCGAAATCTTAAGAAAACCATAGGTTTTTCAAGATTTTCACAACATGCTATTAAACGGGCTTCGCGCGCGCGCATGTCGAAATCTGTCGAACGCCCTTGCGCGTGTGCCGTCGCGAGAATCCTCTGCAAAAAATGGGACGAAGTGCAGACGCGCGCGTCGTCGCGCGCGTACGCCGAAAACCTTCAAAACCCATTGGTTTCGGAAGGATTTCAAAATTGTGTGTCCATAAAACCTGCAAAAAATACAAGGTTTCGCAACACTGATTTTCAACAAAAGTGTGCGCGCGCGCTCTTGCGTCGTCGTCGTCGTCGTCGTCGTCGCCGTCCTCCCTCCTCCCGCGTCGTCGTCGTCGTCGTCGTCGTCGCCTACGTCGTCCTCTGTCTTTCCTCGTGTTCGTCGTCGTCGTCCTCTTTGGCGTCGTGGTCGTTTCCGTCGTCTTTGTTGCCGTGGTCGTCCTTCCTCCTCCTCCCTCGTCGTCGTCGTCGTCCGTCGTCGGCGTCTCGTCGTCGTCCCTCCTATTTCGTCTCCGTCGTCGTCGTCGCCGTTGTCGTCGTCGTCTTCCCTCCTCCCTTGTCGTTGTCGTCGTCGGCGCCGCCGTCCTTCCTCCTTCTTCGTCGTTCGCGTCGTCGCCGTCCTGACTCCTCCCTCGTCGTTGTCGTCGTTGTCGTCGTTGTCGCCGTCGTCGTCCTTCCTCCTTCCTCGTCGTCGTCTTCGTTGGCGACGTCGTCGCCGTCGTCTTCGTCGTCGTCGACGTCGTTGTCGTCGTCGAAGTCGTCGGAGACGTCGTCGGTGTCGTCGTAGTCGCCGTCGTCGTCGTCGTCGGCGTCGTTGACGTCGTCGTCGTCGTCGTCGTCGTCGTCGTCGGTGTCGTCGTTGTCGTCGTCGAAGTCGTTGGAGACGTCGTCGTTGTCGTCGTAGTCGGTGTCGGCGGCGCCGTCGTCGTCGCTGTCGCTGTCGTCATCGGCGTCGGTGTCGTGGCCAAGTGTCATGTGATACGTACCGTCACGGTCTTGTCTTAAGAGGTCTTGCGACCAAGTTGCGGGTGGGAGGGTGGGATGTTTGCACGAGCAGTGGAGAGGACAGCTTCAAGACGGTCAAATATGAATTGCACTACATAGGTTCCACCATGTCGATTGCACCGCATTGATTTCGCACCGCATATATATATATATATCATCAGATAGGCGGCACCGCATGGATTGTACCACTGTGTGTCTACATATATTATGTATATACACACGTGTATATATACGTATGTATATGTATGCATATATACTTATATATATGTGTATATATATATATATATTGCACCGACTTGATCCCCGTTTTCTAAAAAGGAATGGGATCCAGCCCCGGGTGTTACGGTCCAACCTGAGGATGTGCAATGTACATGTGATTCTGCCCCATCGTTCATGCTGAATGCGAGTTCTTACCGTCCCAGCCGAGCCCAGGTTTGGCCCCCCACCCCCCAACATCTTTGTCTATTAATACTACGCGCGCATTCGCTTATCACACATCATCTGTTTTCCAGAACCCCTGGCAACAAATGGACGAAGTGCGCACGCACGCGTCATCGCGCGGACATGCCACAATCCTTCAAATTTCTGAGGCGTCGTAAGGATTTCAAAATCAGCATGGTGATTCAAACAAGGTATGCGCGCTCGCTCTTGCGAGTTCTTACGACAAACATGGATTCTTACCACAAGCATGGGTTGTTCCATGATTTCATTGACTGCGAAGAAACGGACCTCTCGCGCGCGATGTCGAAGTTTTTGAACGCCCTTGCGCGCGTGCTGGGCGGGGCACGACTCGCGCCCGTCGGCCGCGCGCGTATGTCGCAATCTTCCCCAACCTTCATCACCGACACGTGGAGACCATCATCACCATCGGCATGATCAGCATCGGTGCCGTCATTGGCCCTGCCGTCGTCATCGTCATCGTCGTAACCAGCATCGCTACTATCATCATCGTGTTCGCCCTTGCCGGCGTCGCCATGATACCGCGCCCGCCCGAGCCACCGATTCGCACTGAAGTGCCCGCGCGTCAGCGCTGTCTGCGAGACGCGCTGGGAAGTGTCCAGCGGTCAGCGCCACCGCGGCCGCGTCGGTCGCGCCAGACTAGCTGACCGCTCTGCGCGCGACCCTGCGCGCGATAGCGCGGCCGCAGCGATGCTCCAGCTAGCTCCAAGCAGTCATCGCATTTGCCGCCGTATGGGTTTTGCAAGCCAAGTTTCGGGTGGGTGGAGGGGATGATTGCGCGAGCAGTGGAGTTGTCAATTTCAAGTTCGGCACGGTGACTTGTACCAGAAAGATTGCACAACGCAGATTGCACAGCACAGATTGCACCACGTAGATTGCACCGCATATACTGCACCACATATCTTTCACCACATGAATTCTACAACATCGATTGCACAACATATACTGCTCTACATACATTGGATTAAGTAACTTTCACAGCATTGATTGGTACACGTGGGTACAAGAGACAGCGTTTGGGTTCCACGCTGGCTAACACATTTTCAATACGGAAAAGAAGTAACGCTGATGGAGGGAAAGTTCAGGGGGATGCATCGGCCCCCAATAGCCCATTGATCGCCGACTGGGGCCCGATAGCTCAACCCATCAGGGAACGTGCGCATTCGCTATCGGGGGTCAATTGCCGACCCATCGGCGATGTATCACCGATTCCAGGTTTATGTTTCTCTCCCCCGACGAGGTCCCCCGCGAACATCCCTCTTGAAAGGGGGTCACAACATGATTGCTTAGAGGAGGAAGAGATAGCAATACCGCTGCTTGTCCTGGAGATCACTCGCCGCCTCGGCTGGAATCTCTTCGAAATTCTGGTCAGAACGCGCCCCGCGAGAGGGCTGGAGCGCAGTCCGCCCATGCTCAGGCGGGGCGATGCGCCCAGACCATCTCGCGTCGTGACAAAATCACGACGGGAGGTGTTTTGCTACTTTGGACGTTTGGGGGCCCTCGCTGGGCCCCGGGGCAGTCCGAAACGACTCGGAATGAGAAACTGGCCCCTGGGAAGGTGTCCAGACCTCCAGGGGTCCAGGTTATGAAGAAATCGCGACGTCGGGGGATTGGGAGAGGGGCGGTGCGAAGCTTGCCGCGTGCGGCTGGTTTGGTCCCCGCCGCCGGCCGCCTCGACACGCCAGCGACCCTGGCGCTGGGGGGCGCGGGGATAATGGACCAGCCGCATGCAGCCGATTCGCCATCAGTCGAGTTGAGTTAACAGGGCGACCCTTTAAATCAAGGGTGCCATTTGTGACCTGTGCTTCGCGTCCCGTGTCCTCTGCATTCCTGGGGCAATGTGGCCCTCGGAAGGGTCTTGTGTCCGCTCGCGTGTTCTTTCCAATCGTCGAACTCTACTATCTAGCCCCCCTCTGGGTTTCCCTTCCCCTTGGGGTCTGTGGGTGGGGCAGGCGGCGGGGCGATAGCATGGGGTCGTGCGGAGCGGTCGGCGAAGCCGTGAACCGTGCGTTCCGTGCGGCAGTGAGGGTCAAGCAGTGGCGTAGCGTCCTGGCCTGCTTGGAGGCCCATGTTGTGAGAACCTCTCGTAGTTTGCACGAAGCGCTCTTATAAGATTTCTGGCTGAGACAGCCCTGCTTGAATGCATCGCTGTTGTGTCCTAGGAGCATTGTTTTCGTTCTTACGTACTGGAGTGTCAGGCCGGGAGGCCCCTGCTCATAAGAGAACGAGTGGAAGCGCCACCCCAGCGCGAACGTCGATCGCGCGTTGGTGTCCTCAAGTGGCCGTAGTTCCGCGGTTTCCCCTCTCAGGGGGGCCTGATGCAGGAGGGCGACGGAGTGACCATCCGTAGTCTCTGGCTGCGCGATGGCCTAGGGCGGGTTGAGACCGTGGAGTCTGCGGCGCGTTAAAGGCGCAGGACGCACACGAATGCCACGACGAGTTCAGTTCGTCTGCAGTTGGGCGTTGGCGCCGAGCGGGCCATGACCAGTTCTTCAGCAACGCGAAGGCGTTCGGGCTCATCCGTGACGTCACCAGGCGTAATCGGCAGACTTGCCTCAGCCTGCTGCTGCTGCTGCTGCTCGTTCTGTCAATGCGCAAGTTGAGGCGTATTCCAATCAGTCGATGCCCCAAAATTTTGCCGACATGCCGGCAATGGTCCACGCACAGGTATCGCAGGGGCGCCTTAACGTCAGTACCTGGGCCAAAGGGACGCTCTCAGTTCTCAGCTCTCTCAATACAAAGCTGCCCCAATCTCCGAATGCAATATTCATATCCGTAAGGGCTTTGCCCTCTTGCGCCAGCCTCCGTTCCATCAGAGTGGAAGATCTCACAGCCGTGTCGGGGTGTCTGTGCGCCGTCATGGCGACATCTGGAAACATGCGGGGACGGATAGGAATCAGCAAACCATGTTGAGATGCTGTTGGGGCTATTCTTGAACACTGTGACATGTTGCATCGTTCCCCTCGGGAGCGCGGTCCCGGCGTCATTTACGAAGAGAAGAAGTATGCCTCGGGAGCGCGACTTTGGTGTAATATATATATATATATATCCACATACATACAGACATACATACATACATACACATATACATACATACATCTATACATACATACATACATACATACATACATACATACATACATACATACGTACGCACGTACGTACGTACGTACGTACGTACATACATACATACATACATACATACATACATACACACACATACATACATACATACATACATACATACATACATACATACATACATACATACATGCATACATACATACATACACACACATACATACATACATACATACATACATACATACATACATACATACATACATACATACATACATACATACATACATATATATATATATATATATATATATGTATATCATGCAAGCGGCGCCCGGCTCCCCGGCCCCAAGGGGAACCCATTTTTGCAAAATTGTCCCCCGCCCCGGGTTCCCCTCGCCTCCCTCGCTGCAGATACACCCCCCCCAGGCGCCGTCGCATCGAGACGCCTGTGCAATGTCTGTCCATCTAGCTGCCCCCCCCGGGCGCCGTCGCACCCTCGGGTTGCCTTGACTGGTGGCGACCATCGATCTATCTAATTACCTGTGCCTCGGCTACAGGAGCGTTCGAAATTATTCAGGGGGGGCCCACTCCTCCCAAGAGGCTCCGAGGCTGCCCCAGGAGGCGTCCACAGCTCCGCAGAAGCTCCCAGCATAGCTGTCCTGTGGCCCCCCCCAGGCTTTGCCAGGACGTCCCCGAGGGCTTTACACGGCTAGAAAACATAGGAAATGGCGTCGTGTGTCGCTGCTGGCAGGGGGGGGTTCAACCCCCCCTCCCCTGCAGAACCATGGGGGGCCGAGGGGTTCTGGACCTGCCCCCCCCCTCCCCCCCCAGGGAAAATGAATGGGGGGGATCTGGACCACCCCCTCCCATCCCTGGGGAAAATTGGCAATGAGGGTCTGGAGCACCGCCCCCCGCCCCTTGCCCCCCACTCACCCCTGGGAGAATTAGTGGGGGGACCCGCCGCCCCCCCCAATCCCCCGGGACAATCATTTGGATGTCCAAAACGCCCCCCTCTCCTGGCGGCGACGACGACGAAGACGATGACGCCGACGACGACGAAGACGACGACGAAGACGACGACGAAGACGACGACGACGATGACGACGACACACGACGCACAACGCATGACGGCATCCCATAGCCAAGTCAAGACGGCCGCAACCCTTCTCGGGCAGCGAGTCGCCCGCAAACCCCGACGCTCGTGTCGTCACAGCGCCATGGGCTAGGCTAGAACATAAGCGTGCGCGAAGCGCGCGCGTGGTTTAGTTTAGCATCGGTTCTGGTTTCGCAACGGCGGATTACGATGGCATATGGTTCCTGGAACCCGAATTTGGCGTAACCTACGAAGGATTCTGGCTTCGGGGCGCGAGCCTGGCGCACTTTCTACGGGGTTCAGGCTTCGGGACCACGGTTCTGCAGCAGCCTCGACGGATTCTTGCTTCGGGAGCGCGAAGGTGTTCTTGACAGAGGATTCTGGCGTCGGGAACGCGAGCTTGGCGTAATTCACAAAAAGGATTCCAGCGTCGGGGGCGCGAAGCTCGTGGACGGAGGAGTTTGGTCTTGGGGGCGCGAGTCTCATGCCACATTTGTCTTACGTGCTGCAGACCGACCATGAGTTTTGATCACGCGGTTCGAGCGGGGTAGCAGGACGGTTTAGGGGTTTCCCACCCTCGCGCGGGCAGCAGCAATTTGCAGTATTCAGCAGCAAATGATGTTATAACAATGGGAATTGGAAGCTGCCACGCAGCTTGACGGCCCAACAAGGGTGCCTCCGGATTTTCTTGGATTATGTTGCGTTGATTGTACCCCTTCCTTGATGGAGCAGATCTCATCCAGCACCGCCACCAGAACTCCACAAGCTCATGTTGTGGTCCATGGCTTCGTGGAGAGGGGCCGATCTCCAGTGATATCTGCTCCAAATTGAACATGTGGGTACGCGGTGGCAGGGGAAACACAGACCTCCCGCGCCGTGTTGCTGTTCGGCGGGATCCCCCGTAACTTTTTGTTATCCCTGCACCAGGCCTTCGCCGCGGGCAGTTTTGTTGCAGCGTCGTGGCAAAACAGTGCCGCCCCAGCGCCAGAGCCGCCAACAAGCCTCCTGCTGCCGTTTCGCTTGGATCCTGCTCCGTTCTGCTCCGTCTGCGCCGCCTTTGGGGCCCGCCCGCGGCCCTTGGACTCCGAATCTTTGAGTCCCTGCGCCGTGAACGGACAAGCAGGGCCCAAGCCGTGCACCCACCCCATCTTGCTGCGGCAGTTCCCACCACAGATGCACATGGCCCAGGCAGGCAGATCGTGCGTCGAGCGCACGGCACGTGGCCGATCAGGGCAAGTTAGGTATGGTCCGCGTCGGCGCCGCCACCGAAGGGCACTGCATCCGAACTCGGGCACCCCTGCCAACTCAGGGATCGCGAAACGAGAGGTCGAGAGGGCCTGTTGCGCAGCCTTGCTTTTGCCCTGATGGCTGACGCTGCTGTAATTACTGCGCCGCTGGAAGGCCCCCAGTCGCACGGAGGCCCAGACAGTTTGCGCCAGACGTGCGATCGAGGCGCACTCTTGGCCATTGCGAACTACTCACGGACGGACCTTCCCTCCGCAGGAGGAGGAGGAGGAGGAGGAGGAGGAGGAGGAGGAGGAGGAGGAGGGGGCAGGAGGAGCGGGCAGGAAGAGGAGCAGGCGGAGTTGGATCCCCGTTGTTTATCCGTAGCTGTCTCGTCTCTGGCGCTCGCAGTGCGGTCGCGCCTCGCTGGGCGGTGGCCGGCCATGGCGCGGCGCTCGCTGGCGGGCGCGGCGGCGGCGGTGTTTGTGCTGCGCCCCTCCTCGGCGGCCCGCAGAGGGGGGGGGGGGGGGGGGGCGCGGCGCCCTCTATCCAAGGGTCGGGGACTGATCAGAGGAGGGCGAGGTGAGGCAGCGGCAGTTGGCCATCGGGGGGGGGGGGGGGCCCTCGTCGCAAGAGCTGGATATACGGGCCGGAAGTCTTGTGCGTTTGGACCCCGGCAGGGGTCCGGGGACAGAGTTTGAGCTGTCGTTGTCTCAGCCCGCCCTGCTCCGAACTGTCGCGGGCGATGTTTCCCCCAGACTCAATTTTTTACGAAAGATGAAGCTTCCTCCTCCTCCTCCTCCTCCTCCTCTTCCTCCTCCTCTCCTCTTCCTCCTCCTCTCCTCCTCCTCCTCCTCCTCCTCCTCCTCCTCCTCCTCCTCCTCCTCCTCCTCCTCCTCCCCCCAGACTCAAGAGGAGGGAAGGTGCTATTTGGACGCTTCCTTTGTCTGAATTGGGGTCGACAGATCCCCTGTCGGTTGTCTCAACTAGCCCTGCTCCGAATTGGGGATCCAGGATCGCGCTTCCCGCTCCGCGATTCGATTACGATTCCTCCTCTTCTCCCCTGGGGCGCGGCGCGAGAGGGCGGAGAACGTCGCGCAGCGCGAAGCGCGAAATTAGGCGCCCTTGCTGCTCCGAGTGGAGGATCGAGGATCGATCTTCGTGGGCGCTTCATGGCCCCTCTGTACCTCTCGGGGCGCCGTCGCGGCCACGGCCAGATGCACCTCGAGGTTGCGGTCGTCGGAACGCAGCCCAGGACAGATTTGGGATGGCCCAGTGGCGCGGCGGCACCATGCTACCCAGACCACGCAGAACAGGATTGCACCTGTGAGTGCCGAACAGGCTGGTCGTACGCCAACTGCGCAGACAGCGAGCTGGTGGTGGGCCAGTAGAGGATGACGAATCTGATTATACGCTCTCTGGTCTCTGGTCCGCGTTCTACGCCTTTACTTGTCAATCGTGTGCCGACCCCATTTGGATTCTTGACGCCTCGCGTATCCCCACCAGTCTTTACGCCGCCCGACCTGTCTCGCCGCGGTCGCGATCCAAAAAGTATCCCCACCAGCCCATCGAGCAACGATTCCCAGGAGAGTCGCATTGATCAGGGAAGCGTGAGAACAAACAGTGGAACAACGAGTGGGGCAGCCATCAAACAGAATATTGGGATCATCCTGAGCAGCCCCAAGAGTCAACCGTAAATGCCTTCGCGCATCCTTCGATATGGAAGCTATGTGGCAGCTTACTTGGGCCACCTTGTTGGCCATTTTAGATGCCTTCGGGGCTCCCTTGGGGCCCTCTCGGGACCCTCTTGGGGGCTGTCTTGGGCCCCTCTTGGGGGCTCTCTTGGAGCCATCTTGGATGCCATCGATTCCCCCATCTGGGCCCGAACATTTGCTTCTTGAGGCCCTTTTCGGCCGCTCTTGGGGCGTTCTTGGGTGCTCTCGGAGCTGTCTTTGGGGCCAATCCGGGCCCGTCTTGAGGCCATCTGGAGCTATCCTGAGGCCTCCAGAGCCCATCGGAAGCTAAGCGCGAGAAGACACAGCACATCAAAACATAATTGGTTTGAACTGGTTGTGGCTTCCTGGGGGCCTTCTTGGGAGGCTCGGAAAGCACTCCGAGCCGTTGTGGGGCGGTCCTAAGGGCTCTTGGAGGCATTCTGGAGGCCATATTGAACCATCTCGAGCTATCTCGAGCGATCTTGGAGGCCATCTTGGGCTCTCTGGGGCCCTCTTGGAGCCAGCTAGGGTCATCTTAGACGCTTCAACGCCTCGCGGCTCCACCCGTCCAGACCGAGAGGGAGGGGGCAGTGGGAATGGGGGACCCTCTCCTCGAAGGAGAAGAAGGGGGGTCAATCAGCAGAACGAGCTCGCTAAACCTCTTAAGCCCAGAGGGCTTGTGGGACTTGATTTCTCGCTCCACCTACTCTCCATATTGTACGCGCTCGCTTCCTTAGTCTTGGCTACCCTCTTGGGGCCGCCTTTCGGTCCCTGCATCCTGGGGCTGAGAAACATGCCCCAGGATGAGAAATGGTTCTGGGGAGTATATGTTGGGACTTCTGTTGGGGGCGGATACGCTTTGAAAGAAACACGACGTCGGAGCTCTTGGTAAGAATGTACCCGATCTCCCTGAGGCTCCCCCGGCCTCCTGCTTAGTGTCGGCGATCGGCGTTTTATCCATGCTCACGGTCGGGTATTTTTGCTTACAGTGTCGCGCCGCTGGTTCTGGCCCACCACGCTTCGGCGCAACACGCTAACCACGTCCTGGCCCCCGAACGTCACGAGCCTCTTGAAGCGTCCCGCCCAGCAGAGCGGAGCGACCCACTATCAGCTCGCAGGGCATAGCGTGTCGCCGGGGCCGCCGCCGCGACATGCTGACCAAAATTCCCGACCACATCCCCGCTGAGGCTCACCACTCTGTGTGGCTGGGGGGATAGGGCACGGATATATGTTCTCCATGTGGTAGATTTCTTGTTCATGTCACCGGCGGTCGCGAGCACTGCGACCCCATGCCGCTTTTTGTCGGGCCCTCCGTTGCTGCGCCCTCGCTGCTGCTGACGAGGAACTGCCGATCGCCTGCAGAACTCCGCCTCCCTTGCCCCGCCCCGTCTCTGCGCGCCGCCAGCTTCAGCGCGGCCGCGGCTGCTTGTCGACAACTGGCCGGCCTGCGCGGAGGATTCCTCCCGGGGCCCGTGGAGGCGCCGCCCCTTCGCCGGATCCGCGGGCACACGAACTGTACACTTACACTGATCCCCAAGATTGGCAGACATGCCTTCCTGCCTCCTCTCGCCCGAGCTTCTCGGAGGAGATCATCCCACAGGTCTCTGCGAGCTCTTCGCCGCTGCAGCTGGGCGCGGCTCGCTAGCTGGATCAGGTTAATTCCCTGGCCCTTCCGGTCGGGAGCATGTGCATTCTGGGGGGGGGCACGGACATCCGATGATATGATGTATGTTTGTTTTTCTGGCCCCCCAGGTTTTTCCGACCCCTTTCCCAGGGGCGGCTTTTCTTCTCGGACCAATGTTTGATAGCCCTGAGGCCTGAAAGCGGGCCCCCAAATCCTCTGCACTGCTTTGTCCAGGCTCGACGATCTGCAAAATGCTGTACGACGTGGCCGTCCAGAACTACTGAACGGCCTGAACCCAAGGTGTAGCGTTACGGCAAAATCTTCATTTGAATCCGTAAGTGCTCGATTGTGTTCGAAGCCGAAATTGAGGAAACACGCCGGGATTGAAAAGATCATCTCTCAGAGCCCCGCCTTATCAGGGCTGGGGGTGGTCAGGATTAGCTCCTGATTTGTGGTTCGGGGGCCCAAACCGTAGTTGCACCAGACTTGAGTCATCTCAGGCAACCCGAGCGTCCAACCACTCCCGAATCGTCGGAGCTGCTGGTGGTCAGGGGTAACTCCTGATTCGTGCCTTAGGGGCCCAAACCAGAGTTACCCCGGACCAGAGCTATCCAAGCGTCCAAATATCGTCGTTAATTTCGTCTCGAGCGCCGCTGACACGGAGGTTTGGTAGCACTTCTTTTCAAAAATGCATTTTCTCGCAATTCAGTCTTTGGGGTAAATTTGCGTGCGCCAGCATTTGGTAATCGACGAGGAAGCGCCGATTTAGCGTCGATCGGGGTCGATTTAGCACCCATTAGTGCCGACTAGCGTCGATTACCGTTGGGTGGCGTTGATCCGCAAGAGCTAGTAAAATGGCATGCAAGGCCCCCACGTGTTGCCACAGACCGGCCACGCGCAGAGGGGGGTAGGGGGGGGGGCGAAGGCTTCTCAGAAGCACCTGTGCTTTGTAGAAGGCGCGGCCGTATCTATAGATGTAAGGCCAGCGCCGGCGCCTTCCAAGAAGCAGCCTCCTCGCCTCCTTCTAAGAAGGCTTCCCCCTCCCCCCGCCCCCTCGTGCGCGCCGCCAAACAGAACGGCGGGGTGGAGCGGCTCCGGGGCCCCGTTCCTCTTGCCTCTTCACGACGGAGGCCCTGCGGCAGGTGGGCGCGGGCGGCCCGGAGGCGTGCGTCGACCTCCCCGGGGCAGCCAGCCGCAGGGCTTGGTCCGACGCGCTCGGGCGGACCTGCGCCGACTACGGGGCCCACGCCGACGGCATCGAGGAAGCAGATAACGGCAGAAGCATAGCCAGATTGGAGGGGTCGAACGGTCATTGACTGCCCTTGGGCCATGGGCGCGAGGCTGAAGTCGACTTCCGCGGTTCGGATTGTTGCTGCGTCGTCATGTTTTGTGTTATGTTGTTGTTGTTGTGGTTGTTGTTGTGTGTGTGTGTGTGTGTTGTGGTTGTCGTTATTTGTGTTAGTATCGTTGTTGTTGTTGGTGTTGTTGGTGTTGGTGTTGTTGGTGTTGTTTGTGTTGTTGGTGTTGGTGTTGTTGGTGTTGTTGTTGGTGTTGTTGGTGGTATTGTTGCTGCTGCTGCTGCTGCTGTCGTGTTTGTTGTTTGTGCTGTTGCTGTTGCTGGTGTCGTTGTTGTTGTTGTTGTTGTTGTTGTTGTTGTTGTTGTTGTTGTTGTTGTTGTTGTTGAACATTATTTATTCTAAAGAATAATTATTGTTGGGCCCCCTGGTGCGCGCCCCCCCTGCGCCGCCTAGGCCGCAGCTACATTTTCATCATTTTCGTGAGGAAGCCTCAGAAAAGAGGGTGTGTACAGGATCCGGTTGTTTTGTTGTAATCCGCTTTCCCTTGCAAAAAACAATAGAAAATGACATTTCTTGTTCTAATATAATCAAATTTCAAGAATCCCTTGCAAAAAATAA
The DNA here is from genome assembly GCA_963575745.1 of Prorocentrum cordatum. Classification (NCBI taxonomy): domain Eukaryota; class Dinophyceae; order Prorocentrales; family Prorocentraceae; genus Prorocentrum; species Prorocentrum cordatum. The sequence goes on along the minus strand of CAUYUJ010003113.1, from coordinate 326,385 downwards.
GGTAAAGTGGACATTCGCGCGCGCAAGACGAAATCCTTCCAAAACCTTAGTGTTCGCAGCGATTTTAACATAAAAACATCAAAAAACCAATGGTTTTTCAACAAAAAATGTCAAAATCTCATCCCGCGCGCTCTTGCGGATTCGTAGGAAACCCAACACTTTTTAAACATTTCTGTCAAACGGGCTTTTGCGAGCAACTTTTTCGAACTTCTGCGACAACGGTTGCGCACCTGCCAGGGCCATCATCCCTGTCAAATAATACCATGCGGGACACATTCGTTTTTTCTTCGCGCGCGCACGCCGTCGTCGTCGGCCGCGGGGCCCTGAATAGTAGCCACGGTCGTCCGCATGCCACGAAGTGAAGTGTCCGAACGTCATAGGGCGGGAAGCTGGGTGTGGGTGGTGGCGAAGAGTCGTTTGGAAATTTGGTAGAGCTTGAACCGGCCCCCCCACAAAGTGGGGGTATTGCCCGCCTCCTATGAAAACCCTGGCACTGGTGAGAACGGAGTGTCCCCACGTGCTAGTAATTGTTGTTGTTGTTGTTGTTGCTGTTGCTGTTGTTGCTGTTGTTGCTGTTGTTGCTGTTGCTGTTGTTGCCGTTGCCGTTGCCGTTGGTGTTGGTGTTGGTGTTGGTGTTTGTGTTGGTGTTGTTGTCTTTGTTGTTGTTGGTGGTGGTGTTGTTGTTGTTGTTGTTGCTGTTGTTGGTCTTGTTGGTCGTGGAGGTGGTGGTGATGGTGGTGGTGGACACTGCACCGAGACCCCCCCCAGCAACCAGCAACCCCAGCAACCCCCTTTCTGGAGGGTTGCTGGGGTTGCTGGTTGCTGAAGTTCCTGGGGATTCCTGAGAATTCCTTTGGATTCAGGGGGATCCCTAAAATTTCCTGAGGCCTTCCTAGTGGATTCCTGAGGGGTTCCTGAGGACTTCCTGGTGGACTCCTGAGGGATTCCTGCAGGATTTCTGACGGATTCCTGACAGGATTCTTGAGGATCCCCACGGGATGCTTCAGGGAATTCCTCACTGATTCCTGAAGTTTCGGAGGGGTTCCTGAGGGTTCCTGGGGGAGTCCTGAGGGTTCATCAGGGATTTCAGGGGCATCCCTCCTGAATCCCCAAGGGGCTGATAAGGATTATTAAAGGATTTCTGCGAGGTTTCCTGGAAGATCCCAAAGGGATTGTTGAGGTGTCCTGAATGTTTCCTGAAGATTCCTCAGGGATTTGGGAAAGCTTCCTGAGGGATTCCCAAGGGATTCCTAGAGGGATTCCTGAAGGATCCCTCAGGCTTCGTGAGGGAGTCCTGAAGGATTCTCTATGGATTCCGAGGGATTCCCTCGGGATTCCTCCGGATTCCTATAAAGGGATTCCGGAGGGATCCCTTGCTGGATTCCGAAAGGATTTCTGAGGATCCTCCTGGCGTTTCTGAAAGATCCCTGAGGATTCTTGAAGGATCCCCAAAAAGGATTTCTAAGAGAACTCCTGAAGGATTCCTGGGGGGTGCCTGAGGGATTCCTGAAGAAGTCCTGAGGAATCCCATGGGATTCCTGAAGAATTCCTAGGGGATTCCTTGGCATTCCAAGAGGGTCGTGAAGGATTCCGAGAGAGTCCTCAAGATTCCCTAGGGATTCTTCAGGGATTGTTGGAAGATTCCTGACTGATACCTGCGGAGTCCTCTGGGATTCCCCAGGGATGCTTGAGGCAATCTCTTTTTTAAGATTCCTGAAGGATTCCGAAGGGATTCCTGAAGGATTCCTAAGGGACTCTTGGCGGGCCCCTTCGCCTGGAGTCCGCACCCTTCTTTTCACCAGGGGAAGACTTGCGGCTCATATAGGGCCCCTGGCCCAGGGCTTACACGAACAACGGCTTCCGTACATTGTACTTCAGAATCGCGGTCTCGCGCGGGATTTCTTCATAATGTATGTAGGGGACGCGCTTTCGCGTAGTAGCTTCTCGCAATGTATTGCGGTGCCGTCCACCCTAGACCCAGGAATCACGCTCTCGTCTTAGATCCCCTCACGTTTCATCGGATGCGCCAACTACGCGCGGCAGGCAGTGAAGATATACACCCAAGGGGGGTACGATCAAAAAACGAAGAGGGTTGGTATCGAGGGTCTGGGATACACGTGTGGACATGGCGCACACGAGCAGAGAAGAGCGAAACGTCTTAGAATGATGGTTGCTGTTGTCGTCGTCCTCCTCCTCCTCCGCCCACGACCCGCCCGCGACCCACACCGCGACTCACCCCGCGACCCACCCTGCGACCCACCCCGCGACCAACCCCGCGACCAACCCCGCGACCCACCCTTGACCCACCCACCTTGCTTTGACGAAAATTCTGCACCTGCGGCGGGCTCGTTGCGCAATGCGTTGGAAAATCTGCGCCTGTGGCGAGCTTCTTCAGAGCCTCGCGCACAGCTGACGACCCCGCCGCCCCCTCACTTTTACCCGCAACTGCGGGGTGCTACGTACTCGAGCTTCCAAGGTGGCCGAAATACAGACGAAACTGATGGTAACGATGAGCGAGTTTCCAAGGTGTCCACTGCATCCTTTCGCTTCGGCCCATCCTTGGCCACTTTCGTTGGCCGCGCCCAGCTCGAGAAGTGTCGGCACGGCACTCCAAGACCCTTGCATCCTTGTCGTGCATCCTTATTGTCAGTTTCGATTGTACCACCACCGGCACCAAAATCTCGGATCATCTTCTCGCGGTGGTGGTGTACGTGCTTGCTTCCAGGCCTTCACTTTCTGTCGTGTCTTTGCTCTTCCTCGGCAGCGACTGGTGCGACGCGAGCAGCGGGGGGGGCTCCGGCGCGGAGGGCGGCGCGCGGCGGGCGTGCTGCGCGTGCGGCGGCGGCACGCAGCACTGGCTCCTGCTCTCCGTCGTCTCCTACGTCTTCAATGTCACCTCCGCCCCGCACTTCTCCCCGCCCGGGAGCTCTCCCCCCACCCACCGGCCGCGTTCCACTGCTCGCAAAGTGCCTACTCGCGAACGTCCTAAACAAAAACAGTTGTTTGCCTCGATAATGTCTATATACGTATACACATATATACGATATATATATATAAATATATACATATAGTAATCCCAACGCGTCGGACCCAGGCCATTTGCGAGTCGTTCCTTTGCGAGTAGTGGAGCGCGCTTGTCTATCCACTGAGCAGCGATCCTAGGGGGGGATCGAGAGGGGGCGGGCCTTCTCAGACGGCTGCGGGGCTTCTGCGCGGCCATTGCCCCCTCTGAGGAGCTTGCTTGGCCGTCTAAGGAAAACGGACAATAAACAAAAACAAACAACATAGAAAGCAATAAAAAGTTGAATGGGCCTTCTCGGAAGGCAGGAGCGGCTTCTCAGAAGCCCTCTGGCCTTTCCGGCCTTCGGGGGCGGGAACTCAGTACCCCCAGAGATCCGATGCCCGGATTTGTCCAAGACGGTGGCCCCAGAAGTCCGAACCGGATCCTTTGTTTTTTTTCCCGAGCCGATTTTCGTTGGCCGCGGGGCCTGGCAGATACGCTCTGTAACGTACAGCTTCATCTTAGGCGATTTCACTTTCGTATTTTCTTTATTGTGTTTAAAGAGGAGCTATTGCTATGCGTTGGACAGGCTGTACTTGAAATGCGGCCCGGAGCGCGGAAGCCACCTGACATCTTCCCAGAGTGGGTTACGAACGACGGGCTGTTCCGTTCTTGATTCATCGAGGCGGCCGCTGCGTGCCTGGAAGACCCCAACGATTCCTACACCACCGGGCGTAACAAGATTAGGCGAGTTGCCAAACCAGTTGCGTTCAAGATCAAACAGTCCAACTCGGGGCGCGCAGCAAACACTTCGAGGGCAATGTTGTCAGCCACAGTCGCCTTCCTCCGTGCTGCATTCATCGGGAATGCCAAAACGATGCAAC
>CAUYUJ010003113.1:275000-317500 GCA_963575745.1 Prorocentrum cordatum | reverse complement strand
AGGAGGAGGAGGGGCGGAGGAGGAGGAGGAAGAGGAGGAGGAGGAGGAGGAGGGAGGAGGAGGAGGAGGGAGGAGGAGGAGGAGGAGGAGGAGGAGGAGGAGGAGGAGGAGGAGGAGGAGGGGAGGAGGAGGAGGAGGAGGAGGAGGAGGAGGAGGAGGAGGAGGAGGGAGGGGAAGGAGGAGGAGAAGGGAGGGTGAGGAGGAGGAGGAGCAGGAGGAACGGGAGGAGGAGGAGGAGGAGGAGGAGGAGGAGGAGGAGGAGTGTGAAAGGAGCTTACTTCCATCTCTTGCATTTCCATCAACACACCCCTGCCCTCGTGTCCGAGCTGGCGCGTTTGCCCGCGCCCGCGCGTCCTTGCCTCCCACGGCAGCGAATCAGGCACGCAAGCTGGGTAATTGCGATGAAACTCTCGGGGCCTCGCGAGGCAACAAGCGCACCCGCCTCCATGGCCCTTCAGCCCTGCCACCGCCGTTCGTTCTGGCCAATCGCCTCTGTACTCGACGAGGGCGCTCCAGAACGGCAGCGACGAGCCAGCTCGCGCGGCGCGGGCGCCGTCCCTGGCGCCGAAGGGCGCCCCGTCGTGCCTCGGAGGGGGAGCGGCGACGCACCCCTGACCCGCCAGGAGGGCTAAACTATATCATCTCCACGCACGCGTACACACGCACGCACGCACGCACTCACGCACGCGCGCACGCACAGACACACACACACACACCCACACACACAAGCACCCGCACACACACACACACACGCACGCACGCACGCACGCACGCACGCACGCACGCACGCACACACACACACACACACACACACACACACACACACACACACACACACACACGCACAACACACACACACACCACACCCACACACACACCCCCACACCCACACACCCCGCACCACACACACCCACACCCACCACGCCACGCACGCACACGCACGCACGCACGCAACGCACGCAACGCACACTACACACACACGCACACACACACACACGCAACGCACGCGAAACACACACGCACGCAACGCACGCACGCGCGCACACACACACACACGCGCGCGCCGCGCAACCAAACACCACAGCAATACGCACACGCACACGCACACGCACACGCACACGCACACGCAACGCGCACACGCACAGCACGCGCACACGCACACGCACACGCTACGCACACGCACACACGCAAGACGAAACGCACGCACGCAACACAAACGCACGCATACACACATCACATCACGCACGCACGCACGCACGCACGCACGCACGCACGCACGCACGCACGCACGCACGCACGCACGCACGCACGCACGCACGCACGCACACACACACACACACACACACACACACACACACACACCACGCACACACACACACACACGCACGCACGCGCAACGCACGCACGACGCACGCTAACGCACGCACGCACGCACACACGCACATCACAGACACACACACACACACACACACACACACGCACACGCACACGCACACGCACACGCACACGCACACGCACACGCACACGCACACGCACACGCACACGCACACGCACGCACGCACACACGCACACATAGACCTTGGCGGACACATTCCAAAATATTTTTGGCCGCCCAGAAGCCCAGCTAAGTCTGGAGTGATATGGTCTAACGCTCTGGCAGGTCGGGGAGGCTGGGGGGGGGGAGGGGGGCCAGGGGGCACGGTTGGAGGAGTGGGCGGGGAGGCACGGCGGAGGAGGCGCGTTGGCGGAGGGGCGGGCGGGCAGCACATGCCTGCATGTAGGCAGCACCCCGCGCTGCAGCAAGTTCATGCCCCAATTGGTGACCATCATCAAACAGTCCAGGGTGCATCGGCCATTGCACCCACACTTGCACAGCTGTGACGTTAAAACAACCCACAATGTCCACCGTCGTCTCCTGAACGTTGGGCCGAACGAGCATCTGACAAATGAATCGGTCTTAGTCACCGCCACCTTGTCACTGTAAATACCGATGGGGAGCACAGCCAGGCGCCCGCGCTGGACAACAACAGGGTGATTTAGAAAATTCTGCGTGGCATAATCGGCTGGGTCGAATCTGGTGATGTCGAGCTCAGCAGGGTAATCCTGTAGACATTGCCAAATCACCTCGACTGGCAAACGGATGGGGATGTCCCGCAGCTCTCTAGTGTTGTCTCCAGAGTTGTGGACGGGGCACTTGACGTAATACAAATGCCCATCCAAGTTCCTCACGCCGAGAGCTGTCTGGACCATGCGACTGTGGTTCGACCCCGCAGCACCCGTCGGCGAAGCAAACCTCTCCAGACCAATGCCACCAGCAGCGCTAACGAGATACGACAGCACAGACAGGTCTCTGGTCGCCCAATGGCCGCACGCCCACTTTCTCACACAGAAGCTGCGCAAGTCATCGCCAGCAGCGGACCCCGCCCAGCGATCAGCTGGCGCGAAGCTGGCCTCGCCTCGACAGCCGTCGCCAGCAGCTGGCCCCGCCACGCGATCAGCTCGGGCGAAGCTGGCCTCGCCTCGACCGTCGTCGCCAGCAGCGGACCCTGCCCCCCGAGCAGCTAGCGCCAAGCTGGCCTCGCCTCGACAGTCGTCGCCAGCAGCGGGCCCCGCCACGCGCGCAGCTAGCGCGAAGCTGGCCTCGCCTCGGCCGCCGTCGCCAGCAGCGGACCCCGCCGCGCGAGCAGCTAGCGCGAAGCTGGCCTCGCCCCGGCCGTCGTCGCCAGGCCGCGCGGCGTCCGCGCCGCCCAGCTCGGCCGCGCCGTCGCCTACGGGCCGCGGGCGGGCGAGAGGGGGCACAGAGGCGATGGGGGGCTGCACAAAGGAAGGAGGGTGGCGAGGAGGAGCAGCGAAGGAGGCGACGAGGGAGGCGGCGAGGGCGAGGACGGAAAGGGGGCCGAGCAGGAGGAGCAGCAACAGCAGGAGAAGGAGGGAGCGGGTGAGGGGGTGCCTGTTCCCCCCTGACCTTCCAGGGAGCTATGGTTTAGCACTGGGGACCTAAACACCTAACAAGCTGAGCGAAACAGCCTAAACCCAAGACGTAGAATAGCTTTGGGATCGTGTTTTTTTCAAGTCGGGTGCTATGCTTTAGCCCTCCTGGAAGGTCAGGGGGCAACCTCGTCCTCCCCCAATCTCCCCAGAGCTGGCCTCGTCGCCCGCATGATCATCCCAACCCTAGTCGGCCTCATCGGAATCAGCATCTTAACTCTGCATCGCCTCGTCGTCCCAGCCCTCCTCATCGCCCACCTCGCCGCCCCTCCACATCCTCGGGCGTGGTCGGTTGAACCCGCAGCTGCCTGCGGCGCCGCCGTCACCCCCGCCGCCCTCGGCTGGCGCATGCGCGCGCGCCCTCGCAGCTCGCATGCTGCGTACGTGGGGGGGCCACTCGAGCAGTGATCGATACGGAGATGTCGGGTGGTGGTGGTGGTGGTGGTGGTGGTGGTGGTGGTAGGTGGTGGTAGGTGGTGGTAGGTGGTGGTAGGTAGTGGTGGTGGTGGGGTGGTGGTGGTGGTGGTGGTGGTGGTGGTGGTGGTGGTGGTGGTGGTGGTGGTGGTAGGTGGTAGGTGGTAGGTGGTAGGTGTAGTGGTGGTGGTGGTGGTGGTGTGGTGGTGGTGGTGGTGGTGTGGTGGTGGTGGTGGTGGTGGTGGTGGTGGTGGTGGGGTGGTGGTGGTGGTGGTGGTGGGGGTGGTGGTGGGTGGTGGGTGTGGTGGTGGTAGGTGGTTGGTGGCGGTGGTGGTGGTTGGTGGAGGGGTAGGTGGTAAGTAGTGGTAGGTGGTAGGTGGTAGGTGGTAGGTGGTGTGGTAGGTGGTAGGTTGTTGGTGGTGGTGGTGGTGGTGGTGGTGGTGGTGGTGGTGGTGGTGGTGGTGGTGGTGGTGGTGGCGGTGGCGGTGGCAGTGGCGGTGGCGGTGGCGGTGGCGGTGGCGGTGGTGGTGGCGGTGTTGGTTGCGGTGGTGGTGGTGGCGACTGGGTGCGCATTGGGCATGCCCTGGCCAGCGTGTCGAACCGCGCCCAGCCGCGCCGACGAGGGCCGCCAGAGAACCATGTAACTGCGCATCAGAGGTTCGGCGTCTTCAGACGTCGAACCTCTGATGCGCAGTTACAGTCAACCCGCGTAGTAAGGATGCGCGGTGAGGATGCAAGGGCCCTGGGCACCCAGTTCGAAGCTTTTCGAGCGGGGCGCAGCCAACGAAATTGGCCAAGGATGGGCCGAGAAGACAAGGATGCAAGGGTACCCGTGGGAATGATGCCCATCTTTACTATATGCGGGTTGACTGTGGCAGGCTGATGCTCGGTGTGGCTTAAGGCTCCACGCGGGGCCAGGGCGTCGCCCGATGGGGTCGAGGGCCCCAGAGGTTCGAGTCAGCTGGCCATCTGGCCATCTGCCCCCCTGCGCTCAGCCGCCAGTGACGCGATCTCGTTCGCTGGACATCTGGCCCAAGCCCAGCGCCTGAGCGATCCCTGTGCTCAGCCGCGGTGGGCGCCGTCGGCCGTCATGTGCCCGAGGCGCGGGCAGTGGGTGATCGGTATGCTTCCATGTCTCTCGCTATCTTTATCGCGCTCTCTCTCTCTCTCTCTCTCTCTCTCCCTCTCGTTCTCCCTATGTCTCTCCCCCTCTCTCTCTCGCGCTCCATCTGTAGGTATCCCTCTCCCGCCCTATATACATAGGCACCAGTATGCGAACATATGTACATATGTGCATACGCATACATATAGATATATATGTATGAGCGCACAGCTCCCGTGCATGTTTCCCTCTCGCTCTATCTCTCTTTATCCCGTTATTTGTCCTGGAGCAAACGGTATGCCGCTATACTTGTAATCCTATGCACACACATGTATCTATATGTATCTATATCTGCACACAGGTGTGTGTGTGTTTTTATGTACACGCACGCCTGCTTACATATGCACACACGCCCGTCGGTGCACACATGCGTTTCTCTTCTCGGTAGTTGGCACTTGCTGGTGTTGATCTCAAGTCACCAGTGTTGACACTGGTGTACCCCGTGACCCATGTCTGTCAGGAAATGCAAGAGCTCGGCTGGTTCCGTGCACTGCGCTCGGCCCCGCGCAGCACCACGACGGCCGAGCGGACAGGCGCGCGCAGTATAGCGGGGAGAGGCGGTATGAGGGGGAGAGGGGCGATGTGGCCAGGAGGTGGAGGTGTGGATGTATGGAGGACAGGAGATGGAGGATGAGGAATACTGCTACTGGTGGGGTGCACGATCCCCTGGATTCGATGGCATGTGAACTCATGCAGCTGACGTGTGAGTGCCAGCCCTCTGTGGCTGGCGGTAGCGGGCTCTGCGCAGCAACGTGCGCCCGCATCATGGTCGCGCAGCGTGGGCCTCACGCGGCCGCTGGCGCCGATGCCGCGGCCGCAGCCCTGGCGGCAGCCCTCTTGGCTGCTGCAGTCTGCTTGGAGGCGGTCGGCTTCTTGACGACATCGACGGGCTTGAACTTGGACTCGTGCATCCTCGTGATGGGGATCAGTACCGTAGTCAAGTGTTCGACGTCAACCTTGATATCTTGGCGTTTCTTCGTCAAGAACTCCATCGCCTTGGACGCGTCGCCGCCGAGGTCCACCATCAACTTCGAAAACGACTTCAACAAGATGCTCGCCTCCACGGCCTTCGTCGCGATGGCAATGGTCCCCGTCTCAGGGTTGACGAGGTTCTTCAGGGGACCGACCTCGTCCTTCGCCCAATGGTAGTCCGACGACGGGTCGGCCGCCTGCTCCACGATCGACTGCGCCTTGCTCACCATGCCCTTCAGCCGCGACGCCTCGGCGAATACCTCCATGCGCAGCTTCTGATGCGGAGGCTTCTCCGACTTCGGCTTCGGCGGATCGACAGGCTGGACCTTGGTGGCCACGTCGGTCGCCGCGGCGGCCTCGGCGGTCGAGCCCTCGGCATGGGCGCCAGCCGCGGGCCGCCAATCGGCGGGTGCTGACACCTTGTCGAGGTCGGAGCTGCCGCCTGCGAAGAGCAAGCCTCTGAGGACGTGGAGCGCCAACGCCGCTGGGTCACCCGTTGGAAGCTGCACGGGCGCGGGCGCTTTCACAGGCGTGGGCACCGATGCTCGGGCGTGGGCCGCGGGCGTCGAGGGCGTTGGGCTCGGCGGCTCATCGATCACGATGGCCTTGTCTCCTCGCACTGGCGTGGGGCTCGGGGCAGGCGCCTGGGCAGCCGCCTGAGAAGGCGCTGCGGCGGCGGCGGCGGCCGAAGGCTCTGCCACGGGAAGGCGCCCCTCGGCCGCGGCCAACGCCTGCGCCTTCACGTCCTCTGGCACCTCACTCACCAATCCTTTGCGCTTAGCCTCCTCCATCGCCCCCTCGTCCACTTCGAACTCCCCCTCCATGCTGCGAACCCTGTCCGTTGTGAACGACTGGGCGGTCCCCTTCCTCACGTTGAGAAATTCCAACTCTTCCGCCCATTTGTTGTACATGATGTACGGTGCACCAGATGATATACATTTTTTGGCAATGATGCCAGCTGATTTCTCCGCCGCCGCCTTGTCGAGCAAGCCGCCGCGAGCGATGACGAGGTTGGTCCAGTTCATGTACCAGGACTCCGTGACGTCCGAATCGCGGTCGCGCTCCTGGACGGCTGCGGTGCCCTTCAAGTTGGAGAGCTTCGTGGCCTGCCACTGCTGCCTGAACAACGTCTTCGCCTTCCCTTTCAGGGCCATGTATGCCTGCTTCTCCTCCGCGCTGCACGTGCGCATGAAATCCTGCCTGTCCTTGTCGTTGTCAGTGAAGCCGCGCTTGGCCTTCTTCTGCGCGGGCTCCTCAGCCGCCATCTCGGCGCGCGACCCTGACCTTCCAGGAGGGCTAAAAAAAAGCACGCGACTTAAACACATATCCCAGAGCTATTCTACATATTGGTTTTAGGGTGAATCGTTTCGTTTTTTTACAGTGTTTTAAGCCTCCCGTGCTAAAAAATAGCTCTCTGGAAGGTCAGGGGAGCTGCTGGAGTGCTGGCCGCTGCAGCCAGCGAGATGTCGCAGAGCGATGGAGCGCGAACCCTGACGAACGAGCCAAAACGGCCTACTACAGACAGCTGCTGCGGCAGCAGCGCTGGGAAGCGCGACAGGAGCGGGGTAGAAGATCTCTCGTCCCGAGGCGGCCACGAACTACAGTCAACCCGTAGAGTAAGGATGCGAGATAAGGATGCAAGGGCCTCGGACGGCCACTTCAGAGTTTTTCGAGCGGGGCACGGACAGCGAAAGTGGCAAAGGATGGACCGAGGAGGCAAGGACGTAAGGGTATCATTGGGAAGGGTGCCCAAACTCACTGCACGAAGCGGCCGCTAGAAAATCAGACAGATGGTGGACCTTGGCGCGGAGGAGGAGAGGGGGAGGAGAATGGTGGGAGGCGGTTGGTGTCGCAAGTCCTTTCTGCGCCGCATGCGTCCTCATAACAGCGTGGCTCTCGTGGCCCAGCTAGCAAGCCTCTAAGGCGGCCTCATGGGGCCATGAGTGCAAGCACTGCGAGGGGAAGCCAAGGCAGATGCGGGCGCGAAACGTCCAGGTACCCGGCATGGCAGGCGCGAAACGTCCATGGTACCCGGTAGTCGTCATCACCGTTTCGGTCGTTTGAAAAAAAGTGAAGTTTGATATTCCCCGTTCTTTTCCAAACGTGTTCGAGGACTCGTGGACAATAATTGCGCGGGCCGATATCTCCCCTATCCAATTCCCCCCTCCTCTCGAGATCCCCTTGAACATTCACCCCCGTGATCACCCTCGCCCGCGTCATCATCATCGCCCGCGTCACCTCATGCGACGCATCCCTCTCCCTAGCACTGGCGGCGAGGCGCAGCCGCATTGCCAGGGCGGTCGGGCGGCGCCAGACTGAGTCCCCCTGTGGTCTGCCAGGGAATGCAATCAAATGCAATCAGATGCAATCAGATGCAATCAGATGCAATCAGATGCAATCAGATGCAATCAAATGCAATCAAATGCAATCAAATGCAGTCAGATGCAATCAGATGCAATCAGATGCAATCAAATGCAATCAACTGCAATCACATACCATGGTGTGCAATCACAAGGTGCGACGACCTCCCATGGCGCTCGCAGGACAGACGGGCGAACGCCTCTGCCAGCAACGAACACACACTACCACAACCTCTCTGAAAGTTGCCACGCTTGTGGTCGGGGTTGGGCACGGCACATGTCGGGCACAGTCAACCCGCATAGTAAGGATGGGCAGCATTCCAATGGTACACTTGCATCCTTGCCTTCTCGGCCCATCATTGGCCAGTTTCGTTGGCTGTGCCCCGCTCGAAAAGCTTCGAACTTGGCGTCCAAGGCCCTTGCATCCTTATCGCGCATCCTTACTATGCGGGTTGACTGTGCCGCGTCAGCGCCGTCTCCCCTCGACCCAGCTCCATCGCTGTTTTGCGCGTCGCGCATCGAGTCACTGCGACGGAGCCGCATGATTAATTGCGAGTGAGGCGGCCGCTGCAACGACCGCGGGCGCCGAACCAATCTGTAACATCTCCGAGCCAACTGCGATCGCGAACGTGGGCTGCATAAGATTCGGCGCGCACCTGCGGGGATGACAGTCTCTCTCGCTCGGACAGCGCCCGCCACCGACCCCGCCGCCGCCGCCGCCGCGCGGTCGGCTGCCGTGCGCCGCCGTACATCAGCGCGAGCAGCATCGCCTGGCGTCGGAGGGAAGCGGGAGGCGGGGTGGTGGAGCGCCCCCCCCCCAGCAAGCAACGAGAGGGGGCGGCAGCGGCGGCGGGGAGACGGGCGGGTGAGAGTTGAGGATGAGAGAGGTGGGGTGGGGGTGACATCGCGAAAGGTGAGCGTGAGGGAGATGGGTGAGGAAGACGATTGAGGCATGGGAGGGGCGATAGCGAAGGGGAGGAGGAGGAGGAGGAGCAGGAGGATGAGGATGAGGAGGAGGAGGAGGAGGAGGAGGAGGAGGAGGAGGAGGAGGAGGAAAGGTCTTCCTTGGAATTCGGATGTGCTTTTTTTGTAAAACACCTCCGAATTCCAAAGGGGGGGAGGAGGGGGAACGAGAGGGTACTGCCACGCTCGCCAGACCCCCGACCGCCCCCCCCCCCAGCGGCAAGAGGCCTCGGGGCTGCGATGTGGCCAGCGCGCAGCTCCACGCCCTGCGCGTCGCTGGAGTCGGCCTGGCGCCAGCGCGCGAGGCTACGGGTATACGATGCAGGACTGGACACAGGAAGAGTATGACTGCGCGTGGATGGGCGAATGAAGCGAGGCACGTGGCGGACGGGGAACGACTGACGGAGGGGGCGGTAAGCAGGAGTGCAGGCGGATCGAAGGAGTGCAGGGGGAGCGTAGACGGAGTGCAGGAGGAGAGGGAACGAGACGGGGAAGGTGTTGAGGTCGACCGAACATGAGGGTGGTCAATACGGGAATAGGGTTTAGGGTTTAGGGTTTAGGGCTTAGGGTTTAGGGTTTAGGGTTTAGGGTTTAGGGTTTAGGGTTTAGGGCTTAGGGTTTAGGGTTTAGGGTTTAGGGTTTAGGGTTTAGGGTTTAGGGTTTAGGGTTTAGGGTTTAGGGTTTAGGGTTTAGGGTTTAGGGTTTAGGGTTTAGGGTTTAGGGTTTAGGGTTTAGGGTTTGGGGTTTAGGGTTTAGGGGGCTGCCGGAGGCCAAGACAGCCCGCTGCACTTAAGGGGCCCTTAAGTGCAGCGGATCTGCTCCTCCTTCGGAGGGGCTCCCGGAGGCCAAGACAGCCCGCTGCACTTAAGGGGCCCTTAAGTGCAGCGGATCTGCTCCTCCTTCGGGGGGGCTCCCGGAGGCCAAGGCAGCCCGCTGTACTTCAGGGGCTCTTAAGTGCAGCGGATCTGCTCCTCCTTCGGGGGGGCTCCCGGAGGCCAAGACAGCCCGCTGCACTTAAGGGGCCCTTGAGTGCAGCGGATCTGCTCCTCTTTCGGGGGGGCTCCCGGAGGCCAAGACAGCCCGCTGCACTTAAGGGGCCCTTAAGTGCAGCAGCGGGTCTGCTCCTCCTTTGGGGGGGGGGGGCTCCCGGAGGCCAAGACAGCCCGCTGCACTTAAGGGGCCCTTAAGTGCAGCGGATCTGCTCCTCCTTCGGGGGGGCCCCCGGAGGCCAAGACAGCCCGCTGCACTTAAGGGGCCCTTAAGTGCAGCGGATCTGCTCCTCCTTCGGGGGGGCTCCCGGAGGCCAAGACAGCCCGCTGTATGTAAGGGGCCCTTGAGCCTTCAGAACACCAGATCTGCTCCCCTTTGCGGGGGCCTCCCGGGGCCCCAGACAGTCCGCCGTGCTTCAGGGGCCCTTAGGGTTTAGGGTTTAGGGTTTAGGGTTTAGGGTTTAGGGTTTAGGGTTTAGGGTTTAGGAAGTCTCGAGCGACAGTGCCCGAGTTGTGAGGACGTCTCGAGCGGCGGCGCTTTCTGCGGACACCTCCAGAGAGCCCAAAGCCGTCCCCCCCTTCCTTCCTGCCGACCCGTCCGGATCCAAGGGGTAGGAGGGAGTGGACGAGGAACCGATGGAAGAGGCCTCCCCCCAGCCTGAGAGGCGCCTCCCGGAGGCCTCCCCCTAGCCTGCGGGGGGGCCTCCCGGAGACCTCCCCCAAGGCTGGGGGGAGGCCTCCCAGGGAGGCCTCCAGGAGGTCTGGGGCAGGCCTGGGGGAGGCCTCCCCCCAGCCTGGGGGGAGGTCCGGGGGGGGAGATCTGGTGGAGGCTTCCCCCAGGCCTCCCAGAGGCCTCCCCCAGCCTGGGGGGAGGTCTCCGGGAGGCCTCCCCCAGACCTCCCGGAGGCCTCCCCCAGGCCTGGGGGAGGACCAGGGGAGGCCTGCCGGAGACCTCCCCTGGTCCTCCCGGAGACCTCCGTCGTCCACGAGCCCTCCTCCGACGGCCGCGACCCCAGACCTGGGGGAGGTCTGGCGGAGGCCTCCCCCCAGACCTGGTGGAGGACCAGGGGAGGCCTCCTGGAGGCCTCCCCTGGTCCTCCACCAGGCCTGGGGGAGGTCTGGTGGAGGACCAGGGGAGGTCTGGTGGAGGCCTCCCCTACCTCGCCGGAGGGCCTCCTGGGAGGTCTGGTGGAGGACCAGGGGAGGTCTGGTACCAGACCTGGTGGAGGACCAGGTAGGTGTGGACCCTTACCCACACTTCGGGGGGCCTCGACCAGCCGCCCCTGCCCGAGCCGCGCAGGCTGGCCCCTGCCGACGCCGCCGCCTGCAGCTCCGCGGCAGGCCTTCGCCCACTGACATTACCCCCGCCACTCCTCTCCATCCACCCCGCCGCCTCGCTCACATCCGCCCAGCAGCGAGCGGCTGAGTGGAGAGAACGAGGGAAGGGCGGATGGGAGGGTGAGCCAGATCCATAAACAGATGGTGCCATACTTAGGTGTATGCATATATATATGCGTGTGTATCGTTAGAGACATATACATATACAGGGGCATGGGCAGAGCCACGGACCTACACGCATATATACACATACCACCGCGATATGCTGTGTGGCAACAGTATAACGAATGTGGGGACCATGTATTGGATTGATGAGCTCATCTGTGTATATACATACCCTGACCTCCCAGAGGGCTATTTTTTGGCACTGGAGGCCTAAACGCCTACATAACGAAACGAGACGGTCTAACACCAAGACGTAGAACAGCTCTGGGATAGGTTGTTAGGTCGGGTGCTATTGTTTAGCCCTTCTGGAAGGTCAGGGTATATATAGAGAGAGAGAGAGAGAGGAAGGGAGGGTGAGAGAGAGGGGTGGATGCATAGAGCGAGATGTGATTGCACATCAAGGGAGCGCGGCACGAGCTCGCCTGGAGGCGTCTACGTCTCGGCCCTCGGCTGCATCCTGATCTCGAGGCCCGTCGCGATGTCTGCCTGGCAACGGGTTGGTGCGCGAGGGGTCGGGAGGAGGGCTCTGCTCCATGTTCGTCCACCTTTCCATTCGTCACCCCCTCCTCTGCGCTCCATCCTCCCTCCGCACTCCGTCCTCCGCCCTCAGTGCCTCTCCTCCCTCCGCCGCCCCTCCGCGGGCCGATGCGCCCTTCCATGCCACCATGGCTCCTCCACGTGGCATGCCGTCGAATGCGTGATCCACCCTCCTTCCACCGCCCCCGTCCGTCAACCGTCGGTGCCTTGCGGACCGTGATGTCATCCTTGTTGCATTGCAGCGTGCCGTCCTCGATCTCCTGCGCGATCATCATGGCGCCCCTCCAGACGGTGATCGGGGACATGCCGCCGAACGACACGGTGCCGAGCGAGACGCGCCCGCCGTCGGCGTGCATCCTGACGACAGGGTTGCGGTTGCCCTCTGAGGTCGCCTGGAACTTGACGCAGCGCTTGTCCTTGGTCGTGAACACGTGCTTCAGCTCGCACAGGAAGTCCTGTCAGCGGAGGGGTGCGGGATGGGAGGACGTGCGGGGGGGGGGCCCTCCTCCCTCCTCCGACTCTCTCCTGCCACCCACCCGCCGTTCTTCCTCTCCAGTCTGCCCTCGTGCCCAGCTTCTCTCGCACCTCCGTCCCCCAGCTCCCGCGCCTCCTCCCAGCCACCCCCCCACCTCGCCTCCTCCTCCTCCTCCTCCTCATCCTCCTTCTCCTCCTCCTCCTCCTCCTGCTCCTCCTCCTGCTCCTCCTCCTCCTCCTCCTCCTCCTCCTCCTCCTTGTCTTCCTCTGCGCGCGGTCCTTGGGGTCCACGACGGTCAGCTTATCGGGGCTGACTTTGACGACCTCGAGGTTCTCCCAGCACGTCACCACCCACTTGAGCGATCCGTCGGCGCCTTTGCTCTGCTTCACGAGCTCGCACACCTTGCCGTTGTACTGCGTGGCCTCCAGCTGCCCCATCACGCACGTTGCACCTGGCTGCAGGCTCGGCGCCGACCCGTCTGGCCCAGCAGCGCCCTGCCATGGGCCGCCTCCCTCCTCCGACCTCGCGGCCTTGCGCGCCTTGGCGGCCCGCTCGTGGCTCCCCGTCGTCGTCGCACCCGCAGGGCGCTTCATCCTCGCGGAGGTCTTGGCCATGGCCTTCGCCTCCTGATTCTCCTGGCGGCGCTGCGCCATCTCGTACACAGCCTGCGGGGCGGATGGTGGACGCGGGTAGCGCGGGAGAGAGGGATGATGATGATGCTGATGATGATGATGATGATGATGCTGATGATGATGATGGTGAGGATGATGATGTTGATGTTGATGCTGATGATGATGCTGAGGCTGATGCTGATGCTGATGCTGATGATGATGATGATGATGATGATGCTGATGATGATGATGATGATGATGGTGATGATGATGATGATGATGCTGATGCTGATGCTGATGCTGATGATGATGATGATGATGCTGATGCTGATGATGATGATGATGATGCTGATGATGATGATGATGATGACGATGATGATGATGATGATAATGATGATGATGGTGATGGACAGAGGGTAGGAGGTGAGGGCGGGGGATGGAGGGGGGAGGGCTGGAGGGTGGAGGCGAGCGTGGAGGGCGAGGGCGAGCGTGCAGGGTGGGGGGTGGAGGTGAGGGTGGAGGGTGGAGGGCGGAGGGTGGAAGCGAGGGTGGAGGGTGGAGGTGAGGTGAAGGGTCGAGGGCTGGGTGCGGTAGCACCGTGGTAGGGCGAATGCGTGGTCAGGGAGGGCGGGGAGGAGGGAATGGCGGGAGGGCCCACTAGCTTTGTGACGCAGCGGGCTCTGCCAGATCCTCAGCTTCGTCTGGCGCATCATGTGCAAGCTGCTCCTCTTCCTCGCCTTCCTCGTCCTCCATGTCGAAGTCGTCGTCGTCCCAGCCGTCTCCCTCCTCGTCTTCTTCCTCAGCGTCGCCGCCAGCGCCTCCTTCTTCTTCCTCCTCCTCATCTTCTGTCTCATCCTCTTCCTCATCAGCGCCATCCTCGTCATCATGCACCTGCGTCTTTGGCGCTGCCTTCGCGCGGCCCTTTGCTGCTGCGGCTGGCTTCGGCTTGCACGTCGCGGCGGCGAAGTCCTCGGCAGTCTTCGCCCTCCCCCTCCCCTCCGCGCAGCTCCGCCGCTCTCGTCGCCGCCAGCGGCGGCGCCCTCGGAGCCAAGGGCCGCGCTGCCGCCCGCGAACACCCAGCCAAGGATGTCGGAGACGGTGCCGTCGAGGAACTCGGCCATGCACACGGCGCCGACCTCGCGCGGAGCCTTCGCTGAGATGGCTGGCTCGACCTCGCCAGCGGCCTCGCCGCAGATCCACGGCCGCCTCCTCGCCGCGCCGCCCGTGGCGAAGACGCGGTACTCGGCCTCGCACTCCCTGTTGTCGCCGCCGTCGTCCTCGAAGTCGACCGCAGCTGCAGCGATCGGGCGGGCCGCGTCCAGCTCGGGAAACTCGAAGTCCTCGGGGAACTCCTCGGAGAAGAACGAGTCCAGGTCCAGCGAACGCGCCCGCGTCAAGCGCGATGGCGCCGACGGCGCCGGCAGGGGCCTGCTCGCGCTGGGCGCAGCCGAGGCCGAGGCCGCGCCGATGGCGCCCGAGGCCGCCAGCGGCGGCGGGGGCGACGGCGCGACGCCCGAGGCCGCCAGCGGCGGCGGGGGCGACGGCGCGACACCCGCGGCGGCGGCCGCCTGCGAGGGGCGCGGGAAGTGCGCCATGAAGCTGCGCATCGAGCCCCTGTACCACTCGCGCCGCACGTGGTAGAACACCGAGCGCAGCTTGGTCGCGCAGACCTCTGCTTTGGCCTTGCGCTCGCGCAAGGCCCTTTCTGCACGCGAACAAACGTAAACATATAACTACCCTGACCTTCCAGAGAGCAAACGCTAGCTCTCCAGATCTATGGGCCTACTTGGGCCGCTTAAAACCTCCACGCGGTCCAAGTAGGCCCATGGATCTGGAGCGCTAGCGCTTGTCCCCTGAAATGTCAAGGTAGTTATATGTTTGTGTTCATTGTTGTTCGCGTCCTCGGCTTGTTCGCGACGACGACGCCGCTGCCCTCGACGTCGCTGGCCTGGTAGCGGCGCAGGAGGCCCTGCACCGGCGTGCTCCAGGAGGCGTTGAGCAGCGGGCAGTACTGGCCGTGGTACTGCACGCCCTCGACGAGGGCCATCAGCTCGCCCACGTTGGGCGGCGCCTGGCGGCGCGCACCATTCTCCTCCATCTCCTCCGCCTCATCCGCACCCCCCTCCTCGCCCTCCTCGCCGCCGCCGTCGCCGTCCATTTTACTATCGCCTCCATCCTCCTCCTCCTCCTTCCGCCTCGCCCTCCTTCTCCTACTCTTCCCCCTTGCCCCCCTCCGCCTCCTCCTCCTCCCCCCCCCCCTCCTCCTCCCCCCCTCCGCCTCCTCCTCCTCCCCCCCCCCCTCCTCCTCCTACTCGTCCTCCGCTCCTCCTCCTACTGGTCTTCCTTCCCCTCCTCATTCCCGCATCATTCCTCTCGCCATCTCTCCGCCATCATCAGCACATCACCATCATCAGAATAATCATCATAATTCATCATGTCATCATCAGCATCATATAAGCACACAGCCAGCCGCATCACCATCATCCGTCATCAGCATCGTCAGCACCACCAATCCCCCCCCTCCCTAGGAAGGAAGGGGGCCATCGTCTCCACGCGCTCACTCCTCCTCCTCCTCCGCTCTCATCTCCCCACTCGCCGTCCTCATTCTCCTCCGCATCGCCCCTCATCATTCTACTCTTCTCTTATCGCCCCCCATTCCACCTCCTCATCTTACCTAATTCACGATCGTCTCCTCATCCTCCTCCTCCCCTCCTCCTCCTCATTCTCTGTCTCCTCCCTCCGCCTGCTGTTCCCTCATCATCATGATTATTCCTCCCCGTACTCCTCCCTCCTCCTCCTCCTCCCCTCCTCTCCTCCTCCTCCCCCTCCTCGCTCTCCTCCTCGATCCTCCTCACTCCTACTCGCACTTCCGGCCTCCCATATCAACCCGTTTGTTCTTCTCCTCCTCATCCTACCTTGTCCTACTTCCGCCTCCTCCTCATACTTCCCCCCCTCTTTCCTTCCTCAGACCCTCCTCATCCTCGTCATTCATTCATTATCATCTCATCAGGACATCAGCATCATATACATTTCATCCACCGTCATATCCCATCATCGTACAGCATCAGGTCATCAGCATTGTCATCCATCACCATCTTATTCACAGCATCAGCATCATCATCATCATCATTCCCCTCCCCCCCTCCTCTTCCTCCTCATCGCCATCTGCATCAGCATCATCAGTATCAGCATCGGCATCATCAACATCATCATCATCATCACCGTCATCATCTCCATTGCCATCAGCATCAGCATTATCATCATCAGCAGCAGCACCATCATGGCCATCAACGTCATCCTCAGCATCATCATTAACATCATCCGCCGCATCCTCCTCCGTTCCCTCCCCCTCCTCACCCGTTTCCACCTCCTTCACCTCATGTTTCTTCTCCTCATCCTAATCCCCCCCCCCTCCCCCTCCCCCTAATCCTCATTCTCCACCCTCACACTCATCCTCCTCATACACCTCATCAGCATCAGCATCATCATCAGCTTCAGCATCCTCATCATCAGCATTACCATCACCATCACCATCAGCATCGTCATCGTCCCCCTTCACCGCCAGCCCACCCCTCGTCGGGCCTCGAACCCAGCGCTGTAGCTGATGTCGTCGCCCTCGAGCATCAGCACGGCGAGGCTCTTCGCGACGAGGCTCGGGGCGGCGACCCAGCTGCGCGTCTTCGGCATGGCCTGCCCGCCCACCGTTACTCTCCCTTCCACGTTCCGCTCACTGTTCGTTCCCCCTCTACCCCCCCCCCCCGTTCTCCATCGCTATCTCTTAAGTCCTGCATGCTTGTTTTGGGTTGCGTTCGCTCTCCCCCTCTCTCCCTATCTCTCTCTCTCTCTCGTTTACTCTCTCGTACTCCCGCTTACTCTCTTACTCTCGGGCTCTCTCTCTCTCTCTCTCTCTCTCTCTCGCTCTCTCTTTCTCTCTCTCTCTCTCTCTATCTCGCTCTCTCTCTCTCTCGCTCTCTCGTTTATTATATATCTCGTACTCCCGCTAACTCGCTTTCTCGCGTTCTCTCGCTCCCTCACTCTATCTCTCTATTTATCTCGCCTTCCAGCCCTTTCGCTCCTCTCCCTATCCCGCATCTCATACTCGTCCTTAGTCTCCTCCACGCCATCCGTGTCTTCCTCATCCGTGCCCTATTCCTCCGCATCCTCCATACCCTTCTCCTTTCACACGGCTTGCTAGTGAGCGAGCCTTGTTTGCCCGATGCGCGCTCGTGAAACAGCGGCCCTCCTCGTCGTCGTCCTCCTCCTCCGCCTCCGTCTCATCTACCTCCTTTCATCCTCCTCCTCCTCCTCTTCCTCCTCCTTCCTCATCCTCCTCCTCCTCCTCCTCCTCCTCCTCCTCCTCCTCCTCCCCCATCCTCCTCCTCCTCCTCCTCCTCCTCCTCCTCATCCTCCCCTTCTCTTCCTCCTCCGTTTCGTCCCACCCCTTCCTCCTCTTCCTACTGATTATCCTCCTGCTTCTCCTCCTCCTTCTCCTCCTCTTCCTGCCTCTCCTCCTCTTCCTGCTCCTTCTCCTCCTACAGTCGGGCTGCTGAAATAAGGAACGCAACCTAAGGAACGAACCCCTCCCGCGGTTTCAAAAAAACGTGGGTGCACGAGAAGGGCTAGAGGAACAACCACGGAAGAACGTAAGGAACATCGGGCCCTTTCCGAATCCAAAGTGTTCCTTATTTCAGCGTCTTGACTGTACCCACTCCGTTCCCTCCCCCCCCCGCCGTGGCGGTCAGGCGCGCCGCGCGCGTGCGGGGCGCGCGGCCCCCTCCGCGGGCCGCTGCGGCCTCCGCCGCGAGGGGGCTTGGGCCCCAGGGCATGCGCGGAACGCCAGCCTCCACCCTGACCTTCCAGAGAGCTATGTTTAGCACTGGAAGCCTAAAAACCAAAACAACTAAACGAAACAGCTTAAAACCAGGACGTCGACCAGCTCTGGGATAGGTGTTTAAGTCGGGTGCATTTTTTTAGCCATCCTGGAAGGTAAGGGCACTTTTCCCCCCTCCCACCCTCCCTCCTGATCCTTCTCCCACTCCTGCTCCCGCTTCTCGTCCTCGTCCCCGCCCCTGCTCCTCCCCAGTCCTTTCTTTTTCCTCCTCATCCTCATCCTCCTCCTCTTCTTTCCTCCTCCTCCTCCTCCTCCTCCTCCTTCTCCTGCTCATCCTCCTGCTTTCCCTCATCCGCCTGCTTTTCCTCCTCTTTCTCCTCCTCCTCCTCCTCCTCCTCCTCGTTCTCCTCCTCCTCCTTTTCCTCATCCTCCCCCTCTCCTTCCTCCTCCTTCTACTCTTCCTTCTCATCCTCCTCATCGTCATCATCATCACCATCATCAGCAACACCATCGTCGTCATCATTATCACCATTATCATTATCATCATCATCATCCGCCTCCTCCTCCTCTTCCTCATCCTCCTCCTCTTCCACCTCCTTCACCTCCTCCTCATCCTCCTCTTCCTTCTCCTCCACCTCCACCTTCTCCTCCTCCTCTTCCTCCTCCTCCTCCTCCTTCGCCTCCTCCCCCTCCTCCTCCTCCCTCTCGTCACCCCTCCGCTCATCATCCGCTCACTCGAGCGCCAGAAAACGAACCGCGTACGGCAGGGGCGCTCTATTCGGAGATTTTGGATAAGGAATGGTGGATCGGCAGTGTGCGGGGCCGACGCTCTCATCAGATAAGGAGTTCTTCAGGGTCTGAAGCCTCCTGGGCGAATTCCTGAACCGACCCCCCACCGTAGGTTTCACGAGCTCCGATGCATGTGGCGTGTGCTTCGTGTGCGTTCAACGTCCACATGTATGTGATATTTGTGTTCATATAGGTCGCTGGTTTATGCTAAATATCGATGTTTTATATCTACGGTTAGGTCTACATATAGGTTTGTAAATACATGTAGATATGTATGTGTTTCATGTTTGGTTAGGTGTTGTATAGCACGATAGGTTTGGTATCTAAATATAGCACCGAGGTTAGGTATATACATTCCAGATAGATTGAAACGTATACGGTTCTATTTTTTAGCGCGCGGATAGCACGATGAAGGTCAGGGTTTGAACAGGTGGCACCATATTGCCGAGAACGGAGCCGCGAGTTGGAACAATTCGTTTTAAAAAAGTACCTCGTCGGCCCAGTCGGCATGTGGCATGGAAGTCATTGCGTTGCGCAGCTGGCTCGAGCGGAACGCGTCGCTACGGGCTACAGGGTGACTCGCCGTAAAATCTGCGCACTGGCAGACCGGGCTGAAAATGGGGTAGATTCGCGTTTCCAGGCCGCAGCTTCAAAATTGGCCATGAAAGCTCTTTGCCGGCGCCCGTGCTGTCTCCCGCGAAAGCTGCGCAGGTGGGGCTGTGAATTCTGTTCCGATGTGCTGGCTGGCCGGGTGTCGAGGGCAGTCCACATCGTGCACGCTAGGTGTCCGCCGAGGACTGCGTCCGCACATTTCCGCACAATGCGCAAACGTTGGGTGACAATGCGCAGGATGAGACATGTCGCGGCTACGGCAGCAGTTGCGGCCGAGGCTTCGCGTTGCTTGCTGAGTTGCCCGGTACGCTGCGACAGTGTAGAATACTATTGTTCTTGCCCAGTGGTTTGGGACGTGCTGAATTCGGGCAAGCCTACAGGTTTTCGGGTGGACCAGCTGGCTGCGATATGTGTTCCCAACCATCCTGTGGTGTTGGGTCCTCGTTTTGAAGAGACGGTCCCCGCGTCTCCTCCTCTCCTCTCTTCCTCCCCCTGTTCCCTCCTCACGTCGCCCCCGCCACTTTGGCACACCCCTCACACGCTTCGTGGCCCCATATGGAGCTCCACCCAAGGCCCCAGCGGAGACGTTCACATGCCGCCCCCCCCTCCACGTTGCCACACCCCTCACATGTTTCGTGGCCCCACAGGGAGCTCCACCCATGCCCCAGTGGCTGCGTTCACATGCCGCCCCCCTGCACTCTTGGCACACCCCTCACACGTTTCGTGGCCCCATAGGGAGCTCCACCCAAGGCCCCAGACGCGGCGTTCACATGCCCCCCCCTGCACTTTGGCACGCCCCTCACACGTTTCGTGGCCCCATTGGGAACTCCACCCAAGGCCCCAGTGGCTGCGTTCACATGCTGCCCCCCCTCCACTTTGCCACACCCTTCACACGTTTCGTGGCCCCATACGGAGCTCCTCCCAAGGCCCCAGTGGATGCGTTCAAATGGCGCCCCCCCTCCACTTTATCGCACCCCTCACACGTTTCGTGGCCACATAGGGAGCTCCACCCAAGGCCCCAGAGGAGGCGTTCACATGCCGCCCGTCCTCCTTGTTGGCAAGCCCCTCACACGCTTCGTGGCCCCATAGGGAGCTCCACCCAAGACCCCACTGGCTGCGTTCATATGCCGCCCCCTCTCCACTGGCACACCCCTCACACGTTTCGTGGCCTCACAGGAGCTCCACCCAAGGCCCCAGTGGATGCGTTCACATGCTGCCCCCCTCCACTTTATCACACCCCTCACACGCTTCGTGGCCCCATTGGGAGCTCCACCCAAGGCCCCAGTGGCTGCGTTCACATGCCGCCCGCCCTCCTTTTTGGCAAACCCCTCAAACGTTTCGTGGCCTCATATGGAACTCCACCCAAGACCCCACTGGCTGCGTTCATATGCCGTCCCCTCTCCACCTTGGCAAACCCCTCACACGTTTGGTGGCCTCATAGGGAGCTCCACCCAAGACCCATATGCCGCCCCCACTCCACTTTGGCACACCCTTCACACGCTTCGTGGCCCCATAGGGAGCTCCACCCAAGGCCCCAATGGCTGCGTTCACATGGCGCCCCCCTCCACTTTGGCACACCCCTCACACGTTTCGTGGCCTCACAGGGAGCTCCACCCAAGGCCCCAGTGGCTGCTCTCACCTGTCGACCCCCCCTCTACTTTGGCACGCACCTCACACGTTTCGTGGCCTCATTGGGCGCTCCACCCAAGGACCCAGTGGCTGCGTTCTCATGCCGCGCCCCTTCCATTCCGGCACACCCTCACACAGTGGCGGTGTCCGCATGTATTCCCCCCACCCAGTATAGCGCTCCATGGCCACATAGGGAGCTCCACCGAAGGCCCCAGTGGCGGTGTCCGCATGCGTTTCCCCTACCCAGTACGGCGCTTCGTGGCCTCACAGGGCGCTCCACCAAATGCCCCAGTGACGGTGTCCGCATGCGTTTTGCTCACCCAGTACATCGTTTCGTTTCCCTAAGGGAGCCCCACCAAGGGTCCCAGTGGCGGTGTTCGCATGCGTTTCCTCCACCCAGCACAACTTTTCGTGGCCCCACAGGGAGCTCCACCAGAGGCTCCAGTGGCAGTGTTCGCATGCGTCTCACCCACCCACTACCGCGCTTCGTGGCCCCATAGGGAGCCGAAGGCCCCAGTGTCCGCATGCGTTACCTCCACCCAGTGCAACGTTGCGTGGCCCCACAGGGAGCTCCACCGAAGGCCCCGTGGCGGTGTTCGCATGCGTCTCCACCACCCTTCGTGGCCCCATAGGGAGCTCCACCCAAGGCCCCAGTGGCGGTGTTCGCATGCGTCCCCCCACCCAGTACAGCACTTCGTAGCCCCATAAGGAGCTCCACCCAAGGCCCCAGTGGCGGTGTTCGCATGCGTCTCCCCCACTCAGTACAGCGCTTCGTGGCCCCATAGGGCGCTCCACTGAAGGCCCCAGTGGCGATATTCGCATGGCGGCCCCGCGCCATTTCGGCACACCCATTATGCGTTTCGTGGCTCCATATGGAGCGCCAACGGAGGCCCCAATAGCCGCGCCCAAGTGCGTCCCCGACCCATTTCGGCGCACCCTTTACACGCTTCGCGGCCCCACAAAGACATCCGCCGACGGCGATGCCCACAACGGCGATAGTCAGAACTCATGTGGTTGGGTTTTTCGCCAGGGTAATTTTTCCTGGACGACAGATGCACAGAAAAGGACATCGTACGAGTTGCGCTGGCAATCTACGAGGTGTACCGCACAACGGAGCTTCGATCGATCCGGAAGTTCCTAACCAGATGGATCAAACAAACGATGTGTTGAGAATTCCTAAGGCGCGCGGGTTGCTGAGCGGGGCCTCGTGACGCTAAGCCTTTTGTTTTTGTCGGTTTCTTGTCCTGTCTTTCCCGTTTCCGTTGCAATCTGACTATGATGTGCACGTGTCTGATTAATTAAATCCATTCTTGCATCAGTTCAAGAAGGTATGAAGTGACATATGTTCGCTGCCGTCGCAAAGCCTATTCTCACCGGAGACTGCTTCTACTGACCACCAGACTCTTTGGACGAGTTCAAGCATGAAGTTCTACTTTGCCTGAACGCTGTGCGGGAGAAAAAATTGGCCTGGGGCCTGGCGGGGGCCCCCCGAGGCCGAGAAACGGACAACAACCTTTCGTCGTGATTGATTCTCGACGCGAGCATGTTTGGGTCCACGTCCAGGGTTCCGCGGGATCCTCGGGGGCGCGGCTGGAGAGTTCCTGGGCGCGGGACTTCTATGCCCCGAAGCTGGGCAGCTACGCCGCGCTCGCCGGGACCGACTGCTCGCGCACGCTCGCCACTTTCTCCATGGAGGAGGAGGACGTTCGGAGCCACGACCTGTCGACTCTCGACGAAAGCGAGTGGGGCGTCCTGTTCGACTACATCTCAGGGCGGCGAAGGCCGCAGGGGTCTGCTCATCCGAAGGAGAGGTACCGACACCCCTACGCGTCCCTCGTCGGCACGGCTGGATCCCTCCCGACATCCTGGTCAGAACGCGCCCCTGGAGAGGTCCGGGGAGTTGCGGGCTCGGCAGTTGGTGTTCCCCCGTCAGCGGCATTCGGCCCCACCTCTCTGGGGGTTGAACGGCGGGCCTCGCTGCCCCGTAGCCCTGGCCGCCCTGAGCATCGACAAGTTTGTCGACAAGTACCCCGTGGTCGGACGGCTCATAGACTGGAGCCCCGGGCCGGGGGTCACCTTCGAGTTCCTGAACGCGAAGGGCGGCTTCTCGCTGCGGCCCGTGCCCGCGCCGCCTCCCCCTCCGCGGGGCGAGCTCTGATCTGCAGCGGCGCCCTCCCTCCTCGCTCCATCGCTGGCCCGGCTGGCCCGGCTCGGCGCCGCAGGGGGTGGCGAGAGGGCCGGGCGGCCGCCGAGGTCGCGACCGGAGGACGGGCGCTTTGGGGCGGCTCGGGCGCCGCGGCGCGCCGCGGGGCCCTTGAGCGGCACCTGCCGGAGCGGACCCGGAGGATTGAGGAAAAGAGCGCGGGGCCAAAAACGGGGCTGGTTGCGTTGTCCGAGACCCCTTCGAGTCACAGCACATCACGACGGGATTTTCGGCTTTTTTCGGCTTTGGGGGGCCCTTCCTGGGCCTCGGGACCGTCAAGACACGACTCGGGATGAAACACTGGTCCACGGGAACGGGTCCAGACATCCGGGGGTCGACGTCACGAAAGATATCATGACGTCGGGGGTTTGGGGTGGGGGCCCGCGCGCCCGGAAAGCGCCGATTCGACGTGGGCCATTCTTGAGCAGTCTCGGCAGTTCGGCGTGAGTTGGGGCCCCATTGTGGCAGTTCGGGCCGTTGCGATGGGGAGGTGCCATGCGACCCTCGGCCAGGGTCTCCCGATGGGCATTGCCCGCAGCAAGGGCCCATGTAATGTCTCCCCTGCAGGTGCCTCCGGGCGCAGCCTGTGGGGCCTCGGCGCAAGGAGCGGTGCGAGGCCGCAGGGTCAGCCTGCCGACACTCCCACTCCGACCGCCTTCGGGTGGGCAACTGCTCGTATGCGAACGACGAGGGGCCGCACGAAGCATAGCAAGAAGGACTGCATAAACTACCTGACAGACAAGGACACTGGGGAGTCGATGGCCTTCTTCGCGCTGAGCCACATGACCGAGAAGAGATGGTTCAAGAGCGTCTTCGAGTACGGGGCTGCAATGAGGAAGTTCACTTCTCTCGGCCGGTATGACATTGCCTTGGAGTTGTGGAATGAGTTGCGAGCCAAAAACATAGACGCGGACGAGTTCACGTACGCAGCAGCACTTGCTGCCATGAACGTCGCGGAGGAAGACCCCAAAAAGGTCTGGAAGCCAGATCCCTACCGAAACTCCAAATTTAACTGGACGCGTGTTCGCTTGCAGTTGAATTATTGAGCATGTTTTGATGTGGATCCTAAACAATTAAGTCGGAGTCGGCCGACGTTCAGTCGGCGTTCGGTTTCCTCGAACATTGATTTCTCTGGCATATGGCCTCCAAAAGGTGCAAGAGTTGATCATGGAAATGGAGACGAACGTCGTCTTGCCCAACCGCTACGCGTCAGAGCAGGCACTGATGTCATTCAAGCGCGCGGGGATGTGGCAGGAGTCTATCAACATTCTGAGCAAGATGTGGGAGAGCGGCGAGAATCCGGACGAGTTTGCGTATCAGGCGCTGGCATGTTTGTGATTGTCTCCTCGCAATTCCGCAGCGATCGGAGGCGCCTACGGCGAGAGTCACCGCCGCCCCCTGCTCCTCGTGGAACGGCGAGCTCGGCCGAAGGATGTGATCTTGCTGGTGTGTCCTGTGTTTCTCCAGCCGTTGAGGGACCTCGTGAGGGATATGATGGTTGCTGCAGGGAGTGTGGTGTCATGGCCATGCGATGTTGGAGGGCATCATGGCACCAGTTGCTGCCCTTATCAGACTGGAGGAGAGGTGGATGAGAGAGAGAGAGAGGGATAACATATAGCAATCAAGAACACTTGGGAGAGAGAGAAAGGGCGAGATAGAGTGAAAGAGAGAAAGCAAGAGAGAAACATAGAGAGAGAGAGAGAAAAAAAAAGACAAAGAGAGAGAGAGAGAGAAAAAAAAAAAAAACAATAACATAACATACACATACATGCATACATACATGCATACATACAGACAGACAGACAGACAGACAGACAGACAGACAGACAGACAGACAGACAGACATACATAAAGTAGACACAAATAATTAGAGAGAGAGAGAGAAAGGAGCAGAAACAAACAAAAGGAGGAGAGGTAGATGCCGATGACGAGGAGGAAGAATATGAGGCCAGGTCTCCTGGAGGCCTCTTCAGGTATCTTGCGGGCCACCTTTCGAGCCTCGTCGGGGCCCTTGCGGAATCGTTTGGGGCACCCTGGGAGCCTCCTGGAGGACTCCTGGAGCTCTTGGGAGCCTTGTGGTCGCGTATGGGGAGTCTCTCGGGGCCTTTTGGGAGCTCATTGCGGTCTGGAGGCTCCTTTGGGGCCTCCTGGCGTCCTCTCGGGACCCTCGGGCCCCTTCAGAGCCTCTTTGGAGGCTGGTTGACCTTCCCTTGCTTGCGGGCCCATGATCTCAGATGAAACGAACTCTGAATGCTTCGCGTATCCCCACCAGGTAGCTCACCTACGTTCTCGCCTTCACCGAGTGGTCCACGCCGCAGGGCGTACACCGAATTCCCTGGCATTTTGCTCTGGGCTGCACGATGCTCGAGCTTCCCTGGGTGCCCGTCAGCCAGTCTGCCCTCACCTTGCTGCCCCAGCGGCCGCCTTGTGAGCTGGCCCGGCCGGCCTGTTCTGGGCCCTGCAGCTAATTAGGTCTGTTTCCGTGCCCCGGACAGCTTCTGTCGCCGCCTGCGCTCTTCGCTCGCGGCCGCGACCGAAGAAGTATCCCCATCAGCCCATCCAGGCACGATGCCCATGAGCTGTGTATGTAGGCGGGGAGGTGAGCAGATAGGGACAAACACAGGTAAGCATTTGGTGGAGGTGGAGACTCCGACGAGTCCCTTGGAGCCATCCTGGGACACTTTAGGAGGCCTGTTGGGCTGTGGTGGGGCCTTCTTGTGCCTCTCTTGCCATCTTAGAGCCCTCGAGCAAAACGGGCTGGTGTCCTCAATTCTGGTCTCCCCCTTCGGATGCGAAACATTTTGCCCTTGGGGCCCTCTTGAGACGCCCTTGGGGCGTGTTGGAACATCATTAGTGCCCTCCTGGGCCCTTCTTGGGGCTCTCTTGGCTCAGAGACCCATCGGAAGCGAAAAAGCGAGAGGACAACCATCACTGATCTTTCTTAAGTGAGTTTGGGGGCAGCCCCTTGGAGGGTTCCTTGAAGGGCTCCGAGGGCACTCTGAGACATCTTGGAGCCGTGCCTTCGGACCTCTCAGAGGTATGTGATCATCCTCGGCTAGATTGTCTCATCTCGGAGGGGGTGGAGGGAGGGAGAAACCCTCGTGCAAGAGTGCAGAGAAGCCATGTTATGCAACCTCTGCTCAGACGGTTGGTGGGATTGCCCTCACTAGGGTTGGCCAGAGGGGTTGGCCAGGAGGTTCGGCCGAAGCTTGGGCGAAGGGTTCCCACACATCCGGCGCTTCCACTCTTTCGAGACATGGCCCCCCGACGTCTCGACCACTTCCCTGGGATCGCTTCTTCTTCCCGAGTCGTTTTTGTTGACGGTTCCGAGGTTCCGTCTGTGTTCCGAGAGGCCGAAGACGATTCAATCGAGCAGTTCTTTATTCTTGCTTCGGGACGCCAGATGTATGGGTTGGTTGGGGTGGTCCGGCGGGTGGCCCAGGGCAGTTTTTCCCATACGTAGTCGTTTGCAGCACGTAGAGTGTTGGGTGCTCTTGGGAATTTCGTCGTCCATCTCTGAGCCCGTCCTGCGGCCTCGTGGGCAGGTTTGGATGCTGCGACGGCCAGAGAAGGCGAGGATCGCTGCAGGGGCCGGGCCGGGCGGTCGGCAACCGAGGGGCAGCAAGCGTTGGGGAAGCGAGCACTGCAGGAGCTGAAACATTTGAGGGCTCCTAGTGGTGCCCCTGGTGCTCTTAAATCAGGAGCGAAAGAAGGACGCACACGTACATGAATCCACGCTGTTTTCGAGATTTCGCATTGCGCGAATACGCGTATCACGCGGCCGGTCTCGCGGGTCAAGGGGCCGTGTTCATGTACATAGCTGGGCGCGTACGTCCTTTGTGGGCTCCCTATTGAAGGGACACTTTCGGGTCCCAAACGTGCTCCTTTCTTCGCCCTACCGTTGTTCACCTCACGCTGCGGACCGCCCGAGAAGGCCGGAAAGGCGAGGATCCGATCACCACTGGAACACCGTCAGAGTTTTTAGTGATTGGCCAAGCACGTGTAACGACTCACAGAAAGGTCAAGTCAGCCATTTTGGCGCCACCCTGGGAAACGTCGGAGCCATACGGGCCGCCATGAGGAAGGAGTTCTTCCCCCTGGGGGAGCCGAGGCGAGACGATCATCTCATCGTCATGCGGTATGTTCTGGGTGGGAGTTCTCTCTCTCTCTCTCTTTTTCTCTCTCTCTCTCTCTCGCTGAGTTCTCTGTGAGCTCTCTGCCTCTCTCGCTTGCCACAGGACTGCGCAGTGCTCGTGCTTCATGGCTGCCTGGCTGCTTGCACAGTCGATCGCTTTGTATATGCAGCTTCTCGCCTCTTTCTTCGGGGGAGGGAGAAGCGACACGACCACCACCAGGGGGGCCACCTCCAGCGAGGAGATCCACGATGCTTCCCCGAGCTTGAGGGAGGGGGGGACCACACCACCAAGGGAACCCTCCCCTGGCTCCGCCCGCTGGTGGCCCCTGATGGTGGTGGTGGTGGTGTCGCCTTTCCTTGTTCCTAGAGCTCCCCTCCCCCCCTCCCCGTTGTCTCTTTGGACCCCTCCCTCCACTCCTCCCTTCCCCCGCCCTTCCTCCCTCCACCCTCTCTTCCCCCCTCCCCGTCCCCCCCCCCGCCCTCCCTTTTACCCTTCACCGTCGATCGTTGTGTGTCTGCACCCCTCCCTCCCCTCCTCCACCGTCCCCATCCATCCCTCCAGCCACCCCGAACTGTTCCGCAGTGCAACTCAAGGCTAGGTCAGAGGTTCGGCGCCCCACACCGTGGCTACGCCTTCGCAACTGCCTGAACCCAAAAAGCTACGGTGATACAACATGTGTGATATGTGTAACATGTTGTTTGTTGTTGCCGTTGCTGTTGCTGTTGCTGTTGTTGTTGTCGTTGTCAGAGTCGTTGTCGTTGTCGTTGTCGTCGTTGTTGATGTTGCTGTTGTTGTTGCTGCTGTTGCTGTTGTTGTTGGTGGTGTTGTCGTTGTCGTCGTTGTTGTTGTTGTTGATGGTGGTGGTGGTGTTGGTGTTGGTGTTGGTGTTGTTGTTGCTGTTGCTGTCGTTGTTGAACATTATTTCTTCTAAAGAATAATTATTGTTGGGACCCCTGGTGCGCGACCCCCCCGCCGCGCCTAGGCCGCAGCCTCATTTTCATCATTTTCGTCAGGAAGTCTCAGGCAAAACGGGTTGGTCCGGATCCGGTTGTGTTGTTACGATCGGTTTTCCCTTGCAAAAAATAAGCTAAAGTGGACATTTCTTGTTCTAACATAACCAAACTTCAAGAATCCCTTGCAAAAAATAAGGTAAAGTGGACATTCGCGCGCGCAAGACGAAATCCTTCCAAAACCTTAGTGTTCGCAGCGATTTTAACATAAAAACATCAAAAAACAATGGTTTTTCAACAAAAAAATTGTCAAAATCTCATCCCGCGCGCTCTTGCGGATTCGTAGGAAACCCAACACTTTTTAAACATTTCTGTCAAACGGGCTTTTGCGAGCAACTTTTTCGAACTTCTGCGACAACGGTTGCGCACCTGCCAGGGCCATCATCCCTGTCAAACAATACCATGCGGGACACATTCGTTTTTTCTTCGCGCGCGCACGCCGTCGTCGTCGGCCGCGGGGCCCTGAATAGTAGCCACGGTCGTCCGCATGCCACGAAGTGAAGTGTCCGAACGTCATAGGGCGGGAAGCTGGGTGTGGGTGGTGGCGAAGAGTCGTTTGGAAATTTGGTAGAGCTTGAACCGGCCCCCCCACAAAGTGGGGGTATTGCCCGCCTCCTATGAAAACCCTGGCACTGGTGAGAACGGTGTGTCCCCACGTGCTAGTAATTGTTGTTGTTGTTGTTGTTGTTGTTGTTGTTGTTGTTGTTGTTGTTGTTGTCGTTATTGTCGTTCTTGTCGTTCTTGCCGTTTTCGTAGTCGTTGTCGCTGTTGCTGTTGCTGTTGTTGTTGCTGTTGTTGTTGTTGTTGTTGTGGTTGTTGTTGGTGGTGGTGGTTTTGTTGTTGTTGTTGTTGTTGGTGCTGGTGTCGGTGTTGGTGTTGAATGTTAGTTACTAAACAATTATTATAGTCGGACCCCCCCCCAGGCGCTTTGGCGCTCTCGCCTCGGCGCCGGCTGCATTTTTATTGAAAATGAGGCTCACGCTCGAGCGGTTTGGAGGGGCGCCCACACCGGCCCCCCAACAACATTAATGCTCCTGCTCGAGATGTCCTCTTTTTTTTGCTCTGCTCGCCGCTGCAAGCCTCCGTCCCAACAAAACCAGCGCTCCCGCTCGAGCCTTCCCTCCGTTTTACCTTGGACTGGCGCGCTACTCTTTCTCTCATCGGCGCCGCCTCCATCAGCAACAACGCTCCCGCTCGAGACGTCCTCCCTTCTTTACTCAAGGCGGTGCTCCTCCCCGCCGCCGAAAACCGCCGTCCCGACAAAGCCAGCGCTCCCGCCCGAGACTTCCTCCTGTTTTACGCTGGACTGGCGCCCTACTCTCTTTTGAACTGGCGCCGCTCCCAGCAAGAACAAGGCTCCCGCCCGAGGCTTCCCTTTTTCCTCAGGACGGTGTTGTGCCTCGCCGCCGACAGCCCCCGTCCCGATAAAATCGCGGCTCCCGTTCGAAATTTCCTCCCTTCTTACTCAAGGCGGTGTTCTTCAACGCCGCCGACAACCGCCGTCCCAACAAAACCAGCGTTCCCGCTCGAGACTTCGTTCTGTTTTACGCTGGACTAGCGCCCTACTCTCTTCAGCATTGGCGCCGCTCCCAGCAACAACAGCGGCCCTGCTCGAGACTTCCTCCCTTTCTATTCAGGGCCAGGTCCTTGCCTCGCTGCCGACAGCCCCCATCCCCGCCAAGGCAATCCTGTCGCTCGATACCTCCGTCTGCTTTTCCCTTGGCTGGGGCTCCAGTGGGGGTCTCGCATCGGCGCAGCAAGGCGCGGGCATGCGTTTTCGAGGCGGGATATGTTGAAATTCCTCGGAGGAGGTGTTTGCAAGACCTCATTGGGCGGGAGATCTGGGAATGGGAACAACGGACCCCGCTATAGGACAAGAGTCCCCCATCATGGGGATGGTTATCATGATGGTCGCATGCTTCGTGTGGAAACATCGCGCATGAAGGTAGCACGATTGTTGTTGTTGTGGTTGTTGTAGTTGTTGTGGTTGTTGCTGTTGAATTTTCAATCACTAAGCAATTACTATTGTCGGAACCCCCCCAGGCGCTTTGGCGCTCTCGCCTTGGCGCTGGCTGCATTTTCATTGAAAATGAGGCTCACGCTCGAGCGGTTTGGGGGACCGCCAAAACCGGCCCCCCAACAACAACGTTCCCGCTCGAGACTTCTTCGGCTTTTTTCAAGGCCGGTGCTCTTGCTCGCCTCCGAAAGCCTCCGTCCCAACAAAACCAGCGCTCCCGCTCGAGACTTCCTCCCGTTTTACCTTGGACTGGCGCGGTGCTCTTTCTCTCATCGGCGCCGCCCCCAGCAACAACAACGCTCCCGCTCGAGACGTCCTCCCTTTTTTACTCAATGCGGTGCTCCTCCCCGCCGCCGAAAACCGCCGCACCGACAAAGCCAGCGCTCCCACCCGAGACTTCCTCACGTTTTACGCTGGACTGGCGCCCTATTCTCTTTTGAATTGGCGCCGCTCCCAGCAAGAACAACACTCCCGCTCGAGGCTTCCTCCCTTTTTCCTCAGGACGGTGTTGTTCCTCGCCGTCGACAGCCCCCGTCCCGACAAACCACGGCTCCCGCTCGAGACTTCCTCCCTTCTTACTCAAGGCGGTGTTCTTCAACGCCGCCGACAACCGCTGTCCCAACAAAACCAGCGTTCCCGCTCGAGACTTCGTTTTGTTTTACGCTGGACTAGCGCCCTACTCTCTTCAGCATTGGCGCCGCCCCTAGCAACAACAGCGGCCCTACTCGAGACTTCCTCCCTTTCTATCCAGGGCCAGGTCCTTGCCTCGCCGCCGACAGCCCCCATCCCCACCAAGGCCATCCTGTCGCTCGATACTTCATTGTGCTTTACCCTTGGCTGGGGCTCCAGTGGGGGTCTCGCATCGGCGCAGCATGGCGCGGGCATGCGTTTTCGAGGCGGGATATGTTGAAATTCTTCGGAGGAGGTGTTTGCAAGACCTCATTGGGCGGAAGAGCTGGGAATGGGAATAACGGACCCCGCTATAGAACAAGAGTCCCCCATCATGGGGATGGCTATCATGATGGTCGCATGCCTCGTGTGGAAACATTACGCGTGAGGGTAAAATGATTGTTGTTGTTGTGGTTGTTGTTGTTGATGATGTTCTTGTTGTTGTTGATATTGTTGTTGCTGAATATTCATTTGTAAAGAATAATGGTTGATCTCCGGAAGCGGCTCAGCGCGCTCTCGCCTCGACGCCGGCTACATTTTCTCTGAAAACGAGGTTCCTTCTCGAGCGATTGCGTGAGCCTAAATGTGGGCCCTTGGAGGCCCAGCTACGACGACAACGGCTCCATTTACCCCGAGACACCCTGGCCAGAGAGGCCCCCGAACTCGGGAACGGCGCTCTCGCTCGACACTTCCTCGCAAGTCAATCAGGTTGACGGAGGCCCAGCCACGACGACAACGGCTCCTGCTCGATACCCCCAAATTACCCCGAGACGCCCTGGCCGGAGAGCCCCCCGAACTCAGGAACGACGCTCTCGCTCAAGACTTCCTCAAAATTCAATCAAGCTGGCAAAGGCCCAGCCACGACGACAAGGGGGGCTGCTGCTCGATACTTCCTCGTGGTTTACTCCGAGAGCCCCCGGGCAAGAACCCCCTCGATCTCATGAACCGCGTTCTCGCTCTACACCCTAGGCGATGCTTAAGAAAACTTAAGTTTTCGGCCAGAGTCTCGATGATTCTTAGTGTTTCAATGTGAATCCTAAGATTTTCATGGACATGTTGGGTTTTTATTCAAGTTCTGAGACTATGAATTTCTTAACCCATGATTTCTCAAGCATTTCGCAGGGTGTAGACTTTCTCGTAATTCAGGCAAGTTGGTGGAGGCCTAGACACGGCGACAGGGGTTCCCGTTCGATATTTCTCCTCGTCTATTCCGAGGGCCCTTGGCCAGAGAGGCCTCCGAACTCAGGAACGGCGCTCTCGCTCGAGGCCTCCTCGCACTTCAGTCAGTGGCCGACACGGGAGTGATTCCCCCCGAATGGGGGTGCAATCGAAGACGAAGTGGGTGGGTATCGAAGGATGGGGTATACGGAATGCAAGACACGCGTGCCAGTAAGAGCGAACAGTCTTAAAATGGCTGTTGCTGCTGAGGGTTAATTATTCAACAAGTATTATTGTTGGACCCCCCAAGCGCCATGGCGCTCTCGCCTCGGCGCCGGCTACATTTTCATTGAAAATGAGGCTCACGCTCGAGCGGTTTTGGGGGGCGCCAAACCGGCCCCCCAGCAACAACAACAACGCTCCCGCTCGAGACTTCCTCTTGTTTTACTCAGGCTGGGCCAGTGCTCATGCTCGCCGCTGAAAGCCGCCGTGCCGTCCCAACAAAACCGGCGCTCCCGCTCGAGACCCCCCCCGTTTTAGCTTGGACTGGCGCGCTAGTCTTTCTCTCATCGGCGCCGCCCCCAGCAACAACAACGCCCCCGCTCGAGACGTCCTCCCTTTTTTACTCAAGGCTGTGCTCCTCCCCGCCGCCGAAACCGCCGCCCCGACAAAGCCAGCGCTCCCGCCCGAGACTTCCTCACGTTTTACGCTGAACTGGCGCCCTACTCTCTTTTGAATTGGCACCGCTCCCAGCAAGAACAAGGCTCCCGCCCGAGGCCTCCTCCCTTTCTTCTCAGGACGGTGCTGTTCCTCGCCGCCGACAGCCCCCGTCCCGACAAAACCACGGTTCCCGCTCAAGACTTCCTCCCTTCTTACTCAAGGCCGTATTCCTCCTCGCCGCCGACAACCGCCGTCCCAACAAAACCAGCGTTCCCGCTCGAGACTTCGTTCTGTTTTAAGCTGGACTAGCGCCCTACTCTCTTCAGCATTGGCGCCGCTCCCAGCAACAATAGAGGCCCTGCTCTAGACTCCCTTTCTATTCAGGGCCAGGTCCTTGCCTCGCCGCCGACAGCCCCCATCCCCACCAAGGCAATCCTGTCGCTCGATACTTCGTTGTGCTTTACCGTTGACTTGGACTCCATTGGCGGTCTCGCATTGACGCAGCAAGGCGCGGGCGTGCGTTTTCGAGGCGGTACATGTCGAAATTCTTCGGAGGAGGTGTTTGCAAGGGTTTCATTGGGCGGGAGATCTGGGAATGGGAATAACGGACGCCGCTGTATAACAATAATCCCCCGTGATGGGATTGCAATCATGATGGTCGCATGCTTCGTGTGGAGTCATCGCGCATGAGGGTAGCATGATTGTTGTTGTTGGCGTTGTTGTTGTTGTTGTTGATGATGTTATTGTTGTTGTTGTTGTTGTTGTTGGTGGTGGTGGTGGTGGTGGTGGTGGTGGTGGTGGTGGTGGTGTTGTTGTTGTTGTTGTTTTGATGTGTTGCTTGTTTTTTTGTTTCTCTCTATCTCTCTGTATATATAGATACAACCTGCACGTGCGAGCCTGCGAACCTCCAGCCACCCACCCTCCGTCCAATTCCCCCCCCCCTGCCCTCCCTGCACCGCACGGCAGAGCGCCGGCGTTTCCCGCCCCAGCTGGCTTGCGACAGCTGCGAGAACGCCGGGCAGGAGGAGAAGAGGGCCACCCTCGTAGAATTCTGGTGAGTGGAGAGGAGGAGGGAGAGGAGGAGGATGAGGGGGAGGAAGAGGAGGAGGAGGAGGAGGAGGAAAAAGAGGAGGCAGATGAGGAAGGGGAGAGGAAGGTGGAGGAGGAGCGGGAGGGAAGAAGGAACGGAGTGGCAAGAGGAGGAGGAGGAGGAGGAGGAGGAGGAGGAGGAGGATCAGTGTGAGCCCAAGACGCACCAACGATGGTGCAATCCAACTTCTCTCCAAGTTCACTCTGCATGGATCCCTTCAAGGGGTTATTCTGATTGTAGGATGTGCCACATTGTAAGACGACCTCTCATCACGCCCAAATGCAATTCCTGGGACTTCCAAGCCGCGAATCAACGTGACCGTTGCGTCCTGTCAATCCTCAATTGTGCCAGGGCACCTTCCTGGGACTTCAACAGCGTGGATCAACGTGATCGTTGCGTCCTGATAATCCTAAATCGTGCCCCGAGACCATTCCTGGTAATTCAACCATACGAATCCTTGGAACTGCTGCGAACGTTTAAGTCGAAGCTGCGCGGCGCTAGCGCAAGACCCACATTGTGGAAACGACCCCCCTCCCATCCTTCAAGCCACTGCAAACTTTTGAGGCGAATGTGCGCGGCTGTATCGCGAGAGCCACACTAAACAACAAACTATAAACATACAAGCTACCACTGTTCATCCTTGAACTTGCTACACACGTTTAAGACGAAAGCGCGTGGCGCAACGACGAGAACCATATGTTGAAAGCCACCCGCCCTCCACCTGTGAAACTGATGCGGCCTTGAAGCTTCATAGTCACATATGGTGGGACAGTCTCAGGCGAAACGCCTGGCCCGCCCTACAGACACGTCTGGGGTGCGACAGGGAGGAGTTGTTTAGAAAGACATGGGATGGAGGAGGAGGAGGAGGAGGAGGAGGAGGAGGAGGAGGAGAAGAAGAAGGAGGAGGAGGAGGAGGAAGAAGAGGAGCAGGAGGTGGAGGATGAGGACCAGGCATGGGTTCATCGATCGACCGAGCCTGCCCCCAGCGTCGAGCGTCGAAGATGAGGAGGAGGCTAAAGAGGGAGGAGTGGAAGAAGAAGAGGGACCAGGAGGGAGGAGAGAGGAGGCTGGAGCGCGGAGGAGGACATCAGAGATCGGAGAGGGCCCTGGCTGGATCCGGCGCGCTCGAGGGTGTGCCAGAGCGCCTCTGTCTGGAGGGCGGCGCCGTCTGCCGCCGGCCCCCCCCCCCCCCCGAGGCCGAGCCGACCCGTGGCTGTCTTTTGGGGCAGCCTGCGCGGCGGAGGGGCCTCCCGGAGGCACTGTGGGAGGCCTCTCCGGGGCCCACCGTCGGCCCATCTCGGGGGAGCGCCTGGGGCTGCCTTGGGACCTCTTTTGGGGGGCCCAGGGGGCCTTCGGGGGGGAATGTCGGGACCGTCTTCGGCCATCCTGGGCTAGTTGGGCGGCCCCTTGAGGCCTTCATGGGGCCACCAGCCTGAGCGCCCTTCTTGGGCTGCCTCGAGGGCTCTGGGGCTGTCGTGGAGTGACTGGTTGGGGCGTCTTGGGAGCAGAACATGAACATACACAACATCAAGAACACATTATGGCTTGTCAGTGCTGTTTGCCCTCCTGGGGGTATCTCGGGGACCTTGTGGGCCATCTTAAAGACATCGTGGAGCCATCTTCGGTCGTCTTGTGTTCTTGAGGCCCTCTTCGGAGCACCTTGGGGCCGTCTCAGAGGCTTCAGGGGTTCTCTTGCCTGTATGGTTGCGCCCCCTACGGAAATTCTGTAACAGCCTGGATCGGCCAGGAGGCCGAGCTCCCTTGCCAATGTGTTTTTTCCCTGGCGCCCCCCCCGCCCGTATTCCCAGGAAACAGTAGAAAGGAGACATATTGAAGGGACAAAATACTGGAGAGACAAAAGACAAGAAAAACAAAACATGAACAGATACAAACTCAGCAGTCCAGCAGTTCTTGTCACAGCGTTGCGCCCACGAGGGAGGCCGGCGGATATTGGTTTGCAGAGGGAGAGGGGGAGGAGGAGGAGGAGGAGGAGGAGGAGGAGGAGGAGGAGGAGGAGGAGGAGGAGGAGGAGGAGGAGAAGAAAGAGAGGAGGAGGAGGAGGAGGAGGAGTTTGAGGAGGAGGAGGAGTGGGAGGAGGAGGGGGAGGAGGAGGAGGAGGAGGAGGAGGAGGACCAGTGTAAATTCAAGACGCATCAACGGTGATGTAAGAATCCTCCCTTCAAGCTCCCTCTGCATAGGTGCCTAGAAGAACTGCTCGATTGCAGGACGTGCCCATTGGAAGACAACGGCTTGAGAACTCTCAATCGTGCAAAGACGCCAACTCTGGGACTTCAACTGCGCGAATCAACGGGACTGTTGCGTCCTGGCAGTCTTATTTTGCGCTAGAGCAGCATCCCCTGGGACTGCAACACCGTGGATCAACGTGACTGCTGCGCCCTGACAATACTAAATCAAGACATGCCTGGGATTCCGACCGTATGAGTCCCAGAAGCTGCTGCGAATTTTAAAGACACGTGTGCGCGGCGCTTTTGCGAGATCCATGTATTGGAAAGGAATCGCCCTCCATTCGTGAAACGGATACAATGTGTTAAACGAATTTGCGCGGCGTTCTGGCGAGAACCGACCGCATTTTGAGAGCGAGCCTCCCTCCAGACTTGAAACTGCACACTTTTACGACGAATGTTCGCTGCGCTTGGGCGAGAGCCATCCTTTGAACACGACACGCCCTCCATCCGTCGAACTGCTGCAAAGTTATAAGACGAGTGCACGTGGCGCAGTGGCCAGAACCAGATTTTGAAAACGACCCGGCCTCCACCCGTGGAACTGATGCAAACCTGAGGCCTCAGGATCACAAGTGGTGGGAAAGTCTCGGGCGAAACGCCCAGCACGCCTTCATTACCGACACGTCTGAGGGTGCGACGGGGAGGAGTGGCTCCTCACAGTGAGGGAGCCGAACGGTCCTTCAGTGTCCTTGGGTGCGTAGCTGGAGCGGGGTTCCGCGGAGCGGATTGTTGCTGCGTTGCGTTGCTGTCGTCGCCCTCGTCTGCGACCACCCCGCGACCCACCCTGAGACCCACTCGCGACCCGCCCGCGACCCACCCACGCTGCTATGAGGAAACCAGCGGGCTCGTTGTGTAATGTGTGGAGACATGGGCGCCTGCGGCGGGCTCCTACAGAGCTTCGCAGAATGTTGACGACCCCTCCGCCTCCTCACTCTTATCCGCAGCTGCGTGGTGCTATGCTGGGGAAAAAGATGGAGGAGGAGGCAGGAGGTGGAGGGAGGACGAGGAGGCATGGTGGTGGAGGGAGGAGGAGGAGGAGGAGGAGACAGGAGGCAGGAGGAGGAGGAGGAGGAGGAGGAGACAGGAGGCAGGAGGCAGGAGGCAGGAGGCAGGAGGCTGGAGGGAGGTGGGAGGTGGGAGTTGAGAATTGGAGGGGAAGGAGGATTTGAAGGGCTTATTCGGACTCGGGGTGTTCGAGGGTGTGCCACATGGCTTTATGTTAATCTGGAGACAGAGGGCAGCAGGTGGGAGGACGAAGTGGCGGTAAGCAGGCGGAATTTCGTAACGGAGACCCCGAGGTGGACGAGAAGCAGGAGGAGGAAGAGGAGGACGAGAAGCAAGGGAAAGAAGAGGGAGGAAGAGGAGGGCGAGAAAGAGAGTCATAAGGAGCACGAGGAGAAAGAGCAGGAGGTTATGCCTCGACTCCTCGGCCAGCGCTCGATCAGGCCGCTGATCGTTCCAATCCGCCACTTTTGCTGCCGATCAGGACCTTTACTGGCGGGTTTCTCCCGCTGGCTCCCATCTCTGGTCGGCTTTTCCCAAGCGGCGCGTTCATGAGGTAACCCCGGTCCTCGCTGGGAAGAGCTGATCGACGTGGTTGCCCAGAGTTTTGGTTCGGGGTGAATCGGCCGCGCTGGCTTGGGACCCCCTGAGATCCGACGCCGCGGAAAAATTAAGCATGGTGAACACTCACGACTGGAGCTCTAGACCCAATCTTATTGCGCCATGTTTCGAGCCGGATCGACCTGTGACGGTCCAGAGTCCAGGGGCCCGAAATTTGGCAGCAACTTTGGTTCGAAAAAGCTGAGACGCCAGGATGTCATGGCCAAGAGGCACCCCCAGACCTCCAGCACCACGGAGACCTACAGGCCACCCGCTCTGGGGCGCGAAGATCGGCGCGCCTCGCGCCGCGTGTTGCGTTCTGGGTCAGAGCGGCTGCCCCTCCCGGAGCGAGCGTCGCTGGGACGGGAGGGCGCGGAGATCATCTCGCGCACCGCGTGGCGCGGCGCGCGAAGTCGGGTGGCTTTGCCTAGGCCTCCCCCATGGGGTCGGAGCAGCGAGGGTCGGAGGAGCGCGCCGCCTCGCCGATGGCATCGGCGAGGGGCGGCTCGGTGCGGAAGCCGAGGTTCGCCACCCCGACGGCAGCGGTGCGTCGCCGACGGCGGCTGGGCACCGTGCGGCGCGACGCGCGAAGTCCGGTGACTTACGGTCAGGAACTTCTGGATACCGTCTCGCTCCGCCGGTTCTCCAATTCCTTCTCCTGCTCCTCCTCCTCCTCCTCCTCCTCCTCCTCCTCCTCCTCCTCCTCCTCCTCCTCGCGCGGAGGAGGAGGAGGAGGAGGAGGAGGAGGAGGAGGAGGAGGAGGAGCCCTACCCCTCTGGGCGAGGAACACGCTTCGGCGCGACACGCTATCCAATTCTCGGTCCCCAGGCTGCGACGTCCCGAGCCTGTCTCCGAGCCTCCTGCCCCGCGGGTCGAAGCGACTCTCAAGGGACACACCCACAAGGGCTCCCTCGAGGGCGCGAAGTTATTCGCGCTTCGCGCTTCGCGGTCCTCGTTCCTTCTCCCCCTCCTCCTCGTCCTCCTATTCTCCTTTTGGGAGGGCGGCGCGAGAGCGCGAAGTTATTCGCGCTTCGCGCTTCGCGCAGCGCGAAGCGCGAAGTTGGGAGCCCTAGCAGTATGTTCGGGCGCCATCTTCAGAAGGTCGGCCGGCTGGGTTTCGCGACGAATATCGGCCGTCGCAATTCTTTGCCGAGCTCACCCTCAGACCGCATAGAGCGCAAGCGCTGCCAAGCGGCGCCGTCCCGAGGTTTCAGTTGGCCTTTGTGGGTCGGGGGCAAGACCTGCGCGAGAGCGCCTGCCCAGCCTTGTGGGCGACTCGCGAGGGCCCGATCGGGCCGGACCGACTCGGTCGACCGATCCCCAAAAAAGTTGATACGCAGGTTTTGTGTGTGGGCGCCCGCATCCTTGGCGGGCGCCGCGAATGCCCGGGGCCCAGCATTCGGTTGGTGGCGAACGACTTCGACTCCGCTTTCCAGCCTTGCAGCACGCTTCACTGGGCCCTTGGTTCGCCGTTTGGCAAGTAGTCTTCACTTGCCCTGGCATGGCGACTTCCACTGCCATCGGCACTGGCGGGCCCTGAGGGGGGAGGGCGCAGCGCTATCTAAAGATTGAAACATTGGCTAGTGTTCTTCGCTGCTTAGCGACACGCTATCCGCTTGCAGGTCATTGCTTGTCGCCGGGGCTGCCGCCGCGACACGCTAAGTAAGTAAAAGGTCCTGACCGTGGAAGGCACTTGTCACTGGAGCACCGTGGCGCCCGGTCCTGCCGCGTCACGCCCTCGGCCCCCGCAGCAGGCTCGTCCCGGGCCGCGGGGGCGTCAGGGAAAGCTGCACGGGGCGAGGCGTTTTAAAAAAAATCCCCCGCGGGGCCCGGGGAGCCACGGGACACGGGGAGCTCTCGGCACTGGTCCCGCGCCACTGACGTCCAAGGAACCTGGCGCGACCCCAATCGGGGGAAAGCCAATTGCATGGGCGCACTGCTGGGCGCATCGCTGGGCGCATTGCTGGGCGCATTGCTGGGCGCATTGCTCGGCATTGCTTGGCATTGCTTGGCGTTGCTTGGCATGCTTTGGCATTGCTTTGGCATTGCTTCGGCATTTCTTGGCATTGCGTGGCATTGCTTGGCATTGCTTGGGGGAACCAGGGACGTTGA
Source organism: Prorocentrum cordatum (assembly GCA_963575745.1). Classification (NCBI taxonomy): domain Eukaryota; class Dinophyceae; order Prorocentrales; family Prorocentraceae; genus Prorocentrum; species Prorocentrum cordatum. The sequence goes on along the minus strand of CAUYUJ010003113.1, from coordinate 277,765 downwards.
ACTCGAGGAACCCGCAGAACCCGAGGAACCTGGGGAACCCGAGGAACCTCCGAGGAACGGACAACGTAACAAAAGGAGGCACCGGAGGCGGGGATTCCGAGGAACATGTGGGAACCGGGCAAATTAACAATAGGAGCTACCAGGGGCGGGGAACCCGAGGAGCCTCCGAGCAATGGGCAAAGTAACATTAGCAGGCACCAACATTTCACCAAGTAAGAGCCCTTCAGATAAGCCTTGTGGGGAAAAGCACAGAAACGGCATAAACATAATTTCTCGAAGCTCCGCGCGGATTTCTTGGATCTGCGTTGGAGCCTCCTGGCGGAGCCTCGGGCGCCGCCCCCTGGCCCGCTCCGCGCGCCAGGGAGGGGGGGTCCAACGCCGATCCGAGAAATCCGCGCGGACCTCCCGGAAAGCATAATGCTTTCTCGTGTTCTTCTAGGAAGTGTCGCGCCGTCGGATAGTCTGGGTCCGCCGCGGACCTGCCCATGCATCAGGTGTGTGAGTGTGCGTGCAGGAACAGCAGCGCGAGGCACAACGGGTGTATCATCCAGATCTTGTTCCGTCAGGGAAGTCGGCCTTCTCAGAAACAATCACCGAGCATAGTCTGCAGTAAAACGCCCGTCGCGCCCGCCAGAACACAGTGTAGCATCATATTGTATACCGTTGAAGGAAACGCTTGCAACTAACATTCAGGAGCCGCTTCGCGTGACCCCCCTCCGCCCCCCGGCCTTCATATTGAACAAACGTTTCCAGAGAAGCAGAACCAGAAAAGACTTGAGCCCAACATCACGGACGCAATACTTGCTAATGCTCAGGTCGGTGGGTGGAGGGGGGAACGGAAGATGTTGCTTTCTACAGTCAACCCGCACAGTAAGGATGAGTGGCTTTCCCCTGCGGTCCATCCTTAGCCGCTTTCGCTGGCCGCGTCCCGCCCGCAGAGTGTCGGCATTTCCTTCCAAGGCCCTTGCATCCTTACCGTGCATCCTTATTCTACAGGATTGCGGTTGTTCGGACGCTGTTGTTGCCAAGATGTTTCTTTCAACCGTGCGGCCTCCCTCCGGCAGCAGCAGTGTCAAGAGTTGGTTGCCGCTGAGGCGATGCTGTTCGAGCAGATGCGCAGCATGAACAGCTACCTGTGGCTGCAGGCCGCCCCTCCGGGCCCTGCCCCCTCCCTCGGCGCGAAGTCTGTGCGAGAGGGTGGGGCGGTAAATGGGCAAACAGGTAGAAAGTTCTTCAGGTTCGACCTTGTGTTCGCCCCCACCTCCTCCCCCCAGGTTCAAGGTTGGGTCGGGCCTCGCGGAGGCACTGGGTGTTCCACTTTTTCTGTCTTCTCACGCCTGTGCTGCCGAATGCCTGGGACCAGGATTGAATCTGGGGGAAGGGGGAGGGGCGGAGTTAAGGGTTCCACTGTTCTGTCCATCTACGGGGCCGAGAGCTCGGAGGAAATCACGGGCGCCGAGCCCTGGGGGCGGGGGAAGTTCGGAGGAGGAAAAGGTACCGCATACCGCTGCCCTTCCCTCGTTGTCCCCCTTCCGGGCTTCCTGGGTGGCCCTCGTCGCCACCGCTGGATCCGCCTCGAACTTCTGGACAGAACGCACCCCAGGAGACGTCCAGGGAGTAGCGGTATCGTTACTTTGTGGTTCCCCGAGAAGTGAGGAGGGGGCAGGCTTCGTCAGAAGGCTGCGGAGCTTCTCAGAAGCCCTCGCGCCTTCTGGGCATCCCCGTAAGCCTCCTCCGACGAAGCAGGCGGCTCCTCAGAAGGCGCGAGTGCTTTTGAGAAGCCGCGCTGCCTTCTGGGAAGGCCTTCCCTCCCCCCCCGTGGGCTTGCCGCAGTGATCAGGGTGCGGGAGGTCCAGATTCGCAGACCCCCTCGCGTCGTGAACACATCAAGACGGCAGCTTTTTGTCCATGCTCGGCCTCTCGGGGCCCTCACCGGGCCGTGGGACCGTCAGGCAGTTCTTCGGCAGGAAGAGAAAAGGCCCCGGGGAGGGGGTCCAGACCTCTCGGGGTCCACGCTGCGAACAAAGCGCGGTACGACAGGCTCGTGTCGGGTCGACGCGGCAGTGCCCCCGCCGCGGGCGTTCGAGGTTGAGCCCCGCCAGTGGCCCAGAGTCGGCAAGGATGGAACAGTCTGGCAGTCGGGAAGCGGCCAGTCTTGCAAGGTTGATCGACGCACGCGAGGTCAGGAACGAGCGCCAGGGTCGTCACGAGTCAGACCGAGGTTCTTCGTTCGTACCATGAAAGACACGCCGAGCTGCGTTAAGTAGACGGTGTTGAGGACTGCGGTGCCACCTATAGGGTAATGCTTCACGCTTCGCGTATCCCTACCAGCTTTAGGTAATTAGGTTTGGCTCGTAGCCCAGGCTGACTTCGGACGCCGCCTTTGATTTCGCTTGCAACCGCGACAAAAAAGTGACCCCACCAGCCCATTCAGAAGCTCTGCCTATGAGAGCTGACGGGAAATAGAAATCAGAGACACATGTAGTGAAACAGAGCGGGCAATGAGAGGAGGGGAAGGAGGGCGTTGAGCCATTTTGGAGTATCGGGACATCTTGGGGACATTTTGGAGGGCATCGATCAAATGAGGAGGGGTCCTCGATGTCGCTCCCCCTCCCCCCCCTCAGGAGCCCTCACAATCGCCTCTTGGAACCATCTTCAGGGTCTTTCGCGGGGGTCTTGGGGCCCTCTTGGAGCTCTCTTGGGGCTCTCTCGGGAGCCCTGGAGCGCCTTTTGAGACCATCTTCGAGGCTACCGATCAAAGGGGG
>CAUYUJ010003113.1:225000-270000 GCA_963575745.1 Prorocentrum cordatum | reverse complement strand
TGCAGGGCCAAGCGTGTCGCCGGGGCCGCCGAGGCGACACGCTGAGCTCGGGAGCCTTGGGACGGGGGTCAATTCAAACAGGGGGTCAGCCAGAGCGCCAGATCTTGCAAGATCCTGCAGAGCCAGGGGTGCTCTGACACGGGCTTGCGTGCAGGATCCTGCATGATCCTACAGGATCTTCTAGGACCCTGGAAGATCTTTCAGGATTCTGCAAGATTTGCATTGGCCCGGGCCAGTATACCTCCGATAAGCAAAATCGTTTGACCGTAATTTTGTGTGGGTGTCATTGTTCCTGGTCGGTGGCCGGTAGGGTGAGGGAGAGGACGTTTTTCAACGAGGTGCAGTGATGCAGATTTACTCGAGAAGGTACAAGGTTGCTCTTCTGTGTCGATCTCTTACGCCCGGAGGGTTGTTTCGGGTTCTGGTCAGAGCTCACCCCGGCACGGGCTCGTGATTGGATGTGCGGCCCTCAAGCCCAGGCCCCCGACATTGTTTGTTTTCGAGGCGGGCTTCCATCATCCGAGGGCCGGGTTTTGCATGTGTCCGTCGCCCGCGGAAGTTACGTCCCAGGACCCGAAGCAGCGGGTATCGGTGTTTTTTGACCCATTCGGGGTCCGACAATCTCAAGATTCATTGTCGATTGGGCTCCTTGGAGAGCGAGGTCTCCCGCACAGGTTCTGGGCTCGGGAATTCTACCGACGCAGGCTTACAGGGACCGCTTCGGGACTCCAGGACCGTCGAACATGGATTTGCAATGAAGCCTCGGCCCTGGGGAACGTGTCGAGAGCCCTTGGGCCCGCGCATTGAATAAATTTTGTAATCGGGCGACTGAATCCCCAAGTCTTGCAATCCTTCTTTCCCGTTTCCTTCGAAGTCAATCCAATGATTTGTCCAGGAGCGCGTTCCGACCAGAATTTCGACGCGGACCTGGCCGTGGCAGCGAGGGCGACCCAGACGTCCAAAAAATCGGATCCCCGATTCCTCCTCTAGCCTCCCCCTCCTCCTCCCTCTCCTCCTCCTCCTCCTCCTCCTCCTCCGCCTCCATCTCCGTATCTATTTTGGCTCAAGTACGAACCACGTGCCTAGGGTCTCGTGCTCGGACGCAGCCAACGGGCAGGCTCGAATGCCCCTGTCTTCAGGCAGCAGTGGCCAATCGCACGCCGTGTTCGAGCTGCCAGGCCGGCAGGGATTTCCATCATCGTTCCCCCCCTTAGCGGACTTACCCACATTCTGACGCCATGGTGGGCGGCGGTGGTGCTGACTTCGTGTGCTCGTATTGCGGCTGCAAGAAGACCATGCCGTGGTTCTCGTGGTGCTGGGCGTGCCACCAGCCATTGCCCAAGTTCACCTCGATCGGCAAGTTTCGTCGTCCTCGTGGTGTTTGGGTTGATGGTGGCGACAGTATTCCCAGCGGCAGGAAGGGTAAGGGTGAGGGCATAGGAGGCCCAAAATGAGGTGCAGGAGGTCTTGCTGGTCAGCGAGTGCACGCCCCTCCTTAACAGGGCAACGTTCAGGAGTACCGGGTGTTGTTCGCCAGCCTCTTCAAGGGCGCAGATGTGCAAGGCAACGAGGTCATTGCCACCGCTCTCAATACGCCCGTGGAGCAGATCAAGAAGGAGTCCTTCGACCAGCAGGACGATGAAACACAGGCTGGGGCAGTCCAGCGGCAGTTCAACGCCAAGGAAAAGGATCTCGCTCAGGTTGTTCAGAGCATCGAGCACAATGCGAAACGTGGTTCGGAGCTCTTGGTCATGTACGGGGCAGCTTGACACGGACATCGAGCAGCTTCGTGTTCGTTATCGGGAGTTGTCGGCTACGCTGGCACCACCGCCTCAGATGCCAGCCATGCCGATCAACAAGTTCAGTGGCGCCCTTCGCGGCATTGACCGTCTGCTCAAAGAGGCAGCCAAGTCGGTCGGGACTTCCAACTTGGGCGAACTCAAGGCCAAGATGGAGGCGTTGCAGGCCGCGCTGCTGTCAGGGCAGGCGTATGATCCTGATCATGGGGAGTTTGTGGAGAAGGCCCCAGTGGCGGAGGGGTCCGAGGCGGCCCCGCTGCATCCGCAGCATCATCAGTCTCAAGAGGTGCCCCACAACCATGTTCTGGCTCTCAGGGGCCGCCTGTCACCGTCACCTCGGATGAGGACGTGTTCAAGCTGATTGGTGGCGAGCAGCAGCTGTCGTCTGAGGCCAAGCGCAGAGTTGAGAGCATCTCGGGGGCCAGCGCTAAGCGGCGTCGTGCCTAGCTGTGGTGACCAGCAGCGAATCAGCAGCGAGTTTATATCAGGCCCGCCCATTCCAAACCATCCCAGCACTGCCCTCCCTCGGCCCGAGCAGGTACCCAGTGTAATATTCGGCGTCCATTCTGGAGGCATTCAACGGTTTGGGGCGGGGTGGCAACTCGTGAGGGACTAGAGCAAACCAACGCACGCATCGCGTGTATCGAGGAGCACAAGCTTCGCAGTCTTGGGGGGCTAGACCAGGCCAGGGCCTGCGGTATCAAATGCATGCGTAAGATTCCGCAGGGGCCTGACACATCGGGCCCAGAGGGTGGAGTTTCGCCGGGCGTCGCCGCGGCAGTTCGAGCAGATGTCGGGTTTCATTCATTCTTTCATGAATCTGTCCAGAGCCCCCCCTCGCAGGCGCGCGGCTGCTCGGGTTCAGCGCTGCGGCCAGCCCCCCTGCGTAGTGGCGAGCATCTACCGCGCGACTGCGAGCAGATTAGCGGCGCAAGCGCCTCCCGGCTTGCCGACGCGCATTCATTCTTGCAGCATTGCGCATCGTGGGGCGCCGTTTGCCTTGGGCGGTGGGCAAAAAGGTTTTTGCGTGGGCAGGGGGCGCGCATCTTCTCCGGGGAAACCATGTCGGCGCCCCTGGGGACCGCGGCTCCTGATCCAGGCCCGTGGGCGCCGAGCATGACGATGACTTCTTGATCTCTGGAGGTCTAGGCAATCGCGTTACAGGCGTCGGCCTTAAGGGGGCGGCCGCCACGCGTCCGCACTGCCCGCCAGCCGTGAGTTTCACAAGTCGCCGGGCACGTTGCGTGCCCCGAGGTTCAGGAAGCCCTTGAGGGCTCCGTGCGACCCCTCCATGGGCCCCACCCGGGGGGCCTCCTGATTGGACCGCTGCCTTGTAGTTCCTGGATTACCTCGGGGGGCTCTGGGCGTTGCGCGTCTTGGCCTGAGTCAGTCTTATGCGATTGCGGCGAATCTATTCGAAATTGAGCTTTGCCACGCGACTCGGACGAAACTTTCATTTTTTTGGCGCCAGAGGTGGCCGCCCCAGGTGCGGGCGGCGCGACCCGCTCAAAATGCATTCAAACGTGCTACTCGTTCTGCGCAGCAAGCAGTGGGCTTCTTTGTCGCGCAGTTGCGAGCCCTGGTCGGCCTTCTCGAGCACCCGGCGGCGCGGTCTATCGCGGGCCAGCTTCGCCGGACACTTCAAAATATAGTAGAATATTCTGGGTAGTGGAAGTCTACGCGCGAGCAAGCTGCGTTGTTCATCTCCCGCCGCGACACCTTCTCACTGGGTGGATGGAGGCTGTCATTGGTTCAATTCCTAGAGGACTTCGAGCAGGTTCCTTCGGGGGCCGTCGCTTGCGCGCGCGAGCAGTCCCGGGCATCCTGGAACCAGCGGGCCCTCGAGGGTCGCGACGCAGGAGGCGAGAGGGCCCGCTCGTGCACCTGAGACCCCCAAGCTTGGCGCCCAACTATCACGGTCATTTCCGCGAGTGCTTTTGATTCGGACTCTCAGCCTGCCCCAATCTGAGGCCATAGACGTTGCGCGCCTCCGGGGCGCCCTTCGCATGGATGCTAGGCCGGCCAGGCGCTTCGCGAAGCACGGCTTGCTGTGGGCCCCGCCTTCTCTTGGAGCCGCAGACGCCGGGGGGCCTCGGCCGCAGTTCTCCCTGCGCGACCGCCATCTCGGTCGACGGCTTGCACGCGCGCCTCTTCGCGCAGTTTTGCGGCTTTGCGACGTGCCCCCCCTGGCCCCGGGGGAGATGTTTCAGCTTCGGGACTGGTTGTCTGAGTGGGTTACTCAGCTGCGCTTGGCTCCCCTGGCAACGACTTCTCGGGCCCCTGGAGGCTTCGGGCCCGCCGGCCTCTTCGCGGGCGCTTGCATGTGGTCGGGCCGATCTCGCCGTCGCTTAGCTCCCTCGTGGGATGCGCCATGGGCCCGACTGCGTTGCGCTCGCCGCAGCTTCGAGTCCCCCTCGAACGTTGCGCCGAGGCTTGGGTCTGCGCAAACTTAAGAAGTTGTTCGACCTGGAGCTGCTTCTAGACTGGTGCAGGCGAGTCGATTTCTGTTTCTGCAAGTATTTCGCTTTTGCCTCTTCGCCGACTATTGCGCCCGCTTCGTCGCGATGAATGGCAGTGTGAATGGGCCGCGGTTGGTAATCAGTGGCGTCATCGCTGGCTGCTCGGCCTCGACTGCATTCGTCAGGATCTACCTCGGTCCAGAATTCGATCGATCGAATTTCACGGCCCATTACTCTAGATGCCTACATCCTACATCTACGATCGTGCCTTCATTTGCACTGTTGCTGTTCGTCCGTTGCGGCCAGGGGCTCGGCGGGGGCGCCGAGGGCCTTGCGCCGCGCCCTCGCCCTCCATGACACGGCGGGGGTCACTTCCCAGGGCGCCACAGGCAACGGGGCGGATTTGACGCGGCGATGTTGTGGAGGGCCCACCGTGGCCACGAAGTTATCTTCGCGCGGGGTTGACTGGCACGTGGCAGATCCCACCACGATCACGAATGGCCCCAAACAGGACATTTCTCTCCCGATCACCTCCCTGGGGCTGCTGAATAAATCTTTGCGCGGGGGTGTCTTGAGGTCCCTGGAGAGGTCCGCCAGCTCGGCCACAAACTCCCCCGACAGGTCGCACTTCGACGTCGACGTCATGGTTGCAGTGTCTCGTTCTTCGAAGGCCGGTGCTTTCCTCGAGGGGTTCCTTCAAAGCGGCTCTCCCGGGGGCCACTTGGATCCGTGATAAGACCATCCGTCTAGGTCGCTAGTGTTCTCTTGAGTGCGTGCACTGTGGCGAGCTCGATTATTTGTTCCATAGGGTTTGACTGTGTTTGTGTTTTTGGAATGGTTCCCAGCTTGGAGAGTCCATGGTGAAGTCTTGGGTCCTTGCGGCGTTGAGGACCCCGCAGTGGACCTCCTGCTCTTTCTCGAGGCCTCTTCAGGCGCCGTGGAGATCTTTGCGCGCGTCTGCGTGGCACGACGACCCTTGGGATGTTGACATGGCGTGGCACGGCGACTCCGACGGGATGGGCGGCGGCTTTTTCTGGCCTTATCATTATGGGCGGATCGTGCCACGAGCATTCAGTTCGTGAGTCGTCGCGTGCCAGCTGGGGCGTCCCTGTGTTCGCTGCCTCGCTGAGGCCCCGTCTGCACGGTCTCGTTCCAAGCGTGGAGCCCCGCCCCCCCAGACCAGCCAGGGGGAGCGTACTCGGCGTTTGGGGTTCGGTGTTCTTGTCCAGCGGCCCCAACGATTCTTACACTGACTGCTTGAATGTGCGCAAGATGTATCACTCTCCTGGTATCGCCAGCCAGATCAATCGCAAGCTTTGATATAGCGGTATTACGTTGCAGGTGTTTTCGCAGCCCAGTCGTGTTCGGGGCCTGGCGAAGGTCAAGGCTCATCAAGGCATGCTGATCGGGTTGCTGCCCGAGGAAGACTTCCTCAGGATTGGCAATTGCTGTGCCGACACTGCGGCCAAGCGTGGTGATCTCTCGCAGCCCGCTGCCCCATTCAAGCTTCAGGAGTCTATCTCGAAGTGTGTGCATGATGCTAATAAGGCCGTCGCGAAGCTGTCTGCTCACCTTCTCCCTCTCTGGCCTCGCCTTGAGCTCGATCGGGTGCAACGTGTCGCCCCGCCGCGTCCGCAATCTGCCATGTGCGGGCGCGAGTCGGGTCCCGCTCGCAGTGTTCTCATCGCGTCCGTAGGCGGCGGTGTGTGGCGGAACCGCCGCCAGGTGCTTGCTCCTGCCACTCTCGCGTCCGGGTGGATGTTCTCGTTGCACAAGGCCACCAGTGCTGGGTTGTGGGCTGCACCGATGACTCTTTCTTTCTGTGTTTGCCCCGTGTGAGTGTGAGTCCTCCACATCAGGCCAGCGATTGGCTAACCTTGCAAGCCGTTGCCACGACACGCCTGTCAATCCAGACGGGTCGCCCAGCACGCCGAACCCCTGGGGCTCGCATGTTGAGAGGCGTCCGCCCGAAGAGGCCCAGGATGACTCTCTTCCCTGCGTCTTTGGCCGCTCTGCGTCTGTGAGCGGCGGAGCTGCGAGCCCTCCCGGGTTTCTAGGCTTTGCTTGCGTGCTGACGCTGGGGAGTTGTTGCATTTCGGCCAGTCCCAATGCAGAAGTTTCAGTGGTGCCTTGATGCGGTCCGTGCCAAAAAACACCTTCCTCCACCATCTCCACCTCCTCCTCCCCCGCATGGCTTGCTGGCGAAACTGGTTGCGAACCTCCTCAACCAGTTTTGTGCTCCAATCCTCCAGTGCCAGTTTCCCTTTTTGAATAGAGTGTTATGCTCGCGTCTCCTTCTCCCCCTGCTCATTATCCTCACGTCTCCCGCCTCTTTCCTCCTGCTTCGTATTTGCTACCTCGTATCTGCCTCTTGCCTTCTTCCTGCCTCGCCATCCCTAGGGGGGGCTACAAACCGTGAGAAGGTCTCCACTTTCGAGGGCTGTTGAGTGGATTCAGCGGCGTGGATGGGCCACTGGGACTCAGATTAGACAGCGCCATCCTGGAGGGCTGCGAACAGCAAAGCTGCTGCCACTTTCGACGGATGTTGAGTCATCGGGCACAGTGCGGGGCTACGAGGATTCAGGCTAGACCTCGCCATCCTTTGGGGGCTGCGATCTGCGAAACCGTGGCCACTTCCGGGGGTTGCTGAGGGGTCCAGCACAGTACAAGGACGTAGACCAGACATCGCCATTCTGTGGGGGGCTGCAGTTTGCGGAATTTCGCCAATTTCGAAGCTTGTTGATGGGGCCCGCGCAGTGCGGGGGAACGGGGATTCGTATTCGATCTCGCCAGTCCTTGGTTGATGCGATCTGTAAAGATGTCGCCGCTTTCGAGGGCTGGGAAGCACAGCGCAATGGAGCCCTGCGGGGGCTCAGGCTAGCCCTCGCACTTTTTGTTTGGGGGGGGCTGCAAACCGCGAAGCTGTCGCCACTACTTTCGACGGCTGCTGAGGGGCCCAGCGCAGTGCGGGGCTACAGGGACTAAGATTGGACCTCACCATCCCTCGGGCGCTGCGAATTGCGAAGCTGTCGCCACTTTCGAGGTTTGGTGGTGGGCAGCACAGCGCGGGGCTACAGGGACTCAGATTCGACCACGCCTTTCTGTTGGGGGCTGAGATCTGCGAAACTTTCGCCACCTTCGCTGGGGGGTGTGCAGGGCAGCACAGTGCGTGGCTACGAGGATTCAAATAACAGAATGAGCTGCGAACTGTACAGCTGTCGCCACGGTCGAGGGCTGCTGGGGGGCAGTGCAATGACGGCCTACGGGGACTCAAATTAGACATCACTCATATTTTTTTAGGGGGGGGAGCTGCGAAGTGTGAAGCTGTCGCCACCTTCGACGGCTGGTGGGGGGCCCAGCGCGGACCTCCATCATATCCCTGTCGTTTAATCGGTATCCTGCGAGTCGTGCAACCCGAGCTTGCCACGTAGTTTGCAGGATACATGGGAGTTCTTGCCAGGTGATCACCCCTCGCCATGATATTCCAACTGATCTGGCCACTTCTTGCGCAAGGTATGGGCACGTTGCCAGGGTCATTGTTGATATGCCCTGGTCGGAGGATGGAGAGGTGACACCACCACCACCAGGGGGCCAGGGGTGCCACCTCCAGCGAGGGGGTCCCTGATGCCTCCCCGAGCTCTAGATCGGGGATGTCTCGGGCGAGAGGGGGGGGGGCACCACACCACCAGGAGGATCCCCCCTGGCTCCTCGCGTTGGCGGTTGGTGGTGGTGTCGTCTGTTCCCTTGCTCCTACAGTCGACACGGATAGAAAGGATGAGCGACTCTCCAAAGCTTCGGCGGCGGGCGCGGGGGGGAAATGAGAAGGGGCGGGACTTCCGAGGCTTCTGAGAAGTTTCTGGACTTCTGAGAGGGCTTCTGAGAAGTTCTGTCTGTATTCGAAATAGGCCAAGGAAACGTCTCAGAAGCCCCCCGGACTTCTAAGAAGTCCCGCGGCCTTCTGAGAAGGCCTTCTCCTTCTCATTTACCCCCTGGGCTCGTCGCCTAAAGCTACCCTGGCATCCTCCCCCCTCGGCTCCTCGTTGGCCAACTCGCTGGCCGCCCCCCCGCTCGCAGAGCGCCGACGTGGCGTCCCCGCCCCGCGCGCTGGCTCTGTTCTGCCCGTGCCCGTGCCCGTGCCCGCCCGTCGTGCCGGGAGGTTCTCCCGGGGGCTCCGAGAGCCCAGAGGCCCGCAGGGGCGGGCCAGAGGGCCAAAAGGCCCGGAGGAGGGGGAGGAGGAGGGGGAGGGGGAGGAGGAGGAGGGAGGAGGGGGGGGAGGAGGAGGAGGAGGAGGAGGAGGAGGAGGAGGAGGAGGAGGAGGGGAGGGGGAGGGGAGGAAGGGTAGGAGTAGGAGGAGGAGGAGGAGGGAGGAGGAGGAGGAGGAGGAGGAGGAGGAGGAGGAGGAGGAGGAGGAGGAGGAGGCGCTCGGCCGACGGACGCCTCCTCGGCGGCGCCTCGGGAGGCGCCTCGGCCGACAGGCGATTCCCGTGAGCACCGCCCGAGAAGCTGCCCTCAGCCCGCCCAGTTCGGGGGGGGGTCCCAAGGCCCCGATCTGCGATGGCAGGAGTCAGCGCCTTCTAAGAAGCAGCCTCCTAGTAAAAAGCCTTCCCAACCTTCTCCTACCCCATTGTTCGTACCGCCAACAGGGGCCATGATAATTATCCCGGATCCCCGTCCTCGCACCGCACCCTCCCCCTCCGAAGAAGGCGCGGCCGCGCCCGGCGCGTTCGACGTCCCGGCGTGGCACCCGGAGTACTTGACGTCGCCGAGGCTCAGCGAGGAGGACCTCAGGCGACCCTTTGCAGCGGGGGGGGCCGCCGCTTCCCTTCCAGCCAAAAGTCGCAGCAAGGACGCACGGATGTCCTTAGGGTACCCTTGCGTCCTTGCTCTTGCGGCCTGGCCTTCGCGGTTTTCATTGGCCAGCCCTTTGGGGTGTTGGCAGTCCGCCGCCCAGAAATTACCAACTTCGGCGTCCGACGCCCCTGCGTCCTTGCCGCCCGTCCCTGCTGCAGATCTCGAGTGCACTCCGGCCCTGCCAGTCTGGCCGGCCCCGAGGTCCTGGGCCGAGCGCGCCCCTGGGGAGGCCAGGGGAGCAAGTGTGCGGTCGGGCCGCGGAAGAAGGATCCCTTCTCGTTGGGGAGGGGCTCAGTGCTCCTGGATTGTTTCACGGTTTGTCTCAGGTGAGCCCTAGCTTCTCCATGGGGAAGTCGAAGTTTACTTCTGGCTCCTTATGAAGGGATCCTTATGACAGCGTCTCGATTGTATTGTCGGTATCTTTTGTGCTCTCCCCGCACTCGTTCACAACGCCACGACGCCAAAGTGTCGCTGCTGAGCCCAAGCTGACAGAAGAAGGGAAGGTGAGGCGGGAAGGTGCTTGCAGTGCAGGGGGAAACGGGGAGACGTCGGGGATCGATGTCGATGGTCTCCCAGCGGACACGGTCAGCTGATCCCGACCTTCTCGAGCTACTCGTCCTTGCCGGCAAAGATAGGGAAAGTGGCGGCATGACGGCATGGCAACACTCCGCGGGCAAATAAGCAATCAAGCCTCAGCGACGGGAGGTTCCGACCAAGGTGGAAAGGAGTCGTGACTTGGTGGGCTCTCGAGTGTCCAGCGGGGTAATGTTTTGTTTTTTCTTCCGCACGTTGCGCATGCAGTTTTTCGGTCAGATGCTCCGTTGGGCTCCCAATATCCCAGCAATATCCCCCGCTCCTCCTTCTGGACCTTCGGGGGGCCCCTCGTGGCAACTGCTGGACGCGGCTCGGATCTGAAGTTGGGTGTGGGAGGATGCCAGGGAAGAGGCTCGTGGCCTGTTTTGAGTGGGCTCTGGCGAGGCAGAGGGGGAAACTCTGAGTTTCCATTGCTCAGTTGCGGTTTTCTCATCCAGCTCATGTTTCTTCTCCTATTCTTCCTCCTCTTTCTTATTCAACCTGTCCCTGTCATTCCACCCCTTGTCAGGAGCCTTCCCTGTCATTCCTCTTCCGCTATCCCCCCTTGCTGCTTCTATTTTGTCGGCTTCTTCCTCACATAACGGCTTGCTCTGAATTCGTGGAGCTTCACAGTCACATGCATGATGGGCTCCTCGAATCTAGGCAATGCCGCCTTACACATGTTGGAATAGTCCGCATGGTGGTCCAGCCTTTTTCAGGCGCGTGAAGACGGCTCACCGCCGCCCTCGCCCCTCTGTGTCCGGAGGTGCACCGCGCACCCGCTCCAGCTAGTGTCGTATCCTCCTCGATAGCAGTCTTGGCTGAGGCTGAATTTGGCTCTAGCTGGTGAGTTGACTCCAGGACGCTCCGCGAAAGCCCTCCCCGCCCCGAAACATGATGCGTTTTGCGGCCGCCTCGGCGTCGATGCTCGCGCTGTCTCAGTCACGCCGCCCCCTGTCTGAGGTGGAGGAGCTCTTCGGGCAGTTCCGGGCCAAGTTCGAGAAAGAGTACGAGGCCTTGGAGCACCAGCTCCGCCTCCAGGCCTTTTCGGACAAACTCGAATTCATCGAGCGGGAGAACAGCAAGGGCCTCAGGTACCAGCTGGGCCTGAACCCGTTCGCAGACATGACCAGCGAGGAGTTCACGATGGGCTACATGGGGTACAAGCCCTCGAAGAGGCCCTGGGGCGGGCTCCCCTACTTGGGCAGCCACGAGGTGGGCAACGAGACGCTCCCGGAAGCGGTGGACTGGACCCAGAAAGGGGCCGTGACGGCGGCGGACCCTGAAAGGGGCCGGACCAACGAACCTATCATCTTGTCGAGATTGACGAAGCTCGCCCGAAGTATTGCATAACAGTTGAAGCGAAGCCCTCCGACGGCACGGCTGGAAGGGCATCAGCTCGACGTTTTCATCGACTTATGTTTGAGCCACATTATTGACAATGGTTGCGCAGGCTTAACAAACCTCGGTCGTGCCCATGATCGTGTATCGGATGCAATATGTAAGCTGGAGCGCCGACTGCGTTCCGAGGACAGTTCGACGTGAAAGAAGATCTTCGCCAAGGAGTCCATCGACTCGGAAAGGTGGCAGGCGGCGAGTTCCGTCATGCATGATCCCACGGAGTGCCCCGCCTTCACAGCGAACGACATGACGGATAAGTGGCGCAAGATATGATGCCCAGAATGTTTCGACGGCGCTGGTTGTGTTACATGCTCGCTATCACATGCTCAACGTATGCGTCGACCTCTTCCTCAGAGCACGGCGCCTGCTGGATGGACACCTAGTTGGAAGCAGCTTCTACGGGCCATCGCCCGTGGCAAAGGCAGTGCTGGTTAGTATGGCTGGACGGCCCGTGAGCTGAAGTTGATGTTTTCGACTTTCGCCTTCGTGATCCAGGACCTTTACAACCTATGGGTCGACGCGACGCGGTACTTGGGTGCCAATGACATGGCAAAGACCGCGGTGGTATCAGAGCGCACGGACGACACCTTGAGTTTGCAGACGGTGCTGCTTTCTTGGAGAATAGTGAGTGCACCAAAGAAGTGTGGAGCCTCACGCCCAATTTGTGTGGCAAGTGTTCTCTTGCGAAGCTGGCTTACCGCATGTGAAGACGCTTCTCCCGCCTCGCAGGCGGCGCAGCATGCCTGCAAAGCTGAGACGTCGGTGTGTCACGCTGTATGCAGCTGGCTACGGGCTTGTGTGACCGCCTAGGCGGGCATGGAGCGAGACTTGAGCAAGTGCTACGATCCAGTTCCCCATGAGGTTGGCATTATGTCTTTTCGTGCTGCTGCAGTTCCATCGGATCTTGTGGCCGTTTCTTTTCCAGCGTGGCCCTGTCCACGCCGTGGCCAAGTGGCTGGAGCTTTATCTGGTGAAGTGGCGTGGCCATCCCGAAGCTTGGCGCAGGTGGGCTCCTGCGCACCCATGGTGTTCTGCTCGGTACTCGCCCCGTGGGAGGTGAAAGGTGGGCAGTTCCTGTTCATGGACGACCGCTCGCGCCAGAATGATCAGCAGTTGATTGACGACATCGCCACGACAGACTTGTTCGACTCCGAGACAGGCGCCGTGGAGAATCGCAGCAAACGCCAGGAATGGCATCGCGGGGGTTTCCGTCGCATCGAGCACATCGGGGTCGAGGCCGCCCCCGATGACCCCACGGCCCCCGTTGCGCCAGCGGGGGGACGGAAGAAGGTCTATGCAGCCATTTCAGCACTACGTCAGCTTCCTGGGAGTTCGCGTGCCCGACTCCGAGCAGCTGG
This sequence comes from Prorocentrum cordatum, assembly GCA_963575745.1. NCBI lineage: Eukaryota > Dinophyceae > Prorocentrales > Prorocentraceae > Prorocentrum > Prorocentrum cordatum. The sequence goes on along the minus strand of CAUYUJ010003113.1, from coordinate 257,559 downwards.
TGCATATGTGGTTCCGCGGTGGCTTTGGTGCTGCCCAGTGTTTACCTTGCCACCTGAGGATGTGGCTTCGAAGCTCGTGAGTTCTACTCTTCGGACAAAGTGCTTGTGGTGGTGCCGGGGACGTCTCTGGTCTCTCGACATTCAGTACCACCTAGTATATTCAAATGTGTTCACGGCCGTACGCCGTCTGACGGAGTGGGAGTTGGACTTCGACCCTTGGATCGACTACAAACTACAGACGTTATTCGAGGCGCTCGGGTTGGTCTGTGTACAGTATGATGTTGACCGAGGTATCCGCTTCCAGCTTGACCCTGAGGAGTCGGACCCAGTATGAAGCGTATCTTTCAGGGCCGCCAAGGGTTCTGGAGTTCTGAAGGCGAACGGGTTTACCACGTTCTCCGTGCAGGATGTCGGCTTCGAGCGCTTTCAGCGGCCACTCCGAGCCGAAAAGATTCCCCTGGAATGAGCGACGTGGACGTCGAGGACCTCTCGGGCAAAGCTTGGAAGCGTTTTCGTGACGGATTTTCTCCTGCGGAATGGCAGCAAGTAGTTATCTAGATTTGCTGGGCCTCCAGCGCCACCATTGGCCATCAGTTCGACATTGTGTTGCCGAGCGCACTGCCTTCGCAGACTTCAGACGCCAGCTCGGCACGGTTTTAGGTGTCGCGGACTCCTGGTGGACCAGTCAGCTTCGGGTTACCTCGAGTTCTGGGTGGATTACCCTGTCTGCACATCGGGTCGCAGAGCGAAGATCTGAGCTTTTGGTGATGCAGGTCCGCATGGGCCTGTACTATGTGGCGACTGGTATCGGAATGCGGAGTCAAAAGAAGACTCGTATCGGAGGAGGGCTTGCGGCTTGAGCTATGTTTTTTGCTGTGAGTTGTGCTTGCATGCTGTCTTTGACACCTGATATTTATATCGCTTTGCTGTTCAAAGTTAGCTACCCGTGCCTCCTCATCCTGATCTTCATGGATATTCTTATGTACGGAAGCTGCTATCTCGAATGTTTGGTATTATGATGTTTATCCAAATACACCTAGCCCCCGGCAAAGAACCAGGCTGCGCATGGTTCGTGTTGGGCATTCTCAACCACAGGGGCGCTCGAGGGCCCATGGGCCTTCGCCACCGACAAGCTCGTGTCCTTCAGCGAACAACAGCTGGTGGACTGCTCGAAGAAGTTCGGGGAGATGGGCTGCGGCGGGGGCAGCATGGGCGGTGGTTTCCAGTACGCGGAGAACACCAGCATGTGCACAGAGGATTCCCACCCGCACAAGGCGAATAACGGAATCTGCGGTGCCTCGAATTGCGACGCCGGCTTCCCGAAGGGGGGCGTCGTCGGCTTCAGGGACGTCAAGACCTTGAACACCGCCGCGCTGATGAGCGCTGTTGCGCAGCAGCTGGTGAGCGTCGCCATCGAGGCCGACAAGATGGCGCTCCAGCTGTACCGCAGCGGCGTGCTTGACGGGACGCGCGGGCATCAGCTGGATCACGGCGTACTCGCCGCGGGCTACGGCACGGAGGGCGGGAAGGACTATTGGCTGGTGATCGGGGGGGAAAGGGGATTCACTGACGCGCCGCCGTTGGGAGCCGGCTGGCGTGTTACTCCTTCGTTTTTGCCCGAAGGCATGGTGTTCCTTCAGCAGTTTCCGCGCCGCGCTGGCGGGCTCCACATGGCGGCGTGTCATCGGTATTGCTTTTGCTCCCCCAGGTCAAGAACTCCTGGGGCGCACAGTGGGGCTTCAACGGCTACCTGAAGATCCTTCGCGGCGCCTCGAAGGAGCGCCGTGGTCGCCGGGCCCCGCGAAGGGCCAGCGGGCCCAGGGCCGACCAAGCACGCCCACACTGGCCCAGCGAACGAGGCGCATCCGACTGGTCTTTGCCAGTTGTACACGACGGGCCTTCGTTCGAGGGCCAGCGTGCCCCTGGGCGTCAAGCGTTGAGCATCCCTTGCAGGGTTGATTGTTTGGTTGGCCTCTGCCAGAGTCTGATTCGCGGTGCCTGAGCACCTCTGGCCCGACGAGGGCCCAGGCGACCACGCCCCGCGCCCATTTTCTACAGAAGCTGGAAGCGAAGCTTTCTGGCCAAACCTCCAGACCACTCCGCGCTGCTATGCGACGCGTGCGGTGCGAGCTGACATTCTGGGTGTTTGCCTCTCTCGCCTGAGTTCGCTGCTCGATCGACGTTTCCAATCAACGCTCGGGTTCCTCCCGTGGGGATTTGTACACAGGCAGGTCAGTTAGGTCGAACTGGGCAACGGCAAAGTCTCAGAGCGTGATTTACCTACCCCGCTTTCGCTTCCAGGCAAAACCGAGTCATACCACGCGCCTCCTCGTCAAGCGGCCTGACCAGTACAGGCCGTAGTTTGGCATCGCTTGGTATCTCTTGGAAGCGAGGGTGGTCAAAAGCGAGGTAGGTTTGTTTCCCCCCTAAAGTCGGGACACGGGACAGGCGCGCGTGGAGCAGTAGGAAAGAGACACATCTCCCCGCCTCCCAGCTCCCCGAATGCGCTCCTGCCCTGTCTCTTCACTCGCTGCCCCCTCCCTCCTCATTCCTGCCTCTTCGCTCTTCCCTCTTCCCTACTCTCTCCTCTTCCCTTCCTCCTCCGATCTTCCTCCTCCTATCCTGCCTCCCCCTCCTCTGCCATGAATCGCTCAGAGGTTCAGGGCACCCCCAGAGGCGTCTGCCCGGCCTCAGGACACCATTAGGAAGCTCCGCGAGGTCCGCATGACAACTGCGGAGTTTCGGCGACATCGCAGATCTTTGCCAGCTCCGCGGCGGTACGGTGCGCTCGACCGCTCGCAGATCCCCTGCCTGGGGAGGGCACCTTGCGGTTCGGCCCGACTCTAATCAAACAAGTGTGGTTGGTTTGCTTCCTGAGGGTCTGGGCTTTGGGCGACGCCTCGGCGGCCGAGACCGCGGGCAGGATCGAACAGTACCAGCTAGGGGTGGTGTTGAAGCTCGCCAGTCTGAAGGTCGGAAAGGGGTGTGGCATAACGGGGTGTGGTGCCAATGCTGAATCTTGCGATGCTAGCTATCGTAGCGAACGTCTCCATTTCCACGATTGGCACCACACCCCTTTATGACACATCCCTTTCTTACCCCCCGAGACAGTCGAGGGCATGTACTGTTGCAGGGCGCGTTCTCACCATCGTGCTGGACACCGTTGCCGCCTCTGCGCTAACTTGTTTGTTTGTGTGTGTGTGTGGCCTCTGCCTCGGGAAGGCCCCCGTTGTCGCCGCAGTTGGGATCCAAATACAGTGGGGGCCCATGCCAAGAAACACCCTGCTTGCCTCCATGGTGCCCTGGGTTTCTTGGGTTTCAGTAGTTTTGCTATGGAAAGCGTGGCGCTCCCACACCAACAATCAATGGATGTCCCGGGGTCTCAGGGTTGGGTTTCATGCGGAAGGTTTGTGGTCGGGCCCCCACTGTATGCTTCTCACGGCACGTTCCGAAAAAGGGATCCGCCGACCGACGTTGAGCAGGTTCTGGCATCGGAGGGGTGCTGTTTCTCTTTCTGCGTGGGGCAGCTTTGCTCTGGGACAGTGTTTGTAGTGAGTGGGATAGTCATCCCTCCATCTGCCCTTCCGATCCCATCTGCTGCACGTGCGCTTGGAACTTTGGCGGATCTGAGGCGACACGATACGACACCAGAGGCAATGTCAGGGGCGGCAGGTGCAGGTGAGGTGGGGGCAGCGGGAGCTGGGAGAGGGATGGGCAAATCGGAGGTTGTTGAAGTTGATTTGTTTGGTGTGTGTGCTCTTCCCGCCCGCAGGGAGCAGGCAATGGAGGAGGCGCGGTTCTACGAGAAAGAGGAGGGATACTTGGCCAAGGATCTCAAGAAGAAGGCTTACAAGTTGCCGTGGAGAAAGGTCGAAAGGATAAGGAGGAAACGGAAGAACCAAGAGGCGCGCCTTTTTCCCTTTCTGAGCACGTTTGATCTCGATCGCTGCTTAGTTTCTGCAAGGTGGCGTGTTCGTCATCATGCTTGTGCAACGGGTGCACTTCAGGACCACATTCTCGGCCTGGGACGAGGCAATCGCGGCTTCTCGCATGCCCCATGCCATGCTCCTCGGACCAGGCAGGTCCGGGCTGGGCCACGGGCCAGACGCTTGAAGTCCTTCTGCATCCCGGACGGGGGCCGTGCGGGCGCAGACCCTGCGCGCTGTCGCGACCCCTTGTCGAGACAGGGCCGCTCGACGCCGCTATAGCCTGGCCCTGCACGGGAGGGAGTTCGGCTCTTCGAGCGAGGGGAGTGGGCTCCCTGGGAGGCCACGGCAGATCGGGAGCCTCTCGAAGCGGATCGCCGGGCCCCTCCCGCCGTTTATCCTGGCCGCTTTGCCTGGCCGAGGGGGAGAGGGAGAGAGAGAGAGAGAGCAGAAATAGGGGGAGAAAGAGAGAGAGAGAGAGAAACAGGGAAAGAGGCAGAGAGAGAGAGAGAGTGTGGAAATGGGGAAGAGAGAGAGAGAGAGAGAGATAGGGATCGTATCGGACCAGGATCTCGGGCAGGAGGCTGATGGACTTGCCAGCCGGCCGCTGGGTCCACTGTGTTGGCAGGTACGTCCTGGCCCCGGCGCCGGGCTGAAGCCGTCTCTGGCCACGACGTCGACGTCGACGTCTTCGTTTACGAGACTTTGGAACGTTTCTGTGGGTTCTCGCGGCCGTGGCTGGACGCAGCTCGAGAGGCGTGGGCATGATGGACTCTGGGAGGAAGGGCCCTTTCGGTGTGGTCCTGAGGGATCGGACCCCGAGGACGCGGGGCCTCAGACAATGCAAATCCAGCCTTGCATCCCTTCCTCTCCCAGGGCCCGTTTCGATCCGATCGATCCGATGATATATCGATTCTGGCCGGCCCGATCCGATTCGATTCCAGTCCAGTTTTGCTGATCCGATGCGGCCCGGTGCACGCATGGCGCTGTTGTGCATCTTGGCGCAGCCGATTCGATCCGATTTCGACGGCGTGCCGATGCAGCCCGATCCGACGCACGTTCCGATCCGATCCGATTTTAGGACTCGATGTTGACCGCTCCTGTATCCTCAGGGCTTCGGACGGGGCTAGGACGAGGATAAATCCTTTCCAGAATGTTCCGGAACGCTCACAGAGCGTTGTGGAACGCTCTGAGAAGGCCGCGGCGCCCGAGACATCTTTCAGAGCCGCCGGATCTCAGAGATTCTCGATCTAGCCTCACTCGATCTGATCGTCGTTTGGGCCTCGTCTTGGGGCCCCATCCCTCAGGGCCCCATCTTTGAGCCGCCGACGTTCCCTCCCTGCCTGCCCACGGCTGTGCACACTGTCGACGAGCCCCCTCGCCACGGCACGAGAGTCTCGAGGGGCACGAGCGGATGCCGGCATGAGGAGGCGGAAGAGGGGCAGGCGGTGAGCGTGCTGTCCATCGCCCTGCTTTCCGCCACACACATATCTGTAGACGTATACATTTACACATGTGTATACAAATACATATGTGTACAAGACTGCGTTGGCGCTTCGCGTCACGCACCTTGGTTCTTCAAGCTTCGCATATGTTGTCACTTGGCGTCATCATCCCTGGCCTTTGAATTTGGGCCGTTTCCTTTCAAGTTCCCTTGCGCGTTCCTTATGTGCTCTCGCCCTAGATTTACATGTTCGTGCGCCACCCGATTTGTTTTTGGGCTGCGTTTTGATTCGAATTTCGAGACGTGACGTGGCGACGAGAACGCCACCTGGAGGCTCCGACAAAAACGTTGCAACAAAAACGCGTGCCACGCATGATCGTTCCACATCGTTCCTTTCATTAATCCTCGCTCTCGCCTGGCGTTGCGAACCATTCCCCGTCTGCCGCAGGTTTTTGTTGCAGAGGCTCCTCGTCAAAGGCTTCGGGGACCTCTGGAGGTCTCCTGGGCGCCTCTCTGGGCCGTCTTAGGGGTCCTGTTGAAGCCCGTTTGGGCCGCCTTGGGTCCCCCTTGGGCCTTGCTAGGGCCTTCTTGGGGACCTTGGGCCCGCTACGGGCCTTCTTGGGGCCATCTTGGTCCCTCCTGGGGACCTACCATGGCCCTCGTGGGTCTCTCTTGGAAGCCTTTGAGGGCCTTGTGAGCTTCTTTTGGGCCGTCTGGGTGCAGTCTTGGGGTCCTCTTGGGTTGCCTTGAAGCCCTCTTGGCGACCTCTTAGCCCGTTGCGGGGCGATCTCGGAGGCCTCGTGGGCCGTCGTGAACGCTGCTACGACACACAAAGCGAAGATGCTGAACATTTACGTCTTCCCAAGGGCATGGGAGGCTATGTGCCTCTTGTGGGCCCTCCTGAAGGACTCTTGGGGCATCTTGGGGGCTTCTTGGGGCGTCTTGAGGTCCTCGTGGGCCGTCTTGAGGCCGTCCTGCGCTGTCTTGGGGCTTCTCTGATCGCTTTGGGTCTGGTGGGCAAGGCCCTAGAAGGCGCCCTGGGAGGCGCGGCAGGGCTGGGGGAACCTTTTCGAAGGGCGTCCAAGGGACCCCAAAAAAACCCGATCCCGAGTCTGTTTTTTTTCTTTCGGGGGTCCTTCCCCCCGGCTGGTAGAAATGTGGGAAGAGGAATACACGAACACCTTGCAAGGGATTGTTCCTGGGCCTCAGGGAGGGTGGCGGTGTATAAATCACCACTGAGAGCCGACGACTTTTTACACCGCCGCCTTCCCTCTCAAGGCACACGCAGAGTTCGTCGGAACGTGTCTGTGTATACACTTCCGTGGCGCATCCTGGCTCCCAGGGGTTGGGGGGGTGTGACGGGTAAGAAGCTTGATGGGGAGCAATATTATGTTCATCCCCCCCCCGCGCCGCCCAGAGTGGGGCCCTCAGCGTAGGTATGGGCCCGATGGGCATCGATTGCTGGAAGAGGAGTCGATTCAGAGGCGGACACGTTTGAGCGACTGTCTTCGCGGGCGGGCTTGCACAGGCAGCTCTTCAGGAGCGACAGTCTGTAGGCCCGCTGGCGGGGCGCGCGCGCAGCGCCGGCTGCCGTGGCAGACCATCCGCAATAAAGTTCCAGGCCAACCGCTTAGCCCTGGAGGAGCAGATCGAGGAGAGGGACGGCCCCGCCTGGAGGACCCGTGGGGCGAACAAATGTTGTCATCCGTTGGGGGTGGAAGCGACCATCGCTACCGCGCGTTTCGCCTTTCAAACGGACCCCTGGCCAGCGCCTTTCACTCCCGCGCTCTCGCCCAACAAACGCGCCCTCGCCCAACAATTCGGTAGAAGTTCCGCGTCAAGGGGCCCCCGTCCTTGGATCGACGCCCTCCCGTGAATGCGCGTGTCGGGTCGTTCAAGCTATCCCACCGAGCGCTTGACAGTGACATTGTTTGACCTTTCCGAGCCCCGACGCCGAGGCGAAAAACACGCGGCGCGCGTTTCTGCCTCGCGTCGGGCCCCAGGGCCCTCACAGATCTGCCAGGGTCGAGACATGTCGAGACATCTCGCTTCAAGGCAGCGGCGAGATCGCCAGGCTAGAAGTTAATTTCACGTTCTCGTGCGTGTGTATGTGTGTGTATGTGTGTGTGTGTGCGTGTGCAAGGGCCCTGGCGACCCTGCGCCGCCCCCAGCCACTGCTCCGTGAGGTGCTGGCCGCCTCTTTCTTTTCGTTTCTCCCTCTGACGACTGGGCGCGGCCGCGGTTCTCCGCGCGTGGGCTGGACGGCGAGGTGCTGCGCCCGCCCGCGACGACCGAAAAGTGTGTGTGTGTGTGTCGTCTAGCTCTATCGCTGGTGCAGCCAACTCTGCCTCGCCGCCGACGGACAAAGTGTGTGTGTGTGTGTGTGTTTGTGTGTGTGTTTGTGTGTTTGTGTGTTTGTGTATGTGCGTGCGTGCGTACGTGCGTGCGCGCGTGTGTGTATGTGTGTGTGCGTGTGTGTATGTGTGTGCATGTGCATGTGTGTGTGTGTGTGCGTGCTTGCGTGTGTGTTTGTGTGCGTGTGTGCTTGTGTGCGTGTGTGCTTGTGTATGTGTGTGCTTCGGGGAGTTTAGACGCGCGCGCGAGCGACATTTGCCGTTTTCCGACCTTCTACGCCCTGTCGTTGCGCGCATGGCCGCGACGCCAACAAAGTGTATGCGTGAGTGTGCGTGGCAATCCATCACTGGCGTGTCGGAGAGACCAGTGCGTGCCAAGCCCAGTCCGGTTTTGGTCTCCTCGCCTGCCGAATTCTGAGCCGCGACGCTTTGCTGAGCGCGGCCCAGTGGCTAATTAAGACAGCGCTTCCTTGGAGGAGCACCCACAAAGGGTCATCACCTCGGAGCACACAAGTCGTTCGTCAAACTGAAAGAGTCGCAAACTCGGCCCCAGTACTTCGTTCTGCAAGACGAGAGCAGCCGTCAGCTCGGCTTCAACTCCCCGTTCGCCAAGACGAGATGGGTCGTCAAGTTGGCCCCAAACGTTCGTTTGCCAAGGCGAGGGCAGTCGTCAATCGTTGACTCGACCCCGAGACGGAGGGGGCATCAAGGAGGCACATCAATTTGGAAGGGGGCCGTGAAGGGATTCGTCAATTCGGAGGGAGGCCTTCAAGAGTTTTCGTCAACCTGCAGTGAGTCCATCAAGAGCGTTCGTCAATTCGGACGGAGGCTGCCAAGATAGATTTCACCGCCAACTCTGTTCATGTAGAAAGATTTCACGGCGAAAACCTCTCACTGAGAGTGAGTTGTCAAGCGCCGGACATAGTACACACGGCTATCCGTCTTGACGTTAGGATCCCCTTCCAGCTCAACCGTTTGCGACAGACTCAAACACTGTGTGCGTGGCCGCCGTCCAGAGCAAGTGTGCGTGGGGTGCCGGGAACTGTGCGCTGCCCCACCCTCTTGCAGCCTTTTCCTCTACGATTAGAGACCCTGCCTTCCGACCCCATCCCCTGCCCGCTGCTGGTTTCGGGAGGGGGGCTTCGGGGGGGTCGGGGTCAGGGGCCCTCCGTTCCCCGTTCGTTGTGAAAGAGCCCCAGCGCCGTGAAGAAAGAATAACCACAAGACAGAGCGCTTCGGACCTCGTCTCTGCCGCGAGCTGGGGCGCAGACGCCAGGCTAGCGCTGTTCCACGACGCCTGGAGGCCTGCTGGTCTTCCCTGGGGCAGAGCGCCTACACGCAACTGTTCGGAGCCCCGGTGCTGCCGTCCTGCCTTCTGCCTTCCGCGCTCCACGAGCACTCCTCCGCCCGACGGACGCCCGACCGCCGCGGCCGCGACGGGGCGCGCCCGAGAGCGCGCGCACCAGCGAACGACGAGCGAGAGCAGGCGGCGGCAGCCAGGCCAGCGGCGAGGCCAGCAGCGGGCAGGCGGCAGCCAGCGGAAGGGAAGAGAGGACACACACACACACACACTCAGAGCCCCGAATCATCAGGGGTAACTCGGGTCAGGGGTAACTCGGGCGTCCAACACACACACACACACACACACACACACGCATTGGGAACCTTAGGACATGGGGGGACCGGACCCCCTCCCCGGCGCGGGAGACGCGCCGGGGGCAGCGCCGGAGGCGCCTCCCGCAAGGTGGGTCCAGCGCCGTGCCGATCCGAGAGGTATGCGCGGAGCTGGGGAGGCATATGCTTCGGGGCTGGACAGAACCCCCACCCTGACACGTCGATTAGTGAATTGTCCGTTTTCGGTTCTCGAGAGGGCGCCGCGGCCGTCATTTTCCAGGCTTGCGCCCTCCAGGTTTGGGCCCCAGGTCGTTGTCACTAAACCACGTTTTGCTAAAGGGGGTTCTGTCCACCCCCGAATGCTCGGGCCTGTGCTCCTTCCTCTAGCTCGAGGCGTGTGGTGGTAGGGTTGGAAGCTGTTGCTCGGCGTGTCGCGCTGCCAGTGCTGGCCCACCACGCTTCGGCGCGACACGCTTTTGGCCCGTCCCAGCTTCCAAGCGTCCATGTCCCGAGCTTTTGCCAGCCCCCAGTCCCGCGAAGCAGAGCGATGCGGTGCCAGCTTGCAGGGTATGGCATGTCGCCAGTGCGGCCGCCGCGACATCCTAAGCAAAGTTCCCGACAGTATCATTCTAAACGCTTCGCGAAACCCTACCAGCCCATTCAGAAACGATGCCCAGACGAGTTGCCCTGATCAGGGATGTGGAGGGGCATGCGGTGGACTAAAATGCTGAAAAAGACGACATACCCCAAGAGGGGGAGGATGGAGGAGGAATCGGAGGAGGAGCAGGAGAAGGAGGAATAGGAGGAGATGGAGGAGAGAGAGGTGGAGGACAAGCTAGGTTCGCAAGCGTCTCATCTGACGTCCTACCCCCCTCCCATCCCTTACCATGGCGTAGATATTATTTCTATTCGCACAGTCAGACGTCGAGCAGGGCAAAGACCCCGAGAGGGAACGCGATGCATTGCACAGTAGAGAGCACGGCGGAGCGTCGCCGGGGCGATAACACGGCTCTTGTTCGACAGTTGGCTCTGAGGAGAACCAGACATGAACAGTGCGGAAACACCAGAAGCGTAAAATGAGAGCCAGCGTTGGTCGAGCACACGGTTCATTTAAACAATAGGTTCTGAGGGAATCCAGGCATGACGCAAGACAAAAAGTGTAAAGGGACGGTTCAGAAAGAGTGGAAGCATACAAGTAGAGCCAACGCTGTAGCGGGAACGCGAGTTGGAAGGTCCGCAACACAGAAGTGAGGTCAGCGCAGCAGCGCGAGTATGATTTGGAAGGACCGAGAGCCAGAGAATTGAGCCAACGCTGTAGCGGGAGCGCCATTCTGGAAACACCGAAGACGTCCAGAGTGGAAAAACACATACAGTCGACCACTTTGGGGGGATCCCATCTGCAAAAAACAATACGCGGACGGGAGCAGGCGACGACCTCGGGGTCCTCGGTTGAGAGGAGAGTAGTATTCATATTGTGTAATTGTGGGGAGGAGGGAGAAGGAGGAGAAACAGGCAGATGAAGAGGAGGAGGAGGACGAGGAGGAGGAAGAGGAGGAGGAGGATGAGGAGGAGGAGGGCGAGCAGTAAGGCCAGAGGCATATTGGATGCCTCTCGGAGTCTCTTCGGATGTAGTTTGAGAGCTTCTTGGAGGCATCTTGGGGCGTCTTGAGGGTCTCTTGGCAGTCCCGGAGAACTCTTGAAGCGTCTTGGGGGTCTGGGGAGCCTCTTGGTTGCATCTTGGGGCCTCTTGGGGGCCTCATGGCGTCTCCTGGGCGCCTCTTGGGACCCTCTTGGGGCACTCTTGGGAGCCTTGGGGGCCATCTTGGAGGTGATCGATCAAAGATGGGGGAGGTCCCAATCTCCCCCCCAACATGTGGCCAAAACCTTGTAAAATCAATGATTTGGGCCTTCTCGCCGAGGCCAGCCCTAAAATGACCCTCTGACACCTCGCGAAACGCCCCGTCCAGACCCGCTGGGAGGGGGTAGGGGGGGGGGTCAAGACACCCTCCTAGATAGCGAGCCGTCCAGCTCACTCCCACACAAAGTAACAGCCGAGACTCAGCATGTTCAGCGGTCGTCTTTGGATGGGCAGATACTGGGAGCCCAAACCGACCGACCCTATGCTCGCGACGCTGGAGCGAGGTGCGCCACGCGTGCCAGGCGCGCCACGCGCGCCAGGCACCCCTGGGGCCCAAGCGTGCTAGGCACGCCTGGTGCGCCAGATGCGCCACGTGCTCCACGTGAGCTAGGTGTGCCGCATACTCCGGCTGGTGCGCCACGTTTGGGGCACGTGCAGAGTGTGTTAGGTGCGCCTGCGCACGTGACAGCACACATCGGGAAACGTGTCGGCCCCCACCAGCCTTTTCGAAAACCGATGCCCATCATTGTGTCTGGTGGACCTGCGCACATCAGGCCATACGCCACCACCCCCACCGTCCCTGCCAAAAACCGCTTGACAGTGATGGCGGGTTGGCCGCGCATGATCCAGACTTACATCCCCAGGACGAAAGTTTTTTCCTCTTGGGCCCAGAACGACGGTTTGAAGTCTTGAGCAGAACCGTATGAGATAACCGCCGTCGGATCCCATAAATGATGCCGGAGAAAAACCCAATCAGATTTTTGTTGGGGCTATATGGGCTATATGGGCTATACGGCTATAGGGGTATAGTGATATAGGGCTATTGGGCTACTGGGCTATAGGGGCTATAGAACCTTAGGGCTATAGGGCTATAAGGCTATAGAGCTATAGGGCTATAAGGCTATAGGGCTCTAGAGCTATAGGGCTCTAGGGCTCTAGGGCTATAGGGCCATAGTGCTATACGGCTGTAGGGCTATAGGGCTATAGGGTTACAGGGCTACTGGTCTATTGGGCTATTGGGCTATTGGGCACCCCCGGGCACCCGGGCACCCCAGGGCACCCGGGCACCCGGGCACCCGGGCCCGGCCACCGACATCGGCCACGCAACTCACCGGCCACCCGGGCACCCGGGCACCGCCGGGCACCCGGGCACCCGGGCACCTGGGCCCGGCCACCGAAATCGGTGACAAACCTTACCTAACCCTTTAATCCGCTAGGACCCCAACAGAGGTAAGCTCTGATTGGGGAATATTGCGCGGATCCAAATGTGGCTTTGGTGTTTTCCGTCCGCGCGGATCCGATGCCCGATTTGCTGGATCCGTGTCTGGTCTTATTTTTTACGGCGGATCCAGATTCTACGGGGGAAAGGGGGTTCGATCATTAACGTCCAGCTCATCATCGCCATTTGCACCTCAAGAAGAAAATCTTTCGTTCTGCGTAAGTAGCCGCGAAGTGCATGCTGTATGGTTTGTTTGAAAGAGATTCTGGCCCTGCGCGCAGCAGGCAATATGCTATCAAGAACATCACGAACATGACTCAAGACTTTGCCCCAAAGTGTACTGTGTACTGTTTCTTGACAGGGGTGGGGGGGCACATCGGGTTGGTTGCGCATGCTCCGAATTTGGAGAGTGTGGCTTGTATTGTATGTTGACAGGGATGGTTGGGGGTGGGGAGCATAGGGTCGGCATTGTTCCTGGTTGGCTGCCAGTCGCCTGGGGGAGGGAGTGTATTTCAATAGGGAACAGTGATCAATCCCTCCCCGAAGGGGAGGCATGAGGATGGAAGAGGAAACCCACAAAACCACTCACGCCCTAAAAGGCTGGTGGGACTCCCATGTCCGACTGGCGAGGGAGCCCGGACCCCCGAAATCGGTGGCCCATCGTGGCCCCCCATCGTGAGTTGAATAGTGTAAGGCTGTGCGGGGCCATCTGCCGCAAGGGTCTCCTCCTTGCTCTGCTCCAGTCGTGCGGTGGCTGTGCTTCTGCTCACCCCCGAGGAAGTCGAGGCTGCGCTACTGAGCGGGCCCCGCGCCCGCAGCAGACGAGCCGCCGGCCAACCTGGTTGTCCTCGGGCGGCGTGGCGGCTCGGAGGGGGGGAGGGGACTCGGGGGCCTGTCGGGGGGGGGGGTCGCGGCAGGAGATGGTAGTTGTGTTGCCTCTGGCGACCACGAGCTTGACCACGGGGAGGAGGGAGGGAGGGGGAGGGGGTCGGTCACGCCACGATGCGCACTGGCGCCGTCTGGAAATGCACACGAATTGCTAACCCCCACACGGCGCCAGCGCGAATGTGTGACGTGACCAGTGGCGGGGGGGGGAGGCGGGGCCGATCACGGGCGTTATCTTGAATGATAAAACAAAGGGCTCCAGTCGAGTGTCAAGGAAGCGCGAACCTGGATTGAGGCGCGTAGATTGGCAACGGGCCTCGCTTCCAAGCAGAATCGGCGATCTTCGTCACAAAATTAGGCGGCACTGGCTTTATGTGTTTCGGCGGGCATTTTCCCCGATCCGTGGATCTGGCGCCCACGCGGCAGCTCCACGGATCTGCAATCCGTGTGAGCGTGTAGCGGAGGTAGAGGCGGACGTGGAGGCTCCAGGGGCGTCGACCGTCGCAGTGGTGTCCCGTCTCGAGATCGAATCCCCTCGGGTGCTCCTTGCTCCGTGCCCAGCTCTCGGGTAGGCTCTCTGTCCAGAATTGCGAGGCGGTCCTGGTCGTGGGGCGGAGGGTGCTCCAGGGGCCCCAACATGCAGACAGCCAGCGGAATGAGTGGGTCCTCGATCGCATCAAGCGGCAAGCAGCAGCAAACAGCGATCAGCAGACGTGCGGCAGGCAGCACAGCAGCAAGCAGCAACAGCGAACTCACAAAGCAGCCCCGAGCAGAGATGCGGCAGCAAGCAGCAAGCAGGGAGCACGTCGCCCCCTCCGCAGTCGGCCCCCCCGAGGCCTGCGGGCCCCGTGGACCCCTCTCCCCCCCGGTGGCTGTTGTGCCCACCGCCTGGCCTCCTGCGGGCCGGTGGGAGCGGGACTCTCTCCGCGCGCGCCCGCGCACGCTCTTGCGCCTGCCCTGCCGGACGGGGCTCGGACGAGGATACATCCGCTCCACAGCGTTCCGGAGCGCTCCCAGAGCGTTCCGGAACGCTCTGAGAAGGCCGCAGCGCCCGAGACATCCCCCAGATCCGCCGGATCTCAGAGATTCTCGATTTATCCGTGCCCGATGGTATCCTCGTCCGGGCTTCGTCTTACCTTTCCCCCCCCATCATGCGCCCCCTGGCGGCGAGGACCCGACAGGAGGGTGAAGGAGAGGGCCCGTAGACCGAGGAGGTATCGGCGGCGCGCAGAAGGGGGATGGGGGCGCGAGGAGGAGGGCCCCTCAGAAGGCGAGGAGCTTCTCATCAGATGCTCCGTTACCTTCTCGGAAGCGCTCCCCGAAGCCCCGCATTCCTTCTGAGAGGCTTTCTACGTTCTTGGAAGGCACCCGCGCTCTGGCGCCCCATCCCCTCGCTCTTGCTCTTGCTCTTGCTGCTCCTGAAGGGACCCCTCTTCCGCCCCGCCAAAACGAGGATCGATGTCTGGGTGCGCTTTGGGCACCTTTGTTGGACCTCTTGAGGCCGTGCCGAGAGAGCCCTTGGTTCCACAAGGAATCAATCCGCCAGAGCTGTGGGGAGCGGCGCCAGACAACCACGGCGCGCCTCCTCGACGTTCCTCCTGCCGCCTCCTCTCTTCGTGTCCTCCTCTGCCGCCTTCTCTCCCATCCATGCGTTTCTCCTCTTTCCGCGCGCGCGTTTTTTTTGTTTTTTTTCTTTCTCCCTCTATCTCTCTCCCTCCCTCCCTCCTCCTCTCTCTCTCTTTCTCTCTCTATTCCTGGCTATCCAGGCATGGTGGCGGAACTCTGGTTCTCATCCGCTCCTCGTTCCTTCTCCCGCCTGGCTGCGTGCGAGCAGGATCTGGCAGTTGCTGCAATGGCCTCTCTGGACCTGGGCGACGAGGGCGAGGGTGAGTTGGCGGACGAAGATCGACACGATCTGCTTCCATCGGGGGGGGGCGCCTGCCCAGTGCCCCGTGGAGGCTGGAAACTTTGCGCGCCCACCGACTGCTCAGCGTGGGGGGGCCATGGAGCCTCCAGCCGCGCTGGGGAGGAGGCCCCCCCCCACAGAGGGAAGCGCCACTGGCTGTGCGGTTCTTCGCCCTCCGGGGGAGGGTGCGGGTGAGATCCGGCGAGAGCGAGCAGCGAGCGTGCGGTTTCTGAGGACCTCCGGCGGGCCGCTGGAGGCCAGGAATGGGGCGCGGGGGCCCCCAAGCGGTGTGATGCCCCCACCGCGTGCGGAGTCAGTGGGGGTTCGGGGTCCGAACGCCGTTTTGGGGCTCGAGTCGTTCTCCGAGGATGCCTAGCGCGACTGGTGCCTCCACAGTCCCTGGAGTCTCGAGGTCACCACGCGGTCCGTCACTGCACGGAGTTTGGACCCCCCGTGGCCGAAGATGTCCGCACGTTTCGTTTCTGCTCCTGCCCGTCCGTCGCCCTGCGCGGACCCTCTGGGGTCGGGCCGCATGAAAGGGTAGGATAGGGAAAGGCGGGGTTACGAAATCTGATGCATGCAGCTGGTTTCCGCCCCGCCGCCGGGCCCATCCCTCGATACATGGGCGCCTCCCGGCGCCAGGAGGCGGAAGGAAAACCAGCTACGAACTCCGAGTATGTACCCTACCCTTTGCTATCCTACCCTTTCGCCCCGACCCTCCAGGAGCGATGGGGATGGCGAGGAGGAGGAGGAGGAAGAAGAGGAGGTCCGTAGCCATTTTGGTTCAAGATGGGGACAGACTCCTTTTGAGTGCGGAAGCTCTCTTCCCCATCCGCGGTCTTTCGCTGCCACCCTCGGGCTTCGCGCATCTTCAGTTCTCTCGAGGTGCCGCCATGTCCCATGATGCTGTTGTCCTCGCTCAGTTGGAGCGACCCCGACCGTCCCGTCACAGAAGGTCCCTCGCGGAGGCAGCGGTCATTCTCCCGACCGCGCAGGAAGTGGACTACCTGATGCGAAAAAAAACAGTCTTCACGTGCTCTTGTGGATGGCACTCGTAGTGCGTTGTTCGATGCCTAGGTGAAGTCACAGCATTCGGTCACTGAGTTTGGGAAGCATGTCGCCTCCTCGTGTGATGGACGTTGCATAAAAATGGAGTTGCGCTTCGCGGAGTTCACGGCGCGGCAACATCGCATTGGCTCACGAGTTGTTCGTCTGGAGCAGCGACTGGCAGAATTTGGACAGTTCCTGCACTGCATCAAGCCGGAAGAACCTACTGCAGCCATCCTGGGCACCGTCTTCGATTGTGCCGTCGACCCGTGCATCATCGCGGCCCGGATCAAAGACGTCAGTTCCCAGCAGAAATCGCAGCGATAAGTTCCAGATTGGTTGGCCAGAGTACATATCGGACATGCGGATGATCTTCTGGGCGGAGATCCAGCAGGCAAGCGTTTCACCCGTCGGATTCGCGGTAACCCCACATGTGCTGCCAGGAAGGCAGCCCAAGCAATCGGGTGCTTCAACATGCAGATCGGACAGTGGGAGAGAGTCGTCGCCCCCGATGCCAACGGCGTCGACCACGAGATCTACGTCAAGGGCCCCGCGAAGACCAAGAAGGAGCTCAGACTCAAGCGGCTCAGGAAGGTGCTCGAGGCGGCCAGCGGCGCCTTGCGGTATTTCTCTGACGAAGCCAAGGGCGAGAGTTCGCGCTCCTGGCAACTATGGGTCAAAGATACCCCTTGCCCTGGAGGCGCGACTTCGTAGCAAGTGGCCCGGCGGCGGCTGTGCCGACGTGGTTCCTTTCAGACAGGGGTTCCGCGCATGGCGCGGTCACAGGGATTTTGATTGGCCTCTCACAATGACGACCTGGAGTGCCCGCTCGCTCTTTCACCATTCGTTCTTTCTTCGCGAGCAGAAAGTTCGCCTGCTGCGCGGGCTTCCCGCCTCTCCTGGACCAGTGGTCGCTATACAAGAAACCCACGGTAGTCCCTTTGAGGTTCGAGACATGGTCTATCGGGCCAGCGCCAAGTTGATTTCATGTGCTCGTTCTGTTCGAGTTCGAGGCCCGACGAGGAGGAGGACGGGCCATGCTTGCCGCGCTGCAGGAGCCATCACCTCCTGTTCCCGAATTTTTGGCATCAGCGCTCCTCGTGAGCCCCGCTTCAGTTTTGATCCGTCGGTTCGGGGGCGAGCTGTCCGATTTTGTTCGAAGCCCAGCAACGGGGCCGTGGCTTCCCGCAATAACACTCACAAGTGCAAGTGCTCCCAGGAAGAAGCGATCATGATCGCGGGTAAGATCTATCGGCGCCTGGGCCTGGCTGAGACCGACCCGAGTGCTAGGCGTGCGATCGCTGCTGGTGGTTTAAATTGCGCCAGCGCGCCGCCGCGACGAGAGCCCACCGCGTTTTGCATGGGTGGCGTCGCCGGCAGTGTCCGATATGGATGAAGGATTTCAGTAAGATGACGGGGCGCCTGGATCCTCTGACCCCGCCCACCTCTTCGATCCCTTCTGCGCCCTCAGCGTCGCAGGTCGCCAGGTCGCCTCGGGCCCGAGGCGGTGGCGCGCGCGATTGAATGGCGCCGGCAGCGTCCTCGAGATCCCAGAAGTCTTCGACGGGCAGGGCATCTCGGACCGCGCCCGGTTTCAGGCCCCCCTCGTGCCTATCGAGCCCATGCTGGTTGATGAACGCCCCGTCCCCCTTGAGATCAACGGTCGCCCGTCGTCTGCTAACTTCATGGGCGCCGCTGAGGCCGAGTGTGACCAGAGCAATTCGTCGCCGCCGCTGCGCCGTGCATCTCGCGCCGAGATGACGCGCGAGGCCGCTAGAGCAGCCGGGGGCGCGAAGATTGTTCGGAACCGATGGGTGCCCCATCGCGAGAATGATGGCGGTGAAAGGGGTGGGGGGGGCGGCCGGGCGGCAGGATGCGAAACTTGCCCGCGGGCTCTGGCCCTCTCGCGCCCTCGGCAATTGGTTTCTCAAGATCGACCCGCTAGCGCGGGCAGCGGAGCTCGATTAATGCAGCCGAACTGGCCTTCGATGCGACTCGATCCACCAGGTGATTGCACGCCGGAAGGAAGCCCGAGCGCAACAGGACATTTTCGGACGCCGGCGACGAAAGCACGAGAATTCGAATCCGACAGAAACTCCGAAGCACGGCGCGACGGAGCAGGCCGCGGCCCCCCGATTGATCGGAGGCACTCCATGCAGGGGATGAGGCCCAGGAATGGCGGGGCCATCCAGATCGAGCCGGGCGCATTGCAGAGGGGGCCGGGAGAGCTCTGGCGCCTTGTACTCGAGAGGAGCATGAGTAACACTGCTGCCGCTGCAGAATACCTCCGCCACAGCGTTCGCGACGCTGCTCTCCCCGACCTTCCCCCCCCTCCTCCTACTCCTCAGCAATTCGAGCGACGCCTCGAAGGATTGGAAGACATACCACCTGGGCTCAATGGGCCCCCTAATCGGTCTTGGAAGAGGCGCCCCACCGCGGGTCAGATCTTAGATGAGGCCCCCTGGTGGACGCTCGCAGGTCGCCCGACGCCCCCCTCCTTCAACCGCGCCAGGGACGCGTTCATCGCCGAAGGAGGGCGAGGGGGGGGGATTCGCTTTAGGTCGTTCAGGGGGGCCGGCCAGACGCGGCCGCTCGGGCTGAAGCAGTCGCCCAACAAAATCAGCACGGGCACCATCTTCGAGGGGCTCAGTCGAGCCCTTGGCCGGGTGGTGCAGTTTTCTCAGTAAGAATTTGCTGGCGGGCGCATTTTCGGTTTCAATGCGGTGGAATTTGATGCGAGCGCGCGGCACCTGCGCATCCTGATGCAGCTGCCAGACCCCCAGCGCTGATTTCTTTGGGCGACGGTCAGGCCCTCCCGCCTTTTCCGTCAGTTTCACACCAGAGGGTCGCGATTGCCATAGAGGCCTCCGGAGCTCGGAGCCCCTTCCCCGTCTCTGGCGTTCGCGGCGCTCGCGCGCGCGGGAGTTCGACGCCGCGGCGCCCGCGGCCGACTTTGCCACGACATGTTCGACATTTGCTCAGGCATCATGATCAAGGCTGCCTTGGATCGGGCCCTCTTCGCCCTGCGCGGCCGCCCCTTCCCGATCGACCCCCAAGAGGGGGCCGAGCTTGGAAGCTCTGCGACGCCGACTCTGAATGGCCAGCAGCACGCGCGACATCACATCGGAGAAGGTTCCCTGAAGCTGAGTTCGTCTCGGGCGTGCGCGGGCGACGTCGGCCCGGCGTTGGAGGCCCTCGCCCAGCTGCGCCGCCTGCGCGGGGCGTTCGCATGTAGCGAGGCGCCCGCGTGCTTGGCTAGGGGCTGAGACATGCGTTCTGCCCCCGCTGGCGGGCCCCCTTTACGGGCCCCCTGGCCGACATGTATAGGTCTTTCCTCTGGAGTCATTCTCCGCCCTGGAAATCGTTTCAACATGTCTCGCATCATAAGCACACTGGGCCCGTGCACAGCCCGCCAGCTTCGACGGAGAATTGGCGCGGCCATTCAACAAAGCGGAGTTCGCGGTCGGTCTAGGTCGCGAAGCCAGGCATTCCAGCGTCTATTATTGAGCGCATGTCTGCTAGCCGCGTTGTATCTACATTGAGCTACGTTGCCCAACTATCCATGCCCACCGTCTCCTGTCCTTGCGCCCCGCTGCTCCGCTTCGAGCACTCGGCCCTCGCTGCTCTCTCCCGCGCCCCTCGCGGTTTGCCTGCTCGGCCCCGCCGGCTCAATCTCCACCTCTCCACCGGCGGGGCGGGCCCCAGATTTCCAGCATCCAAGCCTTCGCGGCAGCTGTGCTCGCGGCTAACCGCGGGTTTCCAGAACATGCGAATATTATCTTGCAGCTCCGCGAGCACGCGAGCCAACGCCCCTCGATGGCTGAATTCGGTCACGGCCGCGCCGCCCCGTCCTCTTGGGTCAGCCCACCAGTTGTTGAGCAGCTGGCCGAGGCTGCCTGCGGCTTTCAGAACGCCCCCTCTTTGGCTCGAGCTGGATCGATCGCGCGAGAGGCGGCCCTTGAGCTCTTGACCTCGGGGCGCCCCCCTTCGCCCCGCGCGCTCCCGCGAGAAATTCATAAGGATTCGAGGCCGCGCACTGAAGCTTGTGCAGACGGCTATGTTCCGTGATCCTCTTGGGGTGGCCTTTAAGGGCCGTCGAGGGTCGCGGTTCCCTGGGCATTCTCATGGCTGTTGTTGCGTTGCCCTCCCCGAAGGCGAAGGCCATCTGGAAAGCTTGTTCGGGGGGCTAGATCGCCAGCATCCGAATGCATGGTAACGTTCGTCTCGCCTGTATGCTCGGGCGCAGGTGCCCCGATTCCGTCCCCAATTATTGAACGTGCCCTCGCGTTCACGAGCTGTTTGCTCTTGTTGGGCCTGTTCACGCGGATCCTGTCAGTCGCTTCGGCGTGTTCATGTCCACCCCATCCAGTCTCGCGGCCCCCATCGGCTGCTTTGTTTCTTTCCGGAAATGTGAGGTCACTTGTCGAGCCGCCTCGGCCTCTGTCGACAAAGCAGCTCAGGCCATCCCCTGATCAGAGTTCAACTGACAATGTCCAGCTCACGGCGGGCGCGTAGCTCGGCGGCGCGGCTACGGGCGAGGAGGAAAAGGAAAGTACGTTCCAGATGCTCGCGCCTCGCAGAGGAGGAG
Organism: Prorocentrum cordatum; assembly: GCA_963575745.1. Taxonomy (NCBI): domain Eukaryota; class Dinophyceae; order Prorocentrales; family Prorocentraceae; genus Prorocentrum; species Prorocentrum cordatum. The sequence goes on along the minus strand of CAUYUJ010003113.1, from coordinate 236,718 downwards.
GAGGGAGAGTGGGAACAGGAGGGCACGAGGAGGACGCGCGAGGCGCGAGTCGCGGGCGACTGCAAGAGAGAGGGAGATGAGGATGCCAAGTGTCGGAAGAGGAAACAGGTACCCACACCGCCACCTCTGCCTCGTGTTCGCCCGTTGGGGCCTCCCTGGGGGCCTTCGTCGCCACCGCCGTATTCGCCTGAGTCCTGGTTAGAACGCACCCGGAGACAGGTCCCGGGAGTGGCGGTATCAGTACCTTTCGGTTTCCCCCAATGGTGGGATGGCGAGTGAGGGCGGCGGCGAGGGCGAGGGCGACGCGCGAGGGTGAGGGCGAGGCTCGAGCAGACGGTGGAAACGAGGGTACAGCTGACGGTCAGGTCTCCCCCATCCCCCCCTTTCCCCTGGAGTAAAAATTATCCCGGCAAAGCAACCTGACAGCGATGTGTAGGAGCATACCTGGAAGCATTCCCCTTAAGATTCAGATGAGAATACAGTTGTAGAATTCTGCTGTTCTCGCAGTCGTAGTCGCATTCACGATGACAGTCGCAGTGGCAACGGCAGTCAGTCACAGCCTCACGCAGCCTCAGCCTCAGCCTCAGCCTCAGCCTCAGCCTGCCTCAGCCTCAGCCTGCCTCAGCCTCAGCCTCAGCCTGCTTCAGCCTCAGCCTCAGTCTGCCTTCAGCCTCGGCCTCAGCCTCAGCCTGCCTCAGCCTCAGCCTGCATCAGCCTCAGCCTCAGCCTCAGCCTGCCTCAGCATCAGCCTCAGCCTCAGCCTCAGCCTCAGCCTGCCTCAGCCTCAGCCTCAGCCTGCTTCAGCCTCAGCCTCAGTCTGCCTTCAGCCTCGGCCTCAGCCTCAGCCTGCCTCAGCCTCAGCCTGCATCAGCCTCAGCCTCAGCCTCAGCCTGCCTCAGCATCAGCCTGCCTCAGCCTCAGCCTCAGCCTGCTCAGCCTCAGCCTCAGCCTCAGCCTCAGCCTCCTGCCTCAGCCTCAGCCTCAGCCTGCCTCAGCCTCAGCCTGCCTCAGCCTCAGCCTCAGCCTGCTTCAGCCTCAGCCTCAGTCTGCCTTCAGCCTCGGCCTCAGCCTCAGCCTGCCTCAGCCTCAGCCTGCATCAGCCTCAGCCTCAGCCTCAGCCTGCCTCAGCATCAGCCTGCCTCAGCCTCAGCCTCAGCCTGCCTCAGCCTCAGCCTCAGCCTGCTTCAGCCTCAGCCTCAGTCTGCCTTCAGCCTCGGCCTCAGCCTCCGCCTGCCTCAGCCTCAGCCTGCATCAGCCTCAGCCTCAGCCTCAGCCTGCCTCAGCCTCAGCCTGCCTCAGCCTCAGCCTCAGCCTGCCTCAGCCTCAGCCTCAGCCTGCTTCAGCCTCAGCCTCAGCCTCAGCCTGCCTCAGCCTCAGCCTCAGCCTCAGCCTCAGCCTCAGCCTCAGCCTCAGCCTCAGCCTCAGCCTCAGCCTCAGCCTGCCTCAGCCTCAGCCTCAGCCTCAGCCTGCCTCAGCCTCAGCCTCAGCCTCAGCCTCAGCCTCAGCCTCAGCCTGCCTCAGCCTCAGCCTCAGCCTGCCTCAGCCTCAGCCTCAGCCTCAGCCTCAGCCTCAGCCTCAGCCTCAGCCTCAGCCTTCAGCCTCAGCCTCAGCCTGCCTCAGCCTCAGCCTCAGCCTGCCTTCAGCCTGCCTCAGCCTCAGCCTCAGCCTGCCTCAGCCTCAGCCTCAGCCCTCAGCCTCAGCCTGCCTCAGCCTCAGCCTCAGCCTGCCTCAGCCTCAGCCTCAGCCTGCTTCAGCCTCAGCTCAGTCTGCCTTCAGCCTCGGCCTCAGCCTCCGCCTGCCTCAGCCTCAGCCTGCATCAGCCTCAGCCTCAGCCTCAGCCTGCCTCAGCATCAGCCTGCCTCAGCCTCAGCCTCAGCCTGCCCTGCCTCAGCCTCAGCCTGCTTCAGCCTCAGCCTCAGTCTGCCTTCAGCCTCGGCCTGCCTCAGGCTCAGCCTGCCTCAGCCTCAGCATCAGCCTGCCTCAGCATTCAAAATGTGGCCCGGGAATGGAGTTCTGGGAACTCGAAGAACACGAAGTGGCCTACAGTTGGCTCCGGGCATTCAAAATCATGCCCAGGAATGGAGTTCTGGGAACTCGAAGACCACGAAGTGCGTTACTGTTGGCTAACAACGGAGTCCCCCGGCGGCACCCGTCCGGCATCTGTCCAGCATCTGCCCAGACCCCCTTGGGGAGTCATGATGCTCTCTTTTGAGACCACTGGAAGCCTATCAGTCTTCGCTGTCAGGTAAAAAGGGGAGGGGACGCCGCCACACCCCACCACCGTAGTGGCTATTTCCAGCGAAGCGAGGGGGCCCACGATGCCGCCCGAGCTGGGGTTGGGGGGCGTCTCGGGCGAGAGAGCGGGGCCGCAAAATTCCCCCCAGCGCTTCGCGCTGGTGGCGGTGGCGTCCTCTTTCCCTGTTCCTATCCCTCTCCCTGCTCCTCCCGTACCCCCCCCCACCCCTCTTCCTGCCCGCCGGCCCCTTGCCCGTCCCCCCTGCACTGAACCCGCCACGCACCCCTTCGGGGGAAAGAGAAATCTGATAACCCCGAGGTCAGGATTCTAATTCGTTCCAGCCAGGATCCCCCAGATTTCCCAACGTCTCACACAGGTTGCAAAAACGGACACTGGTAGATTTGGGAAGCTTGGAGCGCATCCTGATCCAATCCTATCCTGACATCGCTGTCGCCCCAAAAAGGAAGGACCCCGCGAATCGAGATCGTGGGGCGCTCCGGGGGGTCCCGAAGGCATGGCCGAGAGCCTCGCGGGTCCCACTGATCGAATGGTGCTAGAAATGCCCCTGGGCCCAAGGTGCCCCCAAGTTTTCTCTCTGTTTTGGAGCCCTTGGGGCCGTCTGGACCTCGCGAGGGGTGTTCCGGAAGCCGTTAGCACCCAGACAATCCTGGTGCGCCTTGGGCCAAGGGCATGTTTGGAAACGTTCGAGCGGAACACACACGGTGGCCCCCCGCCCCGCTCGCTGCTTCACCGATCAGGCGATCGAGGAGCCATGGGAGGCTTCCCTCCCCGTTCGTGGACGCCGCGCCGCTCCCTCGGCTCCGTTTGGGCCCGCGCGAGGGGGGCTCCCCGCGGGCCACCCTGGCAGGCCGCTCCTTCTCCTCCCCCACTTCTTCCACCTCCTCGTCCTCCTCCAGGGGTCGTAACCACAGGTGTATTCTCTTGGACGCGAGTAAGAGGGGGGGGGGTCGTGGTTGTTTGTCTGAAGTGCAAGAGATACACCTCTGGGGCTCGTTTGGCCGAACTTGCCAAGATTTGCCCTGGCAGGACGGCTGGCAAATATAATCCAGACGCGTGGAACAAGTTACTGAAAGGGCTCCATCCGAAAGCGAGGGGAGTGACCCTGATATCTGACACGCTGATTGTGCTTTAAGCATGCCGCGGGAGCCAAGGCGCTCAAAAAACCTCCTCGGTCACTTCCACCTCCACCTCTTCCACCTTCTAGTCCTCCTCCACCTCCTCGTCCTCCCCCTCCTCCTCCTCCTCCTCCTCCTCCTCCTCCTCCTCCTCCTCCTCCTCCTCCTTCTCCTCCTCCTCCTCCTCCTGCGAGGGCAGCGGCGCGGGTCTTTCCACCCCCCGCGCTTGCGCCCGCCCTCAGCGTCAGGAGCAACGCGACGAACCTGTAGGCTCTGGCGAGCACGCCCTGGCAGCCGCCCAGCGCGGCTGGCGCCGTCTGCCCCCAGAGCAGTTCGCAGTTGCCGCGCCGTGGCCTGGTGGAGGGCCGCACTGAGTTCGCGGCCCCACCGGGCCAACAGTTGTCTGGCGAGCGCCTCCGCCTCGGCCTCGTCGCCCGCCGCCAGCAGCGCAGCCTGCTCCCTGGCGAGGCCGCGCAGGTGTCGCAGGGCCGTTGGGCCGTGTCGGCCAGCGGTCTCCAGCGCGAGCGGCACCATGCGCCAGGGCGCCTGCGCCCTGGGATATCTCCGGTGCTTGTCACCCTCTGCGGCGGCATTGACGGCCCCGTCGGGCCTGCCGCGGCGCGCTGGGCGTCGGCGTCAGCTGGTATGCTGTACTGGACTGTGACGTCGAAGAACACCCTCGGCTGGCCGGGCCGCTGGACTTCGAGGTCGAGGATGGCTTCCTCGCGCTCTGCGGCCAGCGCCTGGCCGCAGGTCATCCTCCTCCACCTCCTCGTCCTCCTCCTCCTCCTCCTCCTCCTCCTCCTCCTCCTCCTCCATTTCCGCCTCCAGCTCTTCCACCTCCTCCTCCTCCTCCTCCTCCTCCTCCTCCTCGTCATCCTCTTCCACCTCCACCATTTCCTCCTCCACCTCTTGCACCTCCTCGTCCTCCTCCTCCTCCTCCTTTTCGTCCTCCTCCTCCTCCTCCGCCGGTACGCCCCACGTCCTCGTCCTCCTCCAGCACCTTCTCCTCATCCTCCTCCTCCTCCTCCTCCTCCTCCTTCACTGGGTACGTTCCACCGCCTTCTCCCCTTCGCCACCACCCCATCCTCCTCCTCCTCCTCCTCCTCCTCCTCCTCCTCCTCCTCCTCCCTCCTCTTCCTCTTCCTCCTCCTTATCCTCCTCCTCCACTGGGTATGCTCCACTTTCTTCTCCCACCTCATCCTCCACCTCCTCCTCCTCCTCCTCCTCCACCTCCTTCACCTCTTCCTCCTCCTCCTACTCCTCCTCTCCTCCTCCACCTCCGCTGGCCCCTCTCGGCAGATCTTCCTCCTCCCCCTCCTCGTCCTCCTCCTCCACCACCTCCTCCTCCTCCTTTTCCTCCTCCTTCTCATCCTCCTCCTCCACTGAGTGTGGTCCACGTTCTTCTCCTCCACCTCTTCTTCCTCCTCCTCCTCCTCCTCCTCCTCCTCCACCTCTTCCTCCTCATCCACTTTCTCCCCCTCTTCCTCCTCCTCCTCCTTCTCCTCCTCCGCTGGCCCCTCTCGGCAGATCCTCCTCCTCCTCCTCCTCCTCCTCCTCCTCCTCCTCCTCCTCCACCTCCTCCTCCTCCTCCTCCTCCTCCTCGTCCTCCTCCTCCTCCTCCTCCCCCCGCCCGCGAGCCAATGGCATGGTGGCCCCCACCGTGGTCGCAGTCGGCCGCCGCAGCCGAGGCGCCGTGGAGGCGCAGGGCCACGGAGGCGCAGGCGCTCACGGAGCCGGCGGTGTTCACGGCGATCGAGGTGGCGATGTCGGCCGCAGTGCAGGCGGCGGTGCAGACTTCGGTTCGAGAGGCCCTCGGAGCGCGGAGAGTGGTCTCGCCAGTGCGGCGGCCGCTTCCGACGGCGGCGCCGCAGCCCAAGGCCAGGCCGAGGCCGACGTCAGCTCAGGCCGCGCTCCTGGCGATCCAGGACGCGGAGTCGGAGGAGCCGTTGCCAACCGAGGGCCCCCAGGAGTTTGGGACGCGCCAGGGCAGCCTGCCCCATCGGGAAGGCGTACAAGGCGGTCGAGGCATATGAGGAGCCGCATCCGTTCAGCTGGCGCGACGCTGGCCAAGGCTCCAGCCAGGGCACTCTTCGAGCAGGCCTTGGTGGCATGCAGGGCGGAGAAGGAGCGCCAGGCCGTGCAGGAGGCGTTGCAGGTACCAAGGCGGAGCACCTTGACCAGCAGGACGAGCGAGTCGATCCCGCGGGAGAGGGGCCGCCGCTGGGCAGATGGCCGCCAGAAAGGCTCCGAGAGCCTTGCAAGGGAGAAGAAGGAGCTGAAAGAGAAGAAGCGCAAGAAGCACAAGTACAAAAAGGGCGAGAAGGCGGATCGCTCGGAGCGGCGCGTGATCGACTGACGCGGGTGCAGTGGAGCGACCTGTCGGTGGAGGACGACGGGTCGGACGACCAGGACGAGCTCCTCCGCTGGTTCCTGGAGCTGGGCTCTGGCGTGGCCCCTGTGCGCGGCGCTGGGGGCGATGGGGCTGAGCAGCCGCGGTTCGGCGTCGTGGATACCCCAATTGGTGCTGGTACACCAGGCCGTCGCTGGTGGCGACGAGGAAGTTGATGGTATGTTTCTGTCCAGCTATCAGCACGAGCGCGAGTTCAAGGAGAAGCAGGTGGTACCTCAAGACGTGCTGGTGCACGCATGCGGCGTCGGGTACGAGTTCAAGGAGAAGCAGGCGGTACTTCAAGACGTGCTTGCGCACGCAGGTGGCGCCAAGGACAAGAAGGATATGGCCACGGTCATCGAGGCCAACCAGGCTGCGCTCGTGCGGCGCAGGAGGCGAGAATGGCGGAGCGGTGGCGTGGTCATGACGAGCTCGTGCCGCTAGGAGCGGCAAGGGGGGTCATATCAAGACGATGAAGTTTGTACCTCCAGGCGTGCTGGCGCATGCTGGAGGTGCCAAGGCGAAAGCGAAGCAGGGCAAGTTCATGGAGGAGCAGGCGGTACCTCCCGTGCTGACGCACGCAGGCGGAAGTCGGGAGTCTTACCAACCTCCGCTTTGGGAGGAAGCGGAGCAGGACACCGACGGCGACGTGAACTTCCTTGGCGACATGGGGCGGCTGGAGCAGCAGCCCGTGGGCGTCATGGACTCGGACAGCGAGGAGCTGGAAGTTACCCGAGGGGTTTGTGGCGCGGGCTCTTCTGGGGATCGCTTCGACTCGGAGGAGGCCGAGTCCATGAAGGACTCCCAGAAGAAGCAGAGGCTGAGCACAGAGCTCACGAAGCTGAGCACTGAGCGTCAGCGTCGACAGCTCGAAACACGGGTTGGCTGCCCTGCGCGCGATGTTCAAGGACCTCTCGTCCGAGCAGATGGGCGGGGCCTTGGAGGCGCTGCGCGGCGAGTTCGGGGGGAGGTGACTGCCTCGGTGAGGCTCTTCGGGGCGGCCGGCCTGGAAGCGCCATCCCCTCCCTCCTGCTCGTCTTGGCTCCGCGGGGGCCAAGTCGTGGGGAGGGAGGGCCTGGTAGTCCGACTGGTGGCATGGCGTCCCAGGCCAGTTTCGCTGGGTGTGCGGGACCTCGGCCCAGAATCTGTTCAGCCCGTTCCACCTCCGCTGGCCCCCCTCGGCAGATCCTCCTCCTCCTCCTCCTCCTCCTCCTCCTCCTGCTCCCTGTCCTCAGACGCCTCAGGCGGCTGAATGTCTGTCGCGTGTCAGTGGGCCACGGGGCCCTGTACAATGATTTCTGGCTGTCAGGGCTGCGTGGATATTGCTGCGCTGCCGTGGTCAGAGCAGATCTCGGCGAAGAGGATGTTCAGTGGTACGGTCCAGTTTGCCCATCAAAGCAGATCGCGAGTGAGGCTCGAGAAAATTCGGGCTCATTTTGCGGTCGTTGAGGCTGTTGATGAAGAGGACCGCTATAGGCGGCAAGGTAACGACTGGGCCGATCAGGCAGGCAAAGAAGCGGCATTCTTGCATCCTGAGCCGTGCGTCGTGCTGCGTGAGAGTCGTGAGCAATCCTGTGCCATGGCCCGTGCTGTCGGACGCCTGGGGTCAAAGTGGCTGGTTTTGTGGCCACGGCTGGCCTCAGGCCCCGATGTCCAACGCGTCCCCGCTCCACCCGTGGCCAAGCCACCCACGGACAAAACTGCGCACCAATGGGGATGGGTGGGCAACTATTGGCAGTGTGCTGCTTGTTTGAGAGGAAGGCGAGGAGCGCCTTCGGTAGAGCCCCCTCCAGGGACGTGCTCGGCTGTCTTGCGCGTACAACCTGCTAAGCTCAGAGCGCTGGGCCATCGGTGCGTGCTGCTCGACTGCTCGGATGGCTCATTTTTGTGTATATGCCACAAGTGGGGGCAGGTTCGCAACCTCGACAAACGGTGTGAGCCACAGGGTTGCCTCACACAGCAACTCGTGGACTAAATTGAAAAAAGGGGCTCCATCCGAAAAAGGCTCGGGACACTGTCGGGGTCACTGTCGAGTTAAACACGTGTTACCATATGTAGTGTCCTGTCTCTGTTTGCACAGTGCAGTGCTGGAAGCTCTCTGCTCGGGCTGCTGGGATCCCAGCCGCTTGATCTTCCCCAGTCGGCTTCACCCACCTTCTGGGGTGTATGATGGGTTGCGGCGTCGTGGATGCAAAAAAAAAACCTCCTCTTCCTCCTCCTCCTCCTCCTCCTCCTCCTCTTCTTCCTCCTCCTCCTCCTCATTCTCCTCCATCTTCCTCCTCCTCCTCCTCCTCCTCCTCCTCCTTATCCTCATCCCTCCTCCTCCTCCTTCTCTTCCTCCTCCTCCTCCTTCTCCTCATTCTCCTCCATCTTCCTCCTCCTCATCCTCCTCCTCATCCTCATCCATCCTCCTCCTCCTCCTTCTCCTCCTCCTCCTCATCCACCTCATCCTCATCCTCATCCTCCCTCCCCTCCTCCTCCTCCTCCCTCCTCCTCCTCCTCCTTCTCCTCCTCTCCTCCTCCTCCATTATCCTCCATCTTCCTCCTCCTCCTCATCCTCATCCATCCATCCTCCTCCTCCTCCCTCCTCCTCCTCCTTCTCATCCACATCATCCTCCCTCCTCCTCCTCCTCCTCATCCTCATCCATCCTCCTCCCCTCCTCCTCCTCCTCCTCCTCCTCCTCCTCCTTCTCCTCCTCCTCCTCCTTCTCATCCACATCATCCTCATCCTCATCCTCCTACCTCCTCCTCCTCCTCCTCCTCCTCCTCCTCCTCCTCCTTGTCCTCGTCCTCCTCCTCCGCTGCCCCCCCATCCGGCAGATCCTCCTTCTCCTCCTTCTGCGCTGGTCCCTCTTTCTCTTTCTCCTCCGCCTCCTCCTCCTCCTCCTTCTTATCCTCCTCCTCCTCCTGCTCCTCCTCCTTCCACCTCCTCCTCCTCCTCCTCATCATCATCATCCTCCTACCTCATCCTCATGGCACCCCCCTCCTCCTCCTCCTCCTCCTGCTCCTCCTCATCCTCCTCCTCTTCCCTCCTCCTCCTCCTCCTCCTCCTCCTCCTCTGCTGCCCCTCCCCGGCAGAGCTTCCTTCTCCTGCTTCTCCGCTGGCCCCTCCTCGTCTCCTCGTCCTCCTCCTCCTCCTCCTCCTCCTCCTCCTCCTCCTCCTCCTCCTCCTGCTTCTCCTCCTCCTCCTCCTCCTCCTTTCACCTCCACCTCGTCTTCTCTTCCTCCTCCGACTCCTCCCCCTCGTCATCATCCTCCACTTCCTCCACCACTTTGATCTCCACCTCTTCCACCTTATCATCCTCCTCCTCCACCTTCATCTCCTCTTCCTCCTCCTCCTCCTCGTCCTCCTCCTCCTCCTCCTCCTCTTCCTCTACCACCTCCGACTCCGTTTCCGACTCCGTTTCCGACCCCGACTCTGATTCCGATTCCGACTCCGATTCCGATTTCGATTCTCATTCCGATTCCGACCCTTTCTTTTCCTCCTCCATTGGCCCCCCATCGGCAGATCCTCGCTGCCCTCCGCACAGCCGCGCTGCCGCGCGCCCGCCGCGCGAGAGAAGGCCGCCGAGCTCGAGCGCGGCGAGCGCGCGCGGCAGCTGGCCGAGGGCCTGCGGGAGGCGGCCGAGGTGGAGCGCCGCCTGGCGGAGGCGGCCGCGGGCCCCTGCGCGCCCGGATCTCCGACGACACAATCATGCAGCACCCCGCAGTTGCGGGTGAGAGTGAGGGGGACAGGCGCGTGGTGTGTCGTGGTGGGTCGCAGGTGGGTCGCTGGGCGGGTCGCGAGTGGGTCTTGGGGTGGGTCGCGGGCGGGTCGCGGGGCGGGTCGCGGGGCGGGTCGCGAGTGGGTCGCGGGGCTGGGCGGGTAGGACGACGACAACAAACAAGAAAGAGTCCGCGCCGCGGGACTCCCTTTCAGCCACGCACCCAGGGACAGCGAATGACCGTCCAGAACCCTCACTCTGATCATTCCCAGACATCCAGCGTCCCGGACAAACAAATAGCTTTCAGCCTCTAGGGCCCCTTGCCGGCCTCGGGACCGTCAAACAACGACTCTGGAGGAAAAAACCGGTCCCCGGGAAGTGGTCGACATGTCGTGGGCCTGTGTGTCAAAACATCGAGACGATCGCTCGAAGGAGAGAAATCGGCATGAGCATAAATTGTCGTAGCTCCGCGTGGGTTTCTCGGCTCTGCGCTGGGACCCCTGGCGATGCCTCTGGCGCCGCCCCTGGCGCGCTCTGTGCGCCAGGGAAGGAGGGCCAGCGCAGATCCAAGAAATCCGCGCGGACCTCCAGCAGTTTATGTTTATGCCGTTCTGGGTGTCTGTGGTCTAATCTGTGCAATCCTCCTTTGACGCGGTCAGGGCGGATTTTCTCCACGCTTGAACCGATGCAACGGCGATGGGGCACGAGGCCCCGACCCCATCTACTCGGACCTCATTGGGGAGGCCAGGCATGGCCCCGGTGCCCAGGTCTCCGCCGGTAGAATGCATAATGTGTCATCTATTCTGGCGTGTTTCTTCCATCTCAGCCGTTTGCGGGCCCGGCGGGGGCGATCAAGAACGGGTCCAGGGCAACATAACGCCCCTCAGAGGGATCTCTGGAGGTCTGGGGACGCGGTGTGAAGGAAATCGTTTCGTCGGCTCTTTGGGTTACGCGCTCTCGTCCCTTCGGTTCGGTACGATCGGAATGGGTACAGAGAGAACGGGGACGACGGCCGACAGCAGTTCCTGCCCGTGCTGAGCAGGACCCGCTGTGGGTGTCGCCGCGGACGTGATGCGCCTGCCCAGCAGCGGCCGCTGTCGGTCTTGGCCAGCATTTGGTGTTGGGCATCGTATCCATTTCTTCCCTCCTCCTCCTCCTCCTCCTCCTCCTCCTCCTCCTCCTCCTCCTCCTCCTCCTCTACCCGTTTCGGGCGCGCCGGCGAGTCCGCACGGGTCAGGGGTGGCGACAGGGGGGGGACCTGGTTCAGGGCTGGGAGCATCGGCCCCCAGTCGCTCCTCCTGTTCCGCGACCCGCCCGCAGCCCGCCCGCGACGCACCCACATGGTTCGACGAGAGATCGGCGCTTGCGTCGGGCTCGCTGTGTTATGTGTAAAGGGCACGTGTAAAGAACACGCGCCCGCGATGGACTTCGTCAGATTCGGTTTCGAGCTTCGCAGACTGCCGACGACCACACCGCCCCCATCATATCCGCGAATGCGGGGCTATTTAGTGGATGTGGTACGATTTAAGACTTTCTGCGCTTGTTCGCAGGATTCCTGCATTCCAGCTTCTCTCAGAAGCTATTCGGTGAGCTCGCGATGTCCAGGAGTTCCAGGGGCATCCAGAGGGCGACGAGGAGGATGAGATGGGAGGAGTAAGGGAGAGGGATGGGGAGGAGAGGAGGATGAGGAGCATGTGGAGGAGGCATGGCGACGATAAGGGTGAGGAGGGACAGAAACATGGATGAGAGGGGGCCGCAACGACAACGACGACGGCGGCCACGGCGGCGGCGACATCGGACAGAATCCGCGCAGGATCGATCCACGGATCCCTCACAGGGTTTATTCTTGCTATTGTTTCGAGCTGCGCCCAGCCTTGGCGACTACACCCTCCAGAAAGGCGGCGACGACGAGGAGCAAGAGGAGGAGAAGGATGAGGAGGAGGAGGGGAACGACGACGACGACCCAGACCCCTCGACACCTTCCCTGGGACTGGCGGGTCACGCTCATTTTTTATATCGTTATGGTGCCCGAGCATGGCCGTCAGAAAGCCAACGCAGCATCAGACTTGGGGGAGCCGCCCGCCTCAGCTCCACTGCCTTCTCGTCCTCCTCATCATCCCCCTCCTCCTCCCCATCCCCCTTCTCCTCCTCCTCCTCCTCCTCCTCCTCCTCCTCCTCCTCCTCCTCCTCCTCCTCCTCCTCCTCCCCCTCCTCCTGCTCCTCCTCCTTCTTCTCTTACCTCCTCGTTCG
>CAUYUJ010003113.1:187500-220000 GCA_963575745.1 Prorocentrum cordatum | reverse complement strand
TCGTCAGTGGTGACGAAGTCTCAGGCGAAACGCCCGGCTCGCCCTATCGACCGGCCTGGGAGTGCTACAAGGAGGAGCTATCTAGAAGGAAGAGGAATGGAAGGGGCAGGAAGCGGAACAAGAGGGGGAGGAGGCGGAGGAGGAGGAGGGGGACGCGATACGCTCGAGTCTCTGGAAGTCTGGGGACGACGACGACGACGACGACGACGACGACGACGACGACGACGACGACCGCCTGCCGCTGGAGGTCTCTGCGGCCGTGGCCCAGGGCCAGGCGGCGCTGGCCCAGCAGGTGGAGGCGGAGGTGCACGGCGTGGTGGGCACCGCGCTGCAGTCGCTGCCGCGCGTGGAGGAGGAGGTGCGGAGGCCCCTCCGCGCCGCGGCCCTCCGGCGGGGGGAGCTCATTCTGATCCCTCCGACTCGGTTCGACTTCGATGGCTTCCGATTCCGATTCGATCCGACTCGGGAAGGCGATCGGGATCCGACATGTTTCAATGGAGGCCCATTAGCCTGCCGATTTCCCCCGATTCGACTTCTCCAGACTTGGCCCCCCATTCCCGCCGATCCGATTCGTTTCGATCGCCGGTGCGACTCGTCGATTCGATTCTGGGCTCGCCTGCCCTCGGGGGGGGGGAGGGCTTTTGTCGGATCGAGGCAGGGATCCGGACCCCCTGCGTCGCGAAGTATTCGCGACGTGAGGTTTTCTGCCGTGCTTTCGAGAGATCAGGGCGTCGGATGGGTGAGAAGTCGCCGTGCAGTGGCCGATGGCCGAGGCCCCGAGGCTCGAGGATACGGCGGAGGCGGCCTGTCTCGGCGAGGCGGATGGCTGTCAGTCCAAGTTGTCAGCTCCGTCGGGCGGAGCCGCGGCCGTAGCAGCGGAGAGTTCAAACCATCTGGGCTCCATCTCCGCTGGCAGCTACTGAAACACACAGTCGTGCCGCTGAAGAAGGAACCCTTCTCGTTGGGGAGGGGCTCAGTGTCCCTGAATTGTTGTGCAGGTTGTCTTGGTGGTTCTCATGTGTTCCATGCGAGATCGACGCTTGACTTATGGACAAAAGGGGCTTCGTTTCTTATCGAGGGTTCCTTATGACAGCGTGTCGACTGTGTTCGCTTTCATCATGCTGCGATCGCAGAGATATGGATTCGTCACAGTGGATGCCAAATCTCTCACGAAGCATGCCGCCTGCGGGGCTTGCAGGCGCGGAGAGACCCCGGGCGCGGCCAGAGGGGTCTCCGCTCCCCTCAAGGCCGAGGTCGGGGTCGTTGGACCGGGCTTGTCTGTGGTTACTCGCGGTCACTGCGGGGACAGCCGGCGGCATCGAGAGACGAGTCATCGGGAAAGAAATAACCCCTAACCCGAATAACACGACGAAAACGGGGCCTCACTTAAGCCCCCGTCTTCGCATGAGGAATACTGGGTCTGGGCGGTTTGGTCTGATGCGTCTGCAGAAATACCCCTGTCCCTAATATTTCTGGCCCTCCTAACCTAGGTCCCCTCCCAAAGAGAAATATGGTACTTTCTCTCGTTTATCAACTAGGGTACTCCTCGCACCGACCCCGCTTTTCCCCCTCCCCGCCCCCCAGCCATCCTCAGCAAGCGGCTCCCCCCCGCAGTCATAGTTTCGCTCGTGGCGCTGGATGCGCTCCTCTTTTGTGTCAGGAGCACTTCGCTCACGAGCGCGTGGAGCTTAAGCTTCGCATGACATCGTCATTGGTCTTATCATACTGTCGGACCGAGGTATAAGATCGAGGTCGGTTCGGGGATGGTACCCTAGTATTTTTCGTGATTGTTGGATGTTCTTGTGCATCCTTGGGAGGGTACCCTTGGATGTTATGTTTGTGATGTCCAGCGGAGGGTCTCATGTTCTTGAGGGATGTTCTTCTGGCCCAGGTCCGACTGTAGCATGTCGCTCCGCCGGGCCTGGACTACCGCGCCTCTGTGCGACATGATGTCCATCCCGCTGTCCCCAGGAGGGTGTTCTCCTCCACCCGCTGGACCATAATCCGCGTCGTGTTCCCCCCCCCCCTCCCCCCCTCCACCCCCCCTAACGCAACGCTCTTTCCCGCCCAGTGCGTCCCCAGCACTGCCGCAGAGCGTCCAGCACCACAGCTGGCCACAGTGGGCGTCGCGGGCGTTGCGTGACGATACCCACCCGCCCCGCCCCCCCGCCTCCCCCCCCCACAGCGCCCGTTGTCGAGCCGAGTCCAACACATGCTCTCCAGGCGTCAACGTCCCGAGCCTCTCCGAGCCTCCCGCCCCGCAGGGGCAGAGCGACACGCTATCCGCTCGCAGGGCATAGTGGGCCGCCGCGGCGACACGCTAAGCAGACGTTCCTGACCGTACTTCGGGCAGCGAGGGGCGGAGGTCCCCGCCCCTCTTCAGTATGTACTTGTCTCGCGCTGGGTCGCGGCATCGGTCTCGCGCTTGCGGAGCGCGGCATCGCCAGCGGTGTTGATCCGGGGCGAAAAACTGTCCCCAGGGAAGGTGTCGGGAGGTCTGGCGGCCCTGACCGAAGAAGAAACATATCGTCGGATGTCTGGGGGCTGTACGCATCCAACGATTTTTCTGCACAGCTGGTGCGAGGTCCAGCAAGGTGCCCGTGGCATGGTGCACTCCCGAGAGGCACCAGCCAAGCTATGGCACCTGGCTGCAGGGCAGGAAACGGTCAGGGCCCCCTGTCCTCACCTGTGATGGCCCACGTTGACCCGCGCTGACATGCGCTGACCTGCGCTGACCCGTTGACCTGCGCTGAGCTGCGCTGCGCTGACACGTTCACCCAGCCTGCGCGTATGGCTTCAGGACGTGATCTTCGGACGCACTGAAATATTAGGATGGAGGGAGGAGGGGGAGGAGGAACGGGGGAGGAGGAGGAGGAGGAGGAGGAGGAGGAGGAGGAGGAGGAGGAGGAGGTGGTGGTGGTGGTGGTGGTGGTGGAGGCCAGCCCTGCAAGAGACGGGCTCAGACTTCGGAGAACAGCGCACGCGCCCTCCTCCCCCCTCTCGCTCTCCCCCGAGGCTGGAGGCGGGCGGCGAGGCGGCCGCGGCGGAGCTGCGGGGCCTCGGCCGCCAGGCGCCGATTTGCTCGTAGCTGTGCCGCCCACCTCGTCGCGGGGGGGAGGGGCGGGGGTCATTATCCTTGCCGGTACCATTAATATGATCATCCACATCATCAGCATCACAATCATCAGTATCGCGATCATCACCATCATCGTCAGCATCAGCATCAGCATCATCTTTATCATCATCAGCATCATCACCATCCTTGTCATTGTCCATTGTCATCGTCATCGTCCTCGTCGTCGCCATCACCCTCGTCACAATCAGTACGATCCGCATCATCAGCATCATCAGCATCATCATCTGTCATTACACTACACCCTCACTCATCATCATCCATTCACTCTCTCACTCATTCACGTTCTCCCATCACTCAGTCGCCATCATGCCATGATTTGTTAAGTGTGAGGAAATGTCAGGCGGCAGCCCCCTCCCCATGGGGCCCGCACTTCATGTTGGTAATCCAAGCGGGACATTGGAATCCTGTAACTGCCGTCAGTGTTGGGCTCCTCAGGTCTAAATCCTGAGGAAGTCTCAGACGAGAGCCTCGTCTGTGAGTGTATTGCGACTAAGTCTCAGGCGGGAGCCCCACACCCCCCTCCCTATGCGGCCCGCACTTCATGCTGGTAATCCGAGCGGGTCATCGGGATCCTGTTTTTGTTGTCAATGTTGGGTTCCTCTGGCATGAATCTTGAGGACTTCTCAGGCGGGAGCTTGGTCTGTGAGTGAATTGCGACCAAGTCTCAGGAGGCGAGAGCCCCCTCCCCGTGGGGCCCGCACTTCCTTGTAGTAATCCGAGCGGGCCATAGGGATCTCGTAACTGTCGACACTCATGGGCTCCTCAGGCTTGAATCTTGAGTAAGTCTCAAGCGGGGGCCTTGTCTGTGAGTGAAGTGCGGGGAAGTCACAGGCGGGAGCCCCCTCTCTATGGGGTCCGCATTTCCTGTTGGTAATCCGAGAGGGCCATAGGGATCACTCTTGTGCTCGTCAGGCCTGAATATTGTCTCAGGCGGGAGCCTCGTCTGTGAGTGAAGTGTGGGGAAGTCTCCATCGGGAGCCCCCTCCTTATGGGGTCCGCGCTTAATGTGTGTAATCCGAGCGGGTCATCGGGATCCTGTAACTGTCGTGTTTTTTTGTGCTCCTCGGGCTCAAATCCTGATGAAGTCTCAGGCGGGAGCTTCGTCTGTGAGCGTATTGCGAGGAAGTCTCAGGCGCGAGACTCCTCCTTCTGGGGTCTGTACTTCTCGTTGGTAATCCGGGCGGGTCATCGGGATCAGGTAACATTGTAGCTGTCGTCACTTTTGGGCTCTTCAGGCGTAGATCCTGAGGAAGTCTCAGGCGGGAGCCTCGTCTACGAATGAGTTGCGGCCAAGTCTCAGGCGAGAGCCCCCTCTCTATGGGGCCCGCACTTCATGTTGGTAATCCGAGCGGGTCATCGGCAAATTTCTCCAGGCGAAGCATTTGAGCACCCCAGAAAGTCAAATATTACGAGGTGTTCCCCACGCGTCTGTGAATGAGTTGCAAGGAAGCTTCAGGCGGTGACCCTCTCTCTAGTCACAAGTCGCTCGGGGAGTTCGACAAGAGAGCGGTGGACTCCAGGGCTGAGGCGGAGCAGCTCGCGGCAGAGCTGAACTTCATGTTGTCTCCCGCCCGAACGCGGCCGCGACTAACTCGGTGCCTCCGGGGTTGTCCCAACGGCATGCTCTCGCGCCCCAGCGGTTCGTGGGGTTATTCCAACGGCCCTTGCCCCGACGGCTTCGCGATTTTGCAGTCGGAGAACGCGTCCCTGCCAGACGCAGCGACGAGGGCGCCGATGAAAATCGGCATGCGCCCTCCTGCCAGGAGCCCCCTTGCCAAGAGGAAGCAGAGGTGTGCGAGAAGAACGGGCGGGATGGAGATGAAGACGGGGGGGAGGAAGAGGAGGTTGAGGAGGAGGACGAGGAGGAAAAGGACTAAGAGGGATAGGATGCATTGAACAAGGAGGGCGAGCAGGAGGATGAGACGGAGGACGAGGAAGACAAGGAGGATGAGGAGGAGGCGCAATAGAAGGCGAGATGGGGGGCTCTGGCCAGGGCGAAGAGGAAAGAGCGAAGGGTAACCAACATCGTTTCGCACGCGGGGTCCTACCGTCGGAATAACTCGTTTGGGGCGGGCGCATCTTGGGATACCCTCGTCGCCACGGCAACGGCATCGATATCTTTCCGTTTCGCCCGGGAGTGTGCCCCCCAGGAGCTTGAAGTTGAAGTTGTCTGGTTCTTGGGCGCCTTAGCCCCGCTGGTGTGACCAGAGGCCTGGTGCATCAACATGGCGTGCCATTCGAAGAAACATGGCAGATATGGAGCAAGACGGTGGGGTTGCATGAGTGGGTCCCAGGAACCCCGCTGGCTCTACCAGGGATGCGCGGGGAAGGGGGGGGAAGGGGATCAGTGAAGCCCGAGAAGGAGCGGGGAGGAGGGAGGGGAGGAAGAGAGGAGAGGAGAGGGGGAGGAGGGGGGGAAGGGGAGAGAGGGGCGGAGGAGGAGGAGGAGGAGAAAGGGACGCTACCTTCCCCTATCTTCGTTCTCGTCCTCTTTGTCTTCGCCTTCGTTTTCATCATCCCTCCCATCACCCACTCATCTTTTTATTTCTGTCGTCGTTCGGCCTCCTCTTCATCCTTTCCATCACTTCCCTCACCCCCTCACCCTCCTCATCATATGTTCCTCCATCCTTCACACATCCTCCTCCTTTTTCATATTCCGCCTGCCCCTCCATTATGTAGTGCTCAAGGGGCTTACGCCATTCAGCCGACTCTGGGAATATGTATTAGCCCATCCAGAAACGACGTCCAGGCGAGCAGTCGACGGAAGGACATCAGAATACGCACACATGCACACTGAATCAGCAGGACCAACAATGTTGGTTTTAGAGACTCTTGGAGCCTAGTGGAATTATCTTTGAGCGAGGAGAGGCAGCAGGTCCGCCGAGCTCCCGTCGACGGATTTAGTGCAAGCCCATGGAAGCTCAGAGCAGAAAGCCCACGACGCCGCCCTGACCGGAAGAATTTCCTGTCCACAGTGACAATGCGGCAGGGCTCGTTGGCTCCGAACTTCCGTCCCGGCAGCATCCCCAGCAGCCAAAACGGCCTCTCCAGACATCTTCCTGAGCAGCACCGTCTGCAAGAGCCTCTTCACGAGGCCCCCCTTTTCTGAGAGACCATTCTTCGGGTCAGTCTGGCATTCCCCCACCCTGATGTCTATGGGGCTGTGTAGAACCTGGTACCGTACCTCCTGCTCCTTAGTCATGGTGCTGAGCTGCGTCTCTAGCACTCCGATCCGCTGTGCCAGAGCGTCGGAAGGCTCTGGCAAAGAGTCCAGCGGTCCGTCCTCGATGCCGCGGGTCTCAAAGTTGCCGTTCCAACCTGTGCACCGTCTGCTGCAGTGCCTCGCACTGTTGCTGCGTCCCCTTCGCCCCGTGGCCCAGTGCCTTGATCAATTCTTATGCGTACTCGAGCTAAGCCTCGATGGAAACGAGTTGCTGCCGCAGTTCGTTTGCCCTCACGTCCATCACGCGCCCGATGGGACATGAGCCATTCGGAAGCCACACTTTCCACCAGTGGCCACTTCCTCCATCTTCTGACTGATGTATTCGCTGATCAAATCCCTCGACCGCTGCATCATCCGATGCAAGCCTCCCGTGGAAGCTGATTATCGTGTCCCCGATCTCCTTGAGGGCGTTGCCGACCTCGAAGACGAAGTCGAAATAGACGACGCACTCCTCCGTGTCGTCCACAAGCGCTGCGTCCAGCTCTCTTCCGTCTCCTGCGCCGCCATCGCATCCGCCCGGCGCAAGATCTCTTTCTCATCGAGCTGATGGTATTCAACGGCTGGGGTATCGGGAGTGGTTCCTTTGGCCTGGCTGTCGGTGCCACGAGGGGGAAGTGCTCGGGGCCGCGGTGCCCTTGCCCTCCGCTCACCGGGCTACGAGATCCGCGTGCTCCGTCGGGACCTCCAGCACGGTCCCCTCCTTCATGGGCAAATTGACCTGGTCCTCAAATTTGCTTAAGATCGCCCTCGTGGTCTCGAGGTCCCGCTCCCGCGGGTCCGCTGAAGGCCGAACCGCAATCGCAACCTGGTGGTTACCTCGGACTCCTGCTTGCCCTCCAGGTTCTCTTCCTTGATCGTCAGGTCTGAAAGCTGGGGTGCGGTAGAGGCTGCACGCTCTGGACATCCTCCTGCTCGATCTCCTCCTCGGTCTGCTCCACGCAAGCTTCGGGGCCCCTCCTGCAACCTCCAGCCGTTCGCTCCGGAGTACAGTCGCGCTTGATTAGTACGTAGGTCGACCTTGCCAAATTAGGGTACCCTTGTGTCCTGTGCTTCTCGACCCATACCTGTTACATTCCTATGGCAACGTGGCCCTCGGAAGGGTCTGGTGTCTTCTCGCGTGTCCTCTTCGATCAAGCCCGACTGTTCCTTCTCGTTGGCCTCTGCGATCTGGGCCGCCATGTACAGCGGGGCCTCCCAGCCTCATGATGGCGGCGCGGTAGCTCGCCGACGCCGTGCCGGCCCACCAGCTCATCCAGCCGCAGGCGCGAGGAGCTTCGCAGCCTCCGCCGCCGCGAGCACCCGCCAGCATCGCGTGGCCAGGGGAACGACGCGGCACCATCCCGGCGGCACCGGGCCGAGGCTTACGGCCCACGCGCGCCTCTCAAGGCCAGAGGGGCGCGCTCCCAGCCCGAAGTCTGGGATCATCGAGGCGCTCTGGGGGCCGTGGGGGGCTCTCCCGGAGGGCCTCGGAGGCCCCCTCGGAGCCATCCTGCGAGAGGAGTGCCGCGCCCCCCGTGCGTACCGCACGGCTGAAGGCCCCCCAAACACGGGCCGCCGCGCGCTCCCGCAGGCTGCTCCTGCCTCGGATGCTCTTAGTGTTGGGTACGATGGCGATGGATGCCAAGTATAACCCCTAAAGGTCTTTCTAACCCGCTCCCCCCCATACGGGGTAACTAGTTACTTCTCGGCAGCCTTTTTGAAGGACGGGTCCCACCACTATAGTTGGTAACTAATCATTTGTTTCCGCGGTACTTGCCGCGCAACAGCGACGACGACAGCTACGACTACGATTGCGATTGCGACTACGACGGCTACTGGTACTTCTGCCTAGGAGGAGGAGGAGGAGGAGGAGGAAAAGGAGGAGGAGGGAGGAGGAGGAGGAGGAGCGTGTTGTAGGTCCAGTCCTTTTCACCGCCGAGAGAAAAAGGGGGAGATCCAAAACTAAAGACCTCCTGAGGTTATCCCGATTCCCGACTCTACAAGCGATCCGGATCTTGACGATGTTCTTCGCCCGTTCGATCGTGATGGTGGCGCGCCAGCTTCAAAATGCTTTGCACTTTGACGTGTATTACTTTTCCGTTGACGGACAGTTGTGACGCTGAGCCACGTCCATCTGGAAGTCCAGTTCGTGGTGGGTGTCCGGCGACACCTCCACAGTATTAGCATCTTGGACATTCGCGCGCCGACACGGACAGTCGCGACGCTGGGCCACGTGCGACTGGAAGTGTTGTGCACAGCCTGTAGCACGGACAGCACACCTGGACACCTCACACACACAGGACACAGCCTGAACTTTTCTCATGGCACGAACGGCGGAGAGCTTGACCGAAAAGGTTCGGGAGCCCTCTGCTTCCCGCTCCAGCGGCGACGGCGGCAAGCGCTCGCTGCCCGCCTGGCGCGCGTGGACCCAAGCAATGCTCGCTGGGTGGTGTGGGCTGCAAGCACAAGGGTTCGCGGAGGCAGCCATTGCGTCCCTCAGCAGTCCTACCTCGGACGCTTCTTGGGTGTGAGGCGAGCCTCTGTTCACCAAGGCGAACAGAAACCCTCCGTTCGAACTGCGCGCGACCGCCAACGACAACGCAGGCCTCTGCTGGACGGTCGTTGCTCGCGCGGACGGTGTGTCCATGCAAGTCTGGCTCCACGGCGCCATCACAGCTGTCGCCACGGCGCACACTGCAAGGAGACGGAGGAGGACGGGGAGGGGGAGGAGGAGGAGGAGGAGGAGGAGGAGGAGGAGGAGGAGGAGGAGGAGGAGGAGGAGGAACTTCGAGGGACAATTTTTTGCATCGGCGGCGCCAGCTTCGGACCAGACCAAAAGCTACAACATATGCTCCGAACGTGAGAGGCGCGCAGAGCTCTCCGAGCTCCGCGCGGCGGAAGCTGGACCGTCCAGGCACACAGTATATTCAAGGGCTCCCTCGAGGGCGCGAAGTTATTCGCGCTTCGCGCTTCGCGGTCCTCGTTCCTTCTCCTCCTCCTCCTCGTCCTCCTATTCTCCCTTTGGGAAGGCGGCGCGAGAGCGCGAAGTTATTCGCGCTTCGCGCTTCGCGCAGCGCGAAGCGCGAAGTTGGGAGCCCTAGATATTGCAGCCGCTGCGTCAGCTTTTTTGAGCCAGTTGGATGTCTTGCGAACTCCCTTCGAACGGGTGAATCAGGAGCGACAGAAGGACGTACACGTACATGAATCCGCGCTGTTTTCGAGATTTCGCACTGCGCGACTACTCGTATCACGCGGCCGGTCTCGCGGGTCAAGGGGCCGTGTTCATGTACATAGCTGGGCGCGTACGTCCTTTGTGGGCTCCCTAGTGAAGACAGCCTCTCCGAACCACCCTGTCACCATCTTGAAGATTGCAACTGCAAAAGCGGGGCACTCGGCTGGCGAAGCGTGCTCGTCGCAAGAAACGAAGGTGACAGCGAAGGCATCGCGCGCAGGCAGAGACGACAAATGACAAGAACAAGGACGATGGCGAAAAGAAGCCCAAAGGTGGCAAAGGTAAGGACCAGCAAGCTTGGATCCCATGTTCGGTCTACCTAAGCAGATCCTGACACTGGGGCACAGGCTTCAAGTTCTCCCGCACATGGAAGATCAAAACACGCCACTAGCACGGGGCGTGTGCGGCATCTGCCATCACCAGACATCCTGCAGTCATCGAACCAACGAAATTCCCCGCTTGAAACCCGAAACTATTTTCTCCTCGTTGGACACTCTTGAGGCGCTCCGGGGAGCGTTCGGGCTTGTCCTTGAGCGATTACGGGTCCCTTTGTGGGCTCTCGTCGGCGGTCTTCGGGCCGTCCTTGACGCCGTTTTGGGGTCCCGTAGCCGTGATGGAGCTCTTCTGCTGCAGTCTTGGAGGGCATCTTAGGCATCTTGGAGGCGCCAGAGGATGGATTGGGAATTCCTGAGGGTCCGACAGGTTCGCCGGGGAAGGGCGCAGATGAGGACCAGTAGGAGAATGAGGACGCAGGAGGAGGCGCAGTGGGGGGGACATGGGGAGCAGGAAGAGGAGGAGTAGGAGGAGGAAGAGGAGGAGGAGGAGGAGGAGGAGGAGGAGGAGGAGGAGGAGGATAAGGAACACCCAGATGAGAACGCACATGAGGAGGAGGAGGAGGAGGAGGAGGAGGAGGAGGGAGGAAGGGAGGAGGAGGAGGAGGAGGAGGAGGACAAGGAAGAGGTAAATCAGGAAGAAGACGCCCTGGTGCGCAACGTGGCCTCCAGATCTGGAATGCGGGCCCTTCATCCTGCACCGGGGGGAGGAGGAAAGGATGATGACGATCAGGTGGACGGGGACGGGGAGCAGGAGGAGGAGGATCGGAGGAGGAGGAGGAGGAGGAGGAGGAGGAGGAGGAAGAGGAGGAGGAGGAGGAGGAGGAGGAGGGAAAGGATGCAGAGGGCGTGGAGGATAAGGCGGAGGCGGAGGGAGGCAGAGGAGGCCGAGCGGCGCGGGGCGCGCGGGGGCCGCGCTCGGCCGCGCGCGGTCCGCTCGCTTCGGGGCCCTCCTCGGACCCGAGGGCTCCTCCTCCTCCTCCTCCTCCTCCTCCTCCTCCTCCTCCTCCTCCTCCGGTCGGATATTGGTTCTTGGGCCTGCTCTTCTTGCTCCTGGAGCTTGGACGGGACCTTGGGTGCGTCCCCGAGACTTTCCAGAGGCGCGGAGAGGCTTGCTGCAAGAGGGCGTCGACGAGGGGGACGAGGAGCACGCAAGAGGAGGAGGAGGAGGAGGAGGAGGAGGAGGAGGAGGACGACGACGACGACGAGGACGAGGACGAGGACGAGGACGAGGACGAGGACGAGGAAGAGGAGGACGACGACGACGAAGACGGACGACGAGAACACGAAGGACGACGGCGAGGACGACGGCCCACGACCTCGCGGGCCGCTCAGGTGCAGGAGGCCAACGCCAAGGCTAGGCCCCGCTTGCGCGCCGCGCCGGCCCATGCTCTCCCCCTGCTGTCCTTCCCTTGGGGCGACGAGGTCACGAGGTGCGGCGGGGCGGACAACGACCGATGACGACGACGATAGACGACGCCGACAACGACGATGACGACCTAGATGTCAGACGTTATAATTCCCCACATCCTAAGTGGGGTTCTTGTTTTCTCTGCACACCCTCCGCGCAGGACCTCCTCCTCCTCCCTCTCCTCTGCTCCTCTTTGCTTCCTCCTCCGCATCATCATCACCATCACCATCACTCCCCACTCATCATCATCATCACCATCAGCATCACCATCACCATCGCACGATCACTCACCATCATCGGCATCGAACGATCATCATCATCATCATCATCATCATCATCATCATCATCATCATCACTACTCGCTGACTCACCACTTCGTCCCCATCATCATCACCACCATTTACCATCATAATCGCACGATCACTCACCATCAGCACTCATCATCACCACCATCATCATCATCACGTCGTCATCATCACCACCACCACCATCATCATCATCATCATCATCATCATCATCATCATCATCATCATCATCATCAATCATATATCATCATCAAACACCGTCGTCATCATCCCATCACCATCATCCACCAAGAGGGAGCCTCGTCTGTGAGTGAATTGTGAGGAAGTCTCAGGCGGGAGCCCCCTCCCTATGGGGCCCGCAGATCATGTTACTAATCCGAGCGGGTCATCGGATTCCTGTAACTGTCGTCACTTTTGGGCTCCTCAGGTTGAATTTGGAGGAAGTATCAAGCGGGAGCCTCGTCTGTGAGTGAATTGCGAGGAAGTCTCAGGCGGGAGCCCCCCCCCTATGGGGCCCGCAGATCATGTTACTAATCCGAGCGGGTCATCGGATTCATGTAATTGTCGTCACTTTTGGGCTCCTCAGGTCTGAATTTGGAGGAAGTATCAGGCGGGAGCCTCGTTTGTCAGTGAATTGCGAGCAAGTCTCAGGCGGGAGCCCCCTCCCTATGGGGCCCGCAGGTCATGTTATTAATCCGAGCGGGTCATCGGATTCCTGTAACTGTCGTCATTTTTGGGCTCCTCAGGTTTGAATTTGGAGGAAGTATCAAGCGGGACCCTCGTCTGTGAGTGAATTGTGAGGATGCGTCAGGCGGGAGCTTCCTCCCTATGGGGCCCGCAGATCATGTTACTAATCCGAGCGGGTCATCGGATTCCTGTAACTGTCGTCACTTTTGGGCTCCTCAGGTTTGAATTTGGAGGAAGTATCAAGCGGGAGCCTCGTCTGTGAGTGAATTGTGAGGAAGTCTCAGGCGGGAGCCCCCTCCCTATGGGGCCCGCAGATCATGTTACTAATCCAAGCGGGTCATCGGATTCTTGTAACTGTCGTCACTTTTGGGCTCCTCAGGTCTGAATTCGAAGGAAGTATTAAGCGGGAACCTCGTCTGTGAGTGAATTGCGAGGAAGTCTCAGGCGGGAGCCCCCTCCCTATGGGGCCCGCAGATCATATTATTAATCCGAGCGGGTCATCGGATTCCTGTAACTGTTGTCATTTTTGGGATCCTCAGGTCTGAATTTGGAGGATGTATCAAGCGGGGACCTCGTCTGTGAGTGAATTGTGAGGAAGTCTCAAGCGGGAACCCCCTCCCTATGGGGCCCGCAGATCATGTTACTAATCCAAGCGGGTCATCGCATTCCTGTAACTGTCGTCACTTTTGGGCTCCTCAGGTCTGAATTTGGAGGAAGTATCAGGCGGGAGCCTCGTTTGTCAGTGAATTGCGAGCAAGTCTCAGGCGGGAGCCCCTCCCTATGGGGCCCGCAGATCATGTTATTAATCCGAGCGGGTCATCGGATTCTTGTAACTGTCGTCACTTTTGGGCTCCTCAGGTCTGAATTTGGAAGAAGTATCAAGCGGGACCCTCGTCTGTGAGTGAATTGTGAGGACGCGTCAGGCGGGAGCCTTCCTATGGGTCCCGCAGCTCACGTGGTTCCTCCGGGTCATCCTCCGGCGCGCGCTTCCTCTGGGTCGTCCTCCGGCGCGTATCGGCTGGGACGCACGTCGTGCGCTTCCTCTGGGTCGTGTTCCGCACGAGGACGAGGAGGAGGAGGATTGCCAGGAAAAGGAGGAGGGATGATGCAGGACGAGACAGGAAAGCAGGAAGAGGAAGAGGCTGAGGGGAGGAAGGACGAGGAGGAAAAGGAGGAGGAAGAATGCCCGAGGAGGCCCCAGTAGGCCTCGGAAGGCCCAGAAGGCTCCAGGAGGCCCCAAGAGGCCCCAGGAGGCCCCAGGAGGCCCCAGGAGGGGGCAGGAGGCCTAAGGAGGAGGCAGGAGGAGGAGGAGGAGGAGGAGGGGGGGGGAGGAGGGGGGAAGAATATGGAAACGAGGAGGAGGAGGAGGAGGAGGAGGAGGAGGAGGAGGAGGAGGAGGAGGAGGAGGAGGAGGAGGAGGAGGAGGAGGAGGAGGAGGAGGAGGAGGAGGAAGCGGATGAGGGAGAGGGAGAGGAGGAGGACAGGGGATGAGGAGGAGGAGGAGGAGAAGGGAGAGGGAGAGCAGGAGGAGGAGGCAGGAGGCAGGAGGGGCAGGGGGAATGGGGGGGAGGAAGCATAACGAGGGGGAGGGGGAGGAGGTGGAGGAGGCAAGAAGAGGAGGAAGAGGCAGGGGTTGAGGCAGGAGGAGGAGCAGACAGGAGGAGAACGAGGAGGCAAGAGTAGGTGGGAGAAGGGAAGGGGCAGGAGGATACCCCCATGCAAGCTAAAGAGATTCTCGTGTGGGGTCCTTCCGTCGGAGTAATTTTCCAGCCCGGGGCTTCCATCGATTTCGACCTATGAGGCCCGTCTTCGGGCCCTGGACCGAGCCTCCCCGGAAAGGGGTTGGGACCTCTCGGGCCGCACACTGAGAATCCATACCATCGGATGTCTGGAGACGTCGACGACGACCGACGACCGAGCGACGACGACGCGACCGACCGACGACGACCGGCGACGTTCAGAGAGGCATCGACTCGCGCTTGTCAGCGACTACAAGGGGTATGGTTGCGCCAGGGTCTGGTTTTCGATCGGCGCCGTTGGGGCCTCGGGGAGCGGCACGTCGCTGATTTCGTCGGGCCTCCTCGGGGCGCGGCGGGGAACTTTCTCGAGGTCCCCGCCCGCTCCCCCAGGGTGACCCCCAGGATGCCGCATGCAGATCACACCCTTCACAGCCAGCCCGCATACTGAGGTGACTCTTCCTCGGCCCATCCTTGGCCGCGTCCGCTGGCCGCGCCCCGCTCGAAGAGCCTGGAGGCGTCCAAGGCCCTCGCGTCCTCATCGTGCGTCCTCATCATCCCTTAGGGCTTGTCGACTTTTCGCCAATCGACTTGTGAGAATCGAACCAGATAAACCCAGGTAAATGCAGATAAATCGAGGTAAATCCAGGTAAATCTAGATAAATCTTGGTAAATCCAGGTAAATCCAGAGATCTCCAGGGAAAGTTCGAGCACTTCGCGGCCGCTCCAGCGCGAGTCGAAGGACGGCAGAAGTCGTTAAGCCTTTAACGACATCATACGGACTGGCCGTACAAGCCACACCCGTGGGAGTCGCGGAGCAGGAGCAGGAGGGGCCCGGGCACGCTCGGCGCCTCGAGCGCGGCAGGGGCCGAGCTCGGGCCTTCCTTTTGGGGGGCGGTCGCAGGAGGGGAGGCGCGGGCCCTGGGGAAGTGGTCGACAGGTCGGGGGGGGGGAAGCACGGGTCGGAAACAACTGAAAAAGGGAGCGTTGGATGTCCATGTCGGGGGCCGATCCAATTTCAGGATGTCTTGAGTTTGGGAGATCCCCCCTACTGTTTTTCTCGGCGGGGAACACACTCCGCCCCTCCTCCTCCTCCTCCTCCTCCTCATCCTCATCCTCCTCCTCCTCCTCCTCCTCCTCCGCATCGTCGGCGTAGTCGTAATCGTAGTCGTAGGCGTCGTCGTCGTTGTTGCGCGGCGGGCTCCGCGAAGAAATAATAATTTCCCACTGTTGGTGGGACCCTGGTCCGTTCATAAGGGCGTCGAAAAGATGATTCGTTTCCACTATTGGGGTCACGTCGGGCATGAATTCGCCCGGGCGGTCGGCGAAGCGCACCTGTCGCATTCGTGATGTCTGACGATGGGCGCGTCGCAGGGCTGGCTCCGGTGCCATCGTGGGAGTTGATGCAGGCTTATGTGTTGGGGTTGGTGATGTGTCGAAGCTGGATTCAGTGATGTCGTGGGGGCTGGTGCTGGTGCTGCGGTGTTGGCGGTACGGAGTTGGTCGCTGGTTTGCTGCGGGTATAGGTTATCGATAGTCTTTGGCGTGGATGCTGGCGTCTGCGCTGGCGTCGATGCTAGAGTCGATGCTGGCGCTGGTGCGGATTGCGATGCGAGCGGGGTGCTGGGTTCGATGTTGTCTTCGAAGTTATTGTCGATGCTGGTGCCAGTGCAAAAGGTCAGCGCTCTAGATGCTGGCGTCGGTGTAGGTTTCGGCGATGACTTCGATGATGCCGTCGATGCTGGAGTCGAGGCTGGCGTCGGTGCTGGTCTCGATGCTGGGGTTGCTGGTGGGTGGTCTGGTTGGTCACGATGTCGCTGTTAGCTATCTGCACGCTGTTCAGAGAGGCGGTGCTGGCTGCTGTGATGTTGGTAGGGGTGGTACTGCTGGTTTCTGTCATGCTGGTGACGGTGATGTCGCTGTATTTCCGTCATGCTCGTCACTATGGTGCTTCCGGTCGCCGCCGTGTTCGTCACTGTAGTGTTGTTGGTCGTGGGCGTTGTGATGCTGGTCGGATTCGTGTTCGTGGTGGCGGTGGGGACGGTGGTGCTGCTGCTGAGCGTGGGGCTGCAGGTCCCTGACAGTCGGGCTAGTTGCGCTGTTGTGGTCGTGTTGGGTCTGCTGGTCATGGTGGTCCTGCTGGTCGTGCTTACGTCGCTGGTACTGGTGCTTGAGCAGCTGGTTGTGGTATTGGTCATGAGAGGCGAAGGCCTGGACCCAGGAGTTGCCCACGGGTATGCCGCGAGTGCGGGAGTAATCGCAGGCCTTGCTGGCAGCTTTCTCGGTGCCGTAGTATACCAAGCCGTAATCGAGGAAGCGCTCGGACGGTCCTAGCGCGACGAGACAGGCCCCCATAGGGACGAGTAGGCTGAAGGTAGAGAGCAGGGCGTGATTGTCGAAGTGGTGGAAGCCCAGCCGACTTACTCGGATAATGCCCCGTTGTACGTCAGGATGGGGTCCGAGACCAGAACGATCCGCACTGGTCGGGAAGGTGCTTGGTGGCTCGGTTGCAGGCGTCAACGTTAGTGTCAATGCCGCGGTGCGTGTTGGCATCGGTGCTGAAGACGATGCAGGCGTAGGTGCTGGCACCGCCGCAGGCATCGATGCTGGCGTCGGTTTTGATGGCTGTGCTGGTATCGGTGTTGCCGTCGGCGAGGCTGGGGTCGTTGCAGGCGTCGCGGTTGGCGTCGAGGCTGGATTCAATGGCGGCGCCGATCTTAACGTCGAAGCCGGCGTCGAGGTGGTACGCCGGTCCAGCGTGGCCAGATTCGGGAGCTGCGGTCGGGGG
Source organism: Prorocentrum cordatum (assembly GCA_963575745.1). Lineage (NCBI taxonomy): Eukaryota > Dinophyceae > Prorocentrales > Prorocentraceae > Prorocentrum > Prorocentrum cordatum. Next base: position 203,171 of record CAUYUJ010003113.1, on the reverse strand, counting down.
AAACCGTTGGTGCTTCCGTTAATGTTGGCGTCATTGTTGTCGTCGTTGCAGGTGTCGATGCTGGCTTTGCTGAAGGAGTCGTTGCCGGCAACGATGCTGGTTGTTGTTCTGGTCTGTGCTGCCTGTGCTGGGATCGCTACGTCGATTCTGGAGGCCGTGCTGGCGCCGACTCTGAGGTCGGTACTGGCGTCGCTGTCAGCGACGATGTCGGCGTCGAGGCTGGAGAGCGCACTGGTGTCAGTGCTGGCGTCGCCGTAGGCGTCGATGTTGGCGTTGATGCTGGAGGGTGCTGTATCGTCGGTGAGGGCCTCGATGCAGGCATGGATGCTGACGTCCCTGCAGGCGTCGTTGTTGGCGCTGGTGCTTGATGCTTTGCTGGGGTCGGTGATGATGTTGTTTTGGGCGCCGGTGCTGGGAGCGCTGCTGGAGTCGATGCGGGCGTGGGTGCCGGCGTCAATACTGGAGTCGATGCTGTCGTTGGCGGTGACGTAGATTTTGGCTCCGGTGCTGGAGTCAATGCCGTCTTCGGTACCAGCGTTGATGCTGGGGTTGATGCTGGCGATGCTGACGTCGATGCTGACGTAGGTGCTGGTGTCGATGCTGACGCGTGAGCTGGAGTCTGTGCTTGTGTCGTTGCTGATTTGGGCGATGTTAACCTCGGTGCGGGCGTCGGTGCTAGCGTCGAGTCTGGCACTGGTGCTTGGGCCATCGCCGCCGCCGTCGCCGCCCCAGCCGCCACCGCCGTCTCTTGCCGATGTCGACGCCGAGTTCAGCCCAGCCGCCCCCCCAACCGCCGCCTCAGTCGCTGCTGACGCCACCTGCCTTTGCGTCGCCGCCACACTCTTCCGCCGTGACATGCTGGCTCTGCCCGTCGATAGTGGATGCTCTGCGTGTTGATGCTGGCGTTGAAGCAGGTTCTGGTGCTCGAGTCGATGTTGTCCTCGATGCGCGCGTCGATGCTGGGGTCGATGTTGGCGTCGGTGCTGGCGTCGATGCTGGCTTCGCTGCTGACGTCAGTGCGAACGTCAATGCAGGCTGTGCTAGAGTCGGGGCTGGCTGCAGTACTGGGGTCGGTGCCTGTGTCGATGCGGGCGTCGCTGCTGGCTTCGATGCGAGGGTCAGTGTTGGTGTCGCTGACGTGGAGTCTGGCAACAGTGCTGGAGTCGATGCGATCTTCGATGCTGTTGTCGATGCTGTCGTCGGTGCTGTCAGCGATGCTTGGATGAGCCTGGCCTTCGATGCTGGCGTCGATGGTGGCGCGAGCATTGGCCATGTTTTTTGCTGCAGATGCTGGTGTCGGTGTCGGTGCTGACGTCGATGCTGTCGTGTGGGCTAGGTTCGATGCGGGGGTCGATGCTGGCGTCGATGCTGGCGTATGTGGTGACGCAGATGCTAGCTCTGGTGCTGGAGTCAATGCCGTGTTCGGTGCTGACGCGAATGTTGGGGTTGATACTGGCGTCGGTGCTGGCGTCGATGGTGGGGGCGGTGCTAGTGTCGATGCTGACGCGGGAGCTGGAGTCCGGGCTTGTGTCGTTGCTGATTTGGGCGGTGCTGACCTCGGTGCGGGCGTCGGTGCTAGCGTCGAGTCTGGCACTGGTGCTTGGGCCATCGCCGCCGCCGCCCCAGCCGCCGCCGCCGACTCTGCCATCGACGACGCCGAGCCTACCCCAGCCGCCCCCCCAACCGCCGTCCGAGCCGCCGCCGACGCCACCTGCCCATGCGTTGCCGCCAACCGATCCTCCTCCGCCGCCGTCACATCCAATCTCTGCACTTCGATGGTGGATGCTGTGCTCGTTGATGTCCGGTGTTAGAGTCGATACTGTCTTCGATGCTCAGGAGCGAAAGAAGGACGTACACGTACGTGAATCCACGCTGGTTTCGAGAGTACGCATTGTCCGAAAGTTCGTATCACGCGGCCGGTCTCGCAGATCGAGGGGCCGTGTTCATGTACATAGCTGGGCGCGTACGTCCTTTGTGGGCTCCCTAGATGCCCGTGTCGATGTTGAGGTTGATGCTGGCATCGGTGCTGGCGTCGATCCTGGATTCGTTGCTGGCGTCAGTGTACAAGTCGATGCAGGCTGTGCTGGAGTCGATGCTTGCTGCAGTACTGGGATCGGTGCTGGTGTTGATACTGACGTCGCTGCTGGCTTCGATGCGGGGGTCAGCATTGGTGTCACTGACGTGGAGTCTGGCTCCGATGCTGGAGTCGATGTTATCTTCGCTTCTGTAGTCGATGTTGGCACCAGTGCTGTTGTTGCTCCTGGCGTCGATTCTGACGTCGATGCTGGGTGTGGCGCTCGTGTCGGTGCTGGCGTCGATGCTGGTGCTGATGCTGGGGTCCATGCTGTCCTCGATGCTGGTGCTGCTGGCGCGGATGCTGAGGCAAACGCTGTAGTTGATGCTGGCGTCGGTGTGGGATTCGGTGTTGGCGTTAATGCTGATGTCAATGCTGACGCGGATACTATCGTGAGGGTTGTTTTCGATGTGGGGGGGCGATGTGAGCGTGGGTGTTGGCGTCGATCGATAGAAAGGCGACTCGATATGAACCGGCGTTGGTGGTGACGTGGATGCTGGCTCCGGTGCTGGAGCCGATGTCGTCTTCGATGCTGGCGCTGATGCTGGGTTGATGCTGGCGCTGGTGTTGGCGTCGACGGTGAAGGCGGTGCTGGTGTCGATGCTGATATCGCTGCTGGAGTCCGTGCTGATGTCGGTGCGCGACGTGGATGTCGGTGCCGCCGCCGCCGCGTCTCGGTGGCGCTGCTGGCTGCGTGCTGTGGCGGTTCGCACGCCTCAGCAGCTGCCTCCCTGAGATCGCGGTCTGTCGGGAAGGCGACCCCTGGCCTGGGCCTCGTCCTGGGCGGGTTCCTGGCCCCGTCCTGGGCCGTTTCCTGGGCCTCCACCTCCTCAGCCAGGTCCAGGTCCCCCAGGTCCTCCTCCGAGTCCTCCATCAACCCACGATAGTCTTGGGGCTCCTCCGACGCCTCCGCGACTCCGGCCTCCTCCAGTTCATCTTTCTCCTCCGCATCCTTGGCCTGGTCGTAGGTGCTATGGGTGCTGACGTAGGCGTCGACAGTGGTGCCGGCGTTTGCGTTGGCGTTGGTGTCGGCGTCGCAGTAGTGGTCGTACTGTAGTAGGGCTGGTCGTAGTTGTGGTGGTGGTGCTGCTGCTGGTCCCAGTCGTCCTTGGTGCCGCTCATGGTGCCGTGGACGGTGTCTGTGGGCATGAAGTCGGCGGCGTACGGGTTCATCATCAAGTCGGTGCTAGTGTTGGTGTCTGCGTGCGCGTTGGCCGAGGTGGTGGCGTCGGCCTGGGTGTTGGTGTTGATGCTGGCGATGTTCGCGGAGCTGTTGATGGTGATCCTTACCAGGTCGTCAACCAAGATGCGCCCGCGGCGCGCAGCGTAGGCGAGCCTCCTGTAAGACCTCAGATGGAAAGCCTCACTCGAGTGAGGTCTAGGCCCGACAAGGCCCGTACTGTACTCGTAGTCCAGCTTGGCGGCAGACATCGCGTCCGCCATCGCGGCTTGCCGTGCGGCGCAAGCAGGCTGGCGCGCGTGGCCCTCCGCCGCGAGGGGACCCGCCCCGAACGCGGGGGGGCGTCCCCGCTTGCGACGACTCTCCTCCTCCTCCTCCTCCTCCTCCTCCTCCTCCTCCTCCTCCGCCTCCTCCTCCTCCTCCTCCTCCTCCTCCCCGAGCCGCAGAGGCTGCTGACCTGGCGGCCACCTGCGAGAACCTGTCCCGGACGCTGTGCTCCGCCACGGAGGCCGCCGCCAGGGGGGAAGGGAGCGGGCTGGACGACGGCGGGCGGCCTCTGCCCGCGCGCACGCCTGCCTCGGGGCAGGGCAGGCGACGCGAAACGATCGCGAAACGATCGAGGGCCCTCAGGTCGGGGCGACGCGAAACGGTCGCGGCGGCCAGCCTCTCGACGGCTTCGGCCGTTGGGGGCCGCGCCCCAGCCGCTGGGAGCCGTCAACAAGACATTTCGGGGAGGAGAAGCCGAGGGTCGAGATCCCTAAAGGGGGCCGACGTCACGAAAACACTGCGATGTCGCAGGAGGCGGAGGAGTAAGAGGAGGAGGAGGAGGAGGAGGAGGAGGAGGAGGAGGAGGAGGAGGAGGAGGAGGGAAGGATCAGGAGGAGGAGCTGAGGAGGAGGAGGAGGAGGAGGAGGAGCTGGATAAGGAAAGCCACGTCCTCTCATTAGGAGGAAGGAGGAGAGAAGGAAGGGAGGTGGAGGAGGAGGAGGAAGAGGAGGAGGAAGGGGAGGAAGAGCGGGGAGGAGGAGGAGGAGGAGGAGGAGGAGGAGGAGGAGGAGGAGGAGGAGGAGGAGCAGGAGGACAGCGACGGCGGCGACGGCGAGGTGGAGGGGCAGACTCCGGAGGACTTAGGCGGGCCTCGGGGGTACCTTTTGGGGCACCTTCTGGAGACCAAGGACTCGGTGCAGCAGACTGGGGATGAAGGCGACGACATAGGCATAGACATAGACAACGACATAGACGACGACGGCCAGGAGGAGGAGGACGAGGACGGAGCGAGAAGAAGTGGACGGAGAGAGGAGGGGGACGAGGACGGCACGGACGAGGACGCAGAGGGCCAAGAGGAGGACGACGGTGAGGAAGAGGGAGCCCCCCTGGCGTGCCCTTTTTGCTGGCCAGCGGCGGTGGAACAATCGCCCCGCGGTCGGAAAAGAGCGCGCAAAGGGAGAGGAGACCACAGCGCGCCTGCGGGGGAGACAAGTTGGCTTCAGTCAGTGAGCAGGGGGCAATGCCTGGTGGGGCAGCGAGGGGCTGCAGGAAAGGGGTGCTTTAGGGCCTTGAAGGGCTCGCTTGGGCCCAAAGGGAGGCGCCATTCGGGCCCGAGAGTTGCGCCTTTCCTTCTCCCCCCCCAATGTATGCTCCCCCAGCACGCGACACCGGAACCATCTGACGTGAACCACGCCTCGGCAGGGCAGACGCTTTCTCGCCCTCGCGGTACTCCGCCTCGCCCGCGCGCGCGTCGCGCACGGCACGCGGCGCACTCGGAATAGATCTCTCGGGGGGGGGGGGGGGGCACTCCGCTTCGCTTCGGTCGCACCTCCCAGCTTCCAAATCGTAGGCGGTGCCCCTCCTGGCCACGCCTCCCTCCCCCTCTCTCTGGTGCCCTCCCCCGATCTCTCTCGTCCTCTTCCTCCCTCCTCCTGCCCCCGCCTCCTTTCAGTTCTGGTGGGGAGCTGGCGGATATGCTCGTCTACAGTCGACCCGAGGTGTAATATCGAGGTCGGTTAGGGGAGGGTGCCCTAGTGTCCATCGTGTTTGTTGGATGTGTTTGTTGCATCCTGGGGAGGGTACCCATCTATACATATTTATATATATACACATACATATAAACATATATACATGACATGTATCTATATATATAAAATATAAACATATATCATAGACTGCGTTGGCACTTCGTGCCGTGCACCTTGTTCCTTGTAGTTTCGAGTGCAGGTGGCGTGCGTGCGCGTGGACATGGGGCGGGCCACCGCCAAGTCGGCATGGGTGAAGAGCTCCTAAGCGGGAGCGACCAGACACCATGAGCTGAGACCAGCTCAGGGCGTTTCAGGGCCCAGAGGCGCGAATCTGTCACAGGCGAGTGGTTGGGCTAGCATGAAGCAGGGCATCCTCCTCCTCTTTCTCCTCCTCCTCCTCCTCCTCCTCCTCCTCCTCCTCCTTTTCCTCCTCCTCCTCCTCCTCCTCCTCTTTCTCTCGCTTCATCCTCATCCTCTTTCTCCTCTCTCCCCCTCTTACTCTAAGTCCTCCTCCTTCTCCTCCTCCTCCTTCTCCTCCTCCTCTACACAGGCTGGCCCTAGAGGGCCCAGATATTCGAAGTCCCATACAAAACAAACCATTGGAAACGCAATGTTTTCGGCCTTCTCGAGGCCCAAGGTGTGCCCAAAAAGGCCCACATAATGAAGACTGTTTGAAAATCCATTGGGAAATTAATGTATTTGGCCTTCTCGCCTTGTCGCTTCAGATTGGCTCTTGAGGCATCAAAATAGGCGCAGGACTGTTCCAAAGGAGCCCCCAGACGAGCCCCAAAGAGGGCACAGATTGGCACTAGAGGGCCCCGAGGTTCGAAAAACAATTTAAAAACAATTGGAAAAACAATGTTTTTGGCCTTCTCGCCTTTTCGCTTCCGATCGGCTCGGAGGGCGTCAAAGCTGGCGCAACAGGGCCCGGAGATGGCGCAACTCGGCCCCGAGAGTGGGGCCCAGAGATGGACAAATGTAGGAAAATCATTGGAAAAAGCAAGGTTTTCGGTCTTCTCGCCTTGTCGCCGATTGGCTCTTGAGGCGTCGAGGCAGCTCCAAGACGTCTCCAACTGAGTCCCCTGACGAGCCCCAAACAGGTCCAAGGCAACAGGGCCCAGAGAGTAGGAAAAGCAGAGAAAACGCAGTAGAAATGCAATGTCTTCGGCCTTCTCGCTTTTTCACTTCCGGTTGACTCGGGGGGGCGCCCAGACGACTTCAGGACGGCCACAGGGAGGCGCGAGACAGGCCCCAGGATTCGAAAGTCTTTAGGGGGAGGGCGGGGGGGGGGGGGCGCTCCCCGGCCTACAGGGCCTGGAGAGGGGGGCCCAGAGATGGACAAATGTAGGAAAACCATTGGAAAAACTAGGTTTTTGGTCTTCTCGCCTTGTCGCTTCCGATTGGCTCTTGAGGCGTCCAGATGTTTCCAAGACGGCTCCAGATGAGGCCCCTGACGAGCCCCAAAGAGGCCCAAGGCTGGCGCAACAGGGCCAGGAGAGTGGGAAAAGCAGAGAAAACGCAGCGAAAAAACAATATGTTCGGCCTTCTCGCTTGCACACTATCGCTTGACTCCGGGGGGTCAAGACGACCCCAGGATGGCCACAGCATGGCGCAAGATAGGCCCCACTAGGCGAAATTCGTTTGGGGGGGGGGCGCTGGGGTGTGGGCTCCCTGGCCCTATAGAAATATATACATAAGAATAGTAAATACAATATGTGTTTGAGCCGGCGGAGGGCCTTGCATTCTTGAGGGATGTTATTTTGGCCTGGGTCCGACTGTACCTGCCCTCGCGAGGTGATCTTGACGCGTATCCCCTCCAGAGGCGCTCAACTTCGTCGTCCCCCTACCCCACCTGGGGTCCTCTTCATCCCCCTTCCCCACTCCGTCCTCCCTGTAGGTTCCCTCCGTCATCCCCCTCTTATCCTCCATCTCCTCCTCTCCTCCGCTCCCCCCCTTCGCCTCCACCACACTTCCATCGTTTCTTTCCTCTTCCTCCTCCGTTGAGCCCTGCGTTGCCCCTCTTTCGGCCTTCGAAGGCCACAGGAAGAGCAACACGACTGGGGAGCAGGTGAACATGAGGGAGGGGAGTTTCCTCCGTCGCACTCCTGGGTATGTCAGTGTAGGGCAACTGTGCCCCTGAACAAAGAATAGTGCTGGCAGTGTGGTCAGCATTGCTCGATGTCTCACAATTATGGCGACTCTGCTAAAACTCGTGGAACGGCCAAAAATGGCGCAACACCACTGCGGCAGGGTTGAAGCTCGAGTTCCAATCCAAGTGGTGGGTGTGCGTCGTCTAACAAGGAGCCGACCGACAACCACCCATCGCGATGTTGCAGCAGGCAATCGCCGCGATCGAGAATAATCCCAGTTTGAAGGAGGCGCCCGAGCATCGTGGCCAAATGTTGTCTGAACTCCGTTTGAACAAATCTGCGTTTGATGTTCTTGCTCGGTTGGCCCAGGCAGCGATTCAGAAGCTTGACTAGAATCAGTAAGCGTTGGCGACACTTCGCAAGCAGGCGACCGACCTCGAGTCAGGGGTGGAGGAGGCCAATCGCACTCTCGCTCAGAAGGGGACGCAGCTTCAAGAGAAACAAGCAAGATTGCCAAATGTGGCGCGGAAGTGGCCGAGGCTTGGAAGGAACAATTCCAGCTGGAAAAAGCCAGAGGACGACCCCCAGGGCCAGTTCAGCAGGCAGCAAAGAGCTTCGGTTGCCCCAGATGGGGGCCGCCGCGGCGGACGATCCCCAGTTAGTAACAGCAATCATGTATTTCACAAGCGCCCTCGTATCCACATTGGGCAGCGTTGGGGAGTGCTGGCGCTGCAGCTCCGCATCCGCCCCGAAAGAGGAGGAGGAACACGAGGAGGAGGACGAGGATGGCAGGGAGGAGGCGAAGGAGGAGGAGGAGGAGGAGGAGGTGGAGGAGGAGGAGAGGAGGGAGGAAGAGGAGTAGGAGGAAAGAAGGGGAGGAGGAGGAGGAGGAGGAGGAGGAGGAGGAGGAGGAAGAGGAGGAGGAGGAGAAGGAGGACGAGGACGAGGGGGAGGAGGAGGAGGCGGAGGAGGAGGAGGAGGAGGAGGAGGAGGAGGAGGAGGAGGAGGAGGGGGATGACGAGGACGAGGAGGAGGAGGAGGAGAAACACATTACAAAATTGAACTCACGTTCACACGTCAGTAGGGGGAGGAAGAGGAGGAGGACGAGGAGGAAGAGGAGGAAGAGTAGGAGGAGGGGGAGGATACTGACGATGATGATGATGATGATGCTGATGATGCTGATGCAGATGCTGATGATGATGATGATGATGATGATGATGATGATGATGATGCTGATGATGATGATGATGATGATGATGATGATGATGATGATGGTGCTGATGATGATGATGATGATGCTGCTGCTGATGCTGCTGATGATGATGATGATGATGATGATGCTGATGCTGATGCTGATGCTGATGATGCTGATGATGATGGTGGTGATGATGATGATGTTGATGTTGATGCTGATGCTGGTGATGCTGATGATGATGAAGATGAGGATGAGGAGGAGGACGAAGAGGAGGAAAAATAGGAGGAAGAGGCGACGGAGGAGGAGGAGGAGCAGGCGGAGAAAGAGGAGGCGAATGAGGAGGAGGAGAGGGGCGAGGAGGAGGGGGCGGAGGAGGAGGAGGAGGAGGAGCAGTGAGCAATGAGCAATGCGCGGGGAGTTCAAAGGAGTTGCTCAACTCACGCCGAAACTGGCCAAGAACTCCGCGCAACCAGTCTTATTGGGAAGCGGGTTAACCGTGGAAGGAATGGAGACGATCCCACTGGCAGGACCAGCATTGCCCCGAAGACGGCGAACCCCGAGGCGTCGCGCAGGCGCACGAAGGGGGCCGTCTAGGGGACTGACGCCTGACTGGTGCCTCGGCTTCTGGCACTGCTTCTACCTCTACCCCCCCTCGGAGCCCGTTTCGGCGCCACGATTATGAGCATAGCGGGAAGAGCCAAATTGGAATGTGTATCATAATTAGTGTTCCGAAAGGGGTCCAACATCGCTCCTTTGGAGATCAAATCTGCTAACATCTGACTACTTGCAAAGGCTCCTCTACTCAACTCCCTACACTCTCCATTATGTTGCTGTTGCTGCTGCTCAACTCCTACTCCTACCCGTTGTCGATACGCTGGAGAAGGCGGGCCGCTTCCCGCTCGAGTGGCCCCCTCGGGGCGGGTCCTATCAACTGCTCGGCCTTCGCGCTGCAGGAGCGCAGGTACGTCAAGATCAGGTCGCGCGCCTTGCCTTCCGCTACGTCGTAGCCCATCGCAAACATGAGGCGCCCCTTCCGAATGCCGCCGTCTGAGCCCTGCGCCTCGCCCTCCCCCCTGTGTTTCTTGTAGCGGCAGTGGGGGATGTGCTTGCCGATCTCTCGCGACTCGTTGTTGGCGACGTATTTGTTGGAGTGGTCCGCGATAGCGCCCTTCTTGGTCTCGAGCTCGGCTCCGGAGTCTTCTAGGAACTTGTCCGCGTGCTGAGCCAACCAGTACGCCGCAGCCGCCCATAATTGCACGTGCGGAGGTCCGCGCGCCCGAGAGTCGACTGCGTCTCCTGCCAGTTGCTTCTCCTTCAGCTCCTTCGAGGTCTGGTCGTAGCGCACTCCTGCCTCGATGACCACCGTCGGCAGGCTGGCCTCTACCTCCGCCAGCCCCCACGTCTGGTAGACAGTCCCGATGGTATCCGCGAGCTCGCGGGCCTCCGAAAAGCACACGCGGGTGCTGACGCGCAGCAGCATTTTCTGCATGTCCTTGTCGCTCTGCGTGCCCTTGCCCTTCTCTTTGTGCGCGTGCTTGAGAGCTCCTTCCCCCCGAGGCTGGGCCCTCCGCGTCCCGCTTCGTGGGCGTCTGCATCCAGGCTGGCTTCGCAAGCAGCGCCACCCCGAGACTCCTGGACTTGAAGGCGACGGGGGCGCGGTAAAACAGGGCTGGTACAGGCAATCCAAATTCGCAGCCTCATACTCACACTGCGGGCAAGACAGGGACGCTGGAGGCACCAGAGGTCGCAGGGCCCTTCCTCCATCGAATCTACAATGCACCCGACCAATTGCAGAAACCAGATGACGAGCTGCACAAGCGCGGTCCCAGAATACTTCTCGACATATGCACGTGTTGCAAGGCGCGAGTACATGGCACAAGGAGCGGACACCGTGGCGAGAGCGCAAGTGGGCCATCGATCCTTTACGGGTCGTGAAGACCCCCGTGCACCCCTCCATCTGGCAACGAAAGAGAGCGAACGAATCATCGGTGACCGCGGGCGGGGCATGCTCGACGCTTTTCGATTTCAGCTCCGAATGCGATCCGAGAGGCGGGGCGATCTTAACTCCGAACAGGGTGGCACGAATAGCAGTAAAGTCGATGCGGGTAAACAAGGGCGCGACCTCCAAGTCCCACAGGAGGCCTGGTCGTGCAGCGATCTCCCCCAAGAGATCCCCCTCGTCTGGTAGTAGCTCCTGAGCCCAGAGAAGATCAGTAACCATTTGTTTTGCCCAGGGAGAGGCTCAAGACATCAGATGCCCATCATCCAACCGAGCACCTCGGGGATCACAAGGTGGCCCGACCAAAAAGAGCGGCCAGCAGTTGCGTGTGATTATCAAGGTAGGCAGCCCAAGATTTATACCAGGTACGGCGACGTGTAGATAACCCCACGACGGTCTTAGGGATCCTCCAGTGTTTTAGCACAGCCTGAGTCGTGAGGGTTCGAATTCGTCCATCAGCTGTCGCCCAGCTGGTCTGCCCACGCATGGCCACCCGAGCAAAATGAGCAACTGTAGCGTCCGAGCGCGCACGCTGCTGCTTGGTCGCCAGAAAGGCCTCAAGGCCGCATGACGCAGAATTCTGAACCAAGGATACAAACATCGAGCGAGTTAATCTCCGCTGCGAAGGTAGCTCCCAGAAGCCGCCAAGCGAGTAGAACGCCGAGCGCGCAGACTGGTGGCGACGGGCAAGCTCTTGACTAGAAGCTTGGGACATGGATACATGAGAGCCCAAATGCCGAACCTCCTCCTTGAGCGACCCCGAGAGGAGGGCCCGACCAGGCCCGCGAAGCCAACGTTTGCAAGCCAGGGCCCCCCTCGCCTTCCAGCCAAACAGCCAACTCCAGTTTCCCCTTATTTTATTGGTTTGTACCCAAAGCCCGAGAGGCAAAGGTCGAGCTTGTCATCTGCCTGGCGCAGCTTTTCCAGGAAAAGGCACGTGGCACCTCCTTGGGCGATCAGAGTGAACCGCTCGAGGATATCCGCATACTTGAATAGACCTAAATCGACGGGCTTGCCATCCCACTCCGTGAGGAGCAAGTGATTCAACGGGTCCAACTCCAGCAGGGACCCCGCCCACTGCCGAACTGGCCGTTGAAAGGTAGCCGGGAAGGCCGCCGCCATAAAAGGATCCCCCATCACACCTCCCATTCTAGTCTTCACCGCCATGTCCCCCTCCATATTAGGTAGCAGAACGATCGTGTCGCGATGCCTTTCTTGCAGAGCAAAACGTTGTCTGCGCCCACAAGTTGAGACATAGTACTATCTAGTGCCGGCCCAGACGTGCTCCCACATGCATTGCTCATATCCTTTAAATTGACCCCGAAGCTCCACCCAGAATCTCTCAACCTCCACCCCACCACCTGAGATGCCATAATAGCCCCCCCTCTCTCCTTCTATGCTTCTGAAGCCCGTAGTCCTCAGGAGGGAGGCGATCAGGTAGGAGCGTGGAGGGGAAGGACTTGCCCGCCACAGGCAAGACCTGGACGACCCGCTTCCCACGCGGCCCAGGCAGAGCAGATTCGTGCAGCGCACAGCCACGACTTAGGCCCCAAATGCAGTGGTGCCACACCAGTAATACGAACCTTAAGTAGAGCATCGCGAAACCTGGCGGGTTCGGGAGGCTCTCGGACCGCGCCAGTGCCTGTACGTTGAAACTCAACTCCCCCTGAAGAATGTAAGCACTGCCACCGCAACTCGAGGGGGGGCGGTTCCTTCGGGCACGACTCGACGTTTTGACGACTTCTTTACATATCTCCGAAACCTTTGGATGTCCCCCAGAGCGAGGTCGAGGTCACGCTTCTGAACATAACGAGCGGCGTCGTGGGTGGTCCCCAGATCCACGTCATTTCGAGCGGCCCTCCATGACGCCCAATCGATTTGATAAACGGTCATGCCCCCATCCCCGCCAGGCAGACTCCATACATCTAGCCAGGACTGTGCAGGGATCGGGCAAGCTCCAAATCTGCGGCAGCCCCTCTTCTTGGAACAACAAGCGGCAGCGAACAGCACGACGTGCCCAGCCCGTGGACTCCGAGAGATGTCGTCGGTCCCAGGCCTCGCGTGAGGCTTGCAAGAAAGCATTGCGTTCTGCACGCTGGCGTTTCTGGCGGAGAAGGCGAAGGCGATGGGAGGTGTCCCGCAGCTGGGCCTCAACGGCCTCTAAGTCGGGCGAGTCCTGTCGTGAAGCCCGCGTCGATGTACGCTCCTGAAGAAGTTGGCGACGCAAGGCCGCCCAGTGAGAGTAATTCGCTGGCTTGTCTAGGGCATCACAAAAGTGCTCAGCACCCGTCTCCCTTAAACATTGTTCCAGCAACTCGAACATGTGGCCTCGGGCATCCTGGTCGTACACTTAATGCCTCAGCTCCTCCTCCTCCAACCACTTGCCCACTCCCTCCAGAAGCTCCACCTTCCTATGCCCGATCTTCAGGCCCTGCATGAAGGCCATCTTGTTCCACTTAAAGTCGGGCTCCGACACGCAGCCGCCAGGCCCCTTAGGATAGAAGAGCTCCAGGTAGAGAGAAATATGGCCACGAGGTGGGCGGCCTGTTTGACATTGCAGCTTAGCTCCCAGGCGGCGAAGGGCATGGTATTTGAGCATTCTGGGCGCCTATCCTTTAGGAATGAAGGGGTAATCGATGAGAGAGAAGGAGCCGACAGTATTCGCTGCTAGCAGATGTTGTTGGGCAAGGAAATTCGCCACGGCCTCCCCAGCACCCTTCCTCCTCCTCTCTGGTGTCCTCGTCTGTCCCACTATCTCCGTCTCGTAATTCACCCATACACCACCTATCTTGCGACATCCGAGCCCATCATTCAAACCTGCGAGCAAATGGTACGCACCTGGACGGGAGCTGCTCGACGCAATAGCGCCACCAATTGACAAATCGTTCAACTGTGCTCGTATACTTAGGCCCTGCCCCATTACTGTGCGGCTGCGGTGGGAATTACAGAACTCCGACACAAATGTCCAAGAGTCCACGCCGTACACGTGAAGCAAGACAACGGCCCCAGAGCTCGGGAGGGCTGGCGAACGCTTGTCTGACATGTTTCTCACTGAACCCTTTCCCCATCATGATAGATACATTAGCGTTCCGATGTGTGAAACGACCTCGTTGCACTGCCGCCTCCAAGACGACTCTTCCTGAAACTTTCTCCTGCAATACATCTGTCGACTCTCTGCATGCATTCTGCGTTCCTGCAAGTAAGACATAATCCATCTTCATGGTGCTCAACGAGATCTTCTGTAAGCGGCCTCCTGTTGCATATTATGGGTTCCATCCCAAGACACGCAGCTGCGGCATCAGCGGCGCCCCATGGCGAATCGGCCGCGCGGCCGAAGGGTACCTGTTCACATCGGAAAAGAGTTGCTCTGGCCTGAAAGGGGGGATCCCTCGGGCCCGGGCTTAGGAGGAGGATGAGGAGGGGGAGGACCAGTCTAAACCCAAGAGCCATAACGATGTTGGAATAAACCCTTCTTCCGAGCTCCCTCTCCATAGGCCCTTACAACGATTCAAATCCATTGGAAGAACTGCCTCTTTGGAAGACAACTGATTGAAGACCTTGAAGCATGCCAAAACATTGTTCTCAGGATTCCATTGCCACGGATCAACCTAAGCGTTGCGTCTTGACAATCATGAAGCGTGCCAGAACGCCATACATGAGACTTCAACACAACGAATCAACGTAACGGTTGCACCCGCATGCTCCTGAACCTTTTCAAAACACACTTTTTGGCACGTTGATGATGGTAATCCATGAAATGCATGCAAATGTTTAACACGAGTGTGCGCCGCGCTAAGGCGAGCCACATGTTGACAAGGAACCGCCCTCAATCCGTGAAGATCTTGCGAGTTCTTGACAACGAATGTGCGCCGCGCTAAGGCGAGAGTCACAGTTTGAAAACCACCCGCCGTCGATCCGTGAAACTCTTGCAAAGTTTGAATACGAATGTGCGCCGCGCTAAGGCGAGAGGCACAGTTTGAAAACGACCCGCCCTCAACCCGTGAAACCCTTGCAAATGTTTAAACGAATGTGCGCCGTGCTGAGGCGAGAGCCACATCGTGAAAAGTGCCCGCCCTGCATATGTGAAGCCGTTGTCAATTTTCAAGTTTCAGGGTCATGAGTGGTGAAGACGTCTCAGACGAAACGCCCAGCCCGCCCTACAAGCTGGCCTCGGGGTGCGACAGGAAGAAGTTAATAAGAAGAGAGGAGTGGAGGAGGAGGAGGGGAAGAGGAAGGAGGAGGAAGAGGAGGAGGAGGAGGAAGAGGAGGAAGATGAGAGGGAAGAGGAGGAGGAGGAGGAGGAGCGGAGAGAGTGGAACGAGGAGCGAGGAGCGTGGAAGGAGTCGGAGGAGGAGGAGCAGGAGGAGGAGGAGGAGGAGAAGGAGCGAATGACGAGGGGCGAGGAGCGAGGAAAAGAGGAGGAGGAGGAAGAGGGGGAGGAGCAGGAGGAGGAGGAGGAGGACGAGCGAGGAGGAGGAGGCGGAGAAGGATCGAGAAGGATGAGGAGGAGGAGGAGCGGGGCGAGGAGGACGAGGAGGAGGAGGAGGAGGAGGAGGACAAAGACGAGGACGAGGACGACGACGAATAGGAGGAGGAGGATGAGGAGAGGGAGAAGGCAGAGGAGGAGGAGGAGGAGAGGAGGAAGCGGAACGGGAAACGGAGAACGAGACGCGAAGAGGAGGGAGGAGGAAGAGGAGGAGGAGGAGGAGCGAGGAGCGAGGAGGAGGAGGAGGAGGAAGGGGAGGACAGGAGGAGACACGAGGAGGAGGAACGAGGAACGGGAACGAACAGCGAAGAGGAGGAGGAGGAGAGGAGGAGGAGGAGGAGGACGGGGAGGAGGAGGAGGAGGAGGAGGAGGAGGAGGATAAGGAGAAGGACGTAGGAGAAGGAAGTAGGAGTAGTAGGAGGAGGAGGAGGAGGAGGAGGAGCGAGGAGCGAGGCGCGAGGAGCAATGAGCGAGGACTAGGAGCGAGGAGGCAGTGCGAGAAGGAGGAAAAGTATATAGGGGACGGTCGCAATGACCACAGTACGAGGATCAAGGAGGAGATGCGGTGGAGACGGGGCGCGGAGGGGGGGCGGAAGAGGGGCGGCGCCTGATGTGGACCGCGTCGAAGGCCG